>CM027120.1:1955589-2038493 GCA_015476505.1 Urochloa ruziziensis | reverse complement strand
TTTTTCTAAAGAAAAATGATTATATACACACGTAGACATGAGTATATATAGGGTGTTGCTTCTAATAAAACAAATGCTCTATTTGTATCTATGTTGTCGTTCTCTTACGAAAATGTATGTGTGACATGTTGTGTCCTTGCAGGTACATGTAATGACAAAAGAAATAATTCAGTTGGGTATGACTTTAGATGATTTTCTAGTGAGGTTATCAAATTTTGTCTTTGGAGATCTATCAAAGCATGGCATTATAAGACCAAAAATAGGCCCTCTCCTCCTCAAGGAAAAAAATGGTCGATCTGTTGTCATTGATGATCTGCTGTCATTGATGTTAGGACAATTTGTTTAATTAAGAATGGCACTATCAATGTGAGCATATTTCCTCTTATGCCAAAAACAATTATATAACGTTTCGTCATCAATTTATTTGATTTGTTAATCTCTTCAGGTGCTTGGAAATATTTCCATAATCAAAGGCAACATAGTTGAATTAGAAGGCATGAAGGAAAGCACTTTCGATGCCATTGTGTTCGCAACTGGATACAAAACCACCGCAAATACATGGCTCAAGATAGCAACATTAATGTTGGTCCTACCAAACTGATAAATTAATTTATACATCAAATGTGCCATTTGTGTTTCAACTAATGCATATGTTTTTTTTTTGGAAATTTATGATTTCAGAATGGTGAAAGCATGTTGAATAACGATGGGTTGCCTAAGAAAGAATTTCCAAATCATTGGAAGGGTGCGAATGGGCTATATTGTGTTGGTTTGGTGAAGAGAGGCCTTGCTGGTATTGCTATGGATGCCAAGAATATTGCTAATGACATCTTGTCTAATTACCATGCATAAACATGTATCCGAATGGTTTTTTTTTTTTTTGAGAAGATGTATCCGAATGGTTTAGATTGGCTTTAAATGTTTTGTTAATGACAGGGGTGCTACCTATAGCCATACTGTTTTGTGAAACATGTGCTATCGGTCAAGTCTTTTTAAAACAAGATCTATAAAAAAATGTTACCATGAACACTCTATACCATCTTACTATTACTAATTGGAGGATCCTTTTGAAGGCTCCACAAGAAGCCACCTAGGATCTTAGGTGGACACCCTAGAAAAAGAGACAAAACAAATAAGCCTCAACGTGAAGCCACCTAGGATCCTACGTAATTGGAGGCTCCTTTTGAAGGCTTCACAAGAAGCCACCTAGGATCTTAGGTGGGCACCCTAGAAAAGAGATAATACAATAAGCCCCAACGTGAAGCCACCTAGGATCCTACGTGAACGGTCTAGAAAAATAGACAAAAATTACCCACCTATGACATTAAGAAGAATTAGCTAAAATAACCCCTATATCTATATTCTAATTATCCAAAACTGCCATTATAAAAAAATTATCCGAATTGAAGTCGTTCCAAAAATTAAGTCTAAAATATCGGCCCATCTACCTAAATAAGCTCTCGCTCCTTCATCTTTCTTCCTTAATTAAATCAGATAGAGTATATTTTTCCAATGCCGTTAGGTGATCTTGCAAAAAATCAGAAACACAACAGCTTTTTTCTTTCTTTTTTTCAAACTGCGAGTATTATACTATTACTAGAGTCCTTACATCTTCCATCTCTTCATACAGTAAATAGGTCTCATGAAAATATTTAGATCTCCAAATACACGATATTATATTGATTCCTCAACAATAATATAATAATATTGTCAACGTCAAGTCTCTAATCATAAAAATAATCATGATAATGAAATGTACATGATGGTGTCTTCTACACACTATTAAAAATTATTCTTTTATGAGGGAATGAAAATTAATTGAACGCACGTACGGTCAGCTATACACCAGCTTCATGGACTCAACTCGAACCACTAAACATTACTCTTTCCATCTCATAATAATGTTATATTTATCTTTGACCTATGTCAAATAAATTTTAAGCTCAGTGTGTAAGGTTTCTTGTGGTGGAACCCATTGCTATGGAGGCATGAGTTTCTTTTTAAAAAGAAGATTCCTATCCATGATCATGCTCATATCTGGGCTACTATGGAAAGAGAGAAACTCCACAATTTTAGACAAAAAAGAATTGACAAGCAATCAAATTTTCCAAAAGATTCGTGATCAGGCGATAGACTGGATGATGGCAGGCGCGAAACACCTCGCAGCGCTAACGGCGACGGGATAAACCGCCTCCTACCCTGTACTTTTTGTGCATTGTGTACAGGCTAAAGAGAATTGTAATTTTTTTGACTTGCCCATCTTTGGGTGTCCTTCTTTTTAATATAAT
The DNA here is from genome assembly GCA_015476505.1 of Urochloa ruziziensis. Lineage (NCBI taxonomy): Eukaryota > Viridiplantae > Streptophyta > Magnoliopsida > Poales > Poaceae > Urochloa > Urochloa ruziziensis. The sequence continues at coordinate 2,036,205 of CM027120.1, read as the reverse complement.
TGGCAGCTCTCCTGCAATTCGTTTCAAAATAAAATTTGTCGAGGTCTGATACAACACATTGCTGATGTGCAATTGGTTGTGGGCAGTCAATCAATCGGCGGCAGTAATAACAGAAACGATCCAATAAGAGGTTTGTCTCTGCATGTCTCCTTTGCCCTTTATAGAACTGTTTTATTTTGAGTACTCGACTTAGCATTCTCACATTTTTCTGGATTTATTCCAGATTTTAACCAGTGGTACTCTTTAAGTGACAGGCGACGTACCAGTCGACGGCGAGGTGTCAGTGGTGACTTCGTTAATCGCAAGGATATGCCGGTTCAGTCTTTTAGAGGTGCAAATAGGGGTAGGGTTGCGTGCGTGTGTTCGTAGGGACGAGTAAGCATGCATGTATGTAAGCGTCTGCATCTGTTCCGTGTGATTCACAAAAAAAAAGAAATAATTTTAACTTGACAATGTAAAATGGTATTTAGCATATATACATATATATCCATGGTGAAACCAACAATCTTAACATGTAATTTTGTACATGGTGATTATATCCCTTAGGAATCTCGGAATGAAAACAAAGTTAATGTGGGGGATATAGTACCCGGGTGCCTCACGAGCAAGCTTAGCAGCCCACCAAAAGGGGGCGGCCCACCTCATCGTTCTGGACCTGAAGACGTGCGGGACAAGTCGGCGCACGGAGGAAGGATCTGGAAGGAGAAGTCCTAGTTGGAATAGGAATTATTGTAAAGAAGGAAAGGATTCTTAGAGATAGGATCGGATACAAACCGACTTGTAACCCTGCCCCCCGATATATAAGGCGGGCAGGGACCCCCTCCAAAACAACTACACCACATCTGAACCACGACTCGAGCCAACTCGAATCACCAAAACACGCAATACAACACCCCAAAACAGGACGTAGGGTATTACGTCAAGTCGACGGCCCGAACCTGTATAAACCCTTGTGTTTGTCCATCCTAACCATCTTGCTTCCGATCTTTGTGATCTTCCCTGCATTACAAATCACTTCCGTGGGCTACCCCGTGGAAGACTGCCGGAGATAATATCACCGACAGTGGCGCGCCAGGTAGGGGATATCGCCGAGATCAATCTGGTAAGCTCGATGGATCGCGTCAAGATCTTGGACAGCTGCAACCTCCCAGACGTCGACGAAGTCGAGATCTAGTTCGGGGACGTCATCACCGCCGCTTTGGATACCCAAGCGGCAGGAGCTACGGTCGCCACGGAGGTCTCCTCTCTGGCGCCGACTTCGGCCATCACGGCCCAATCCGGTCCGATCGCATCTGATCGTGCCGGATCTACCCCGCTGAGTCCATCGCAGAACGCGAGGCCAGACCAGTCGGGAACAGATCTACAATCACTCGGTTCCGATCCGACTCCTGAGAGTCGCGTCGCCGAATCATCGCAGAGCGTAAACGCTCAACCAACACGCGTCCAGAGCCCTGAGGTCATTACTGTTCAGACCCCTGGCTTTTGCGCGCTTGCTCGGAAGCAGAAGAAGAAGGACATCGTCCAGTCGGATGATTACTTCTCTGGGAGCGACTCCTACGGGTTAGATCTACTAGGACCCTCAATCCTGGACGATCTGCCGGAAGGATACACAGTGTCCGATGCCTCTACAGAGCCGGAACTACTAGGATCACTCGGAGAATTGACTCCGAGTAGTTTGGAGCGTTATACGCCCACATCCGACTTCTCCGAGTCCGAGGAAGACTACCTCGCGCAAGAGGGAGTCGGATCATATTGCTACATGGTGGCGCCAGCAACGCCAACCAATCCTGTCTCAGAAGATGAGGTCACTCCTGCTGAGGAGACGACTGAAGCCAGGAACCAGCGTCGAGGACGCAATGCCAGTCGGGCGACTCGCAGAGCCGCACGACCGCACGGAGCCACCGCGTCAGGATCTGGCACTGCTCGACTCCAAGAGCCTCACTCTGAAGATCATCGTCGCCAACGGGATCAACACGAACGGAGGAGCACCCGGAACTTGATGCGCGACGGCATGTTTGAGTTCAACGGATACGACGTCTACGAGACACCGGTCCAGAACCTCGTTACTATCAACGAGGAAATCAATCGGCTGCCACCTAACACTCCGGGCCTGGAAAAGGTAAGGGCTCTCGTGCAGGCCGCCTCCGTCCAGGTTCACCAGATGCAAGGCAGAACGACCACGGACGCTCCTGAACCCGGTCCATCTCGACACCGGGCCAGCGGCGGATCGGGTCGTGATGAAGACCTCCGCACCACGATCAACAGAGATCGAGATGCGAGGGACATCATCACCAACAGCACCGAAGAGCGCCACCGTGAGGAAATCCGACGGCGCGAAGAGTACGATCGGGATCATGGAAATCCCCGTCGTAACCCCAACAGGAGCGGCTACTCGACGGAGTCAGACTACTCTGACCTCTCCGGTAGCCCAAGGCGCGGCAACACTGGCGGTCGCACTCCGCCACGACGACGAGTGCTTCCACCACCCAGGCGACCGACTCCGCCAAGAGATCGAACTCCACCGCGCAGCAGAACCTACCGACAGGACCGAACTCCACCCAGGACTCGGAACTATCGGAGGACCCGTTCCCCGCCCAGGGACCGGGATCGCAGGAGGGACAGCACACCCCCAAGAGCAGCTAACGGATCGGGTCCGAGCGATTCCCGCCCTAGAGGTCGGATCGGCGGATTCCAGTCGTTCACCGGGCGCTTGAGAAGCGTGACGTGGCCCAGAGGCTTCAAGCTGTCGGATATCGACAAGTACGACGGGAAATCTGACCCATCTCAATGGCTTCAGATCTACTACACCGTCGTACAAGCGGTCGGCGGCGACGAGGACGTGATGGCAAACTATCTTCCCATCATGCTCACCAAGGACTGCCGCAACTGGCTGGCAGGACTCTCGCAGGACGCCATCGACAACTGGGAGCAGCTTACCGAACTCTTCATCGGTAACTATCTCGGTACCTGGGAAAGGCCCGGGAGCAAGCGGCTCCTCGGTCAGATCAGGCAGCGCAAGAACGAGACCCTGCACGACTTCGTGCGCAGGTTCTCAGAAAAGCGCAACTCCATCACGGACGTCACGGATCAGGAGGTGATGTCAGCTTTCCAGCGTGGCATCTCCGACGGGAGACTGATTCACAAGTGGACTCGCAAGCCACCCGCGACTGTCAATGACATGTTCCGGGTTGCTAGCACGTGGGCGGATGCAGAGATCGCAGAAAAAGAACAACTCAGCGAAATCAGAAGTCGTTGGGAAGAAGAGAACAAGACGACTCGCAAACGCGACCGCCGCGAGGACGAAGACCGACACGACGACCATCGACGCAGTGACAGCCAACCTCGCAAGAAGAAGAGCGAGGGAGACATGGTTGCCGCCCTGGACCGGTCCAGAGGCCGGGTAACTCCAGAGGACTTCCAGCGCATGCTCGATGAGCAATGCCCTTACCACAAACACAAGCACTCGGCGCGAGAGTGCTACGGGCTCAAGCGAGCCTTCACCGGGGGCAACAGAGGCCCTCCATACAGAAAGAGGAACGATGATTCCCCGCGAGACGACAGGCGAAACGACGAGCCCGGCGATGACTTTCAGGAAGCCGACCGAGTGGTCCGCATGATCTATGGCGGACCAGAGTTCGAGTCGAAGCGCCAGCAGAAGCTCACCTATCGCCAGGTCATGCACGCGAGGGAGCCACCGGTACCTGAGTACCTCAAGTGGTCGGAAGTTCCGATCACATTCACCCGGGAGGATCATCCAAACTTCATACCGAAGCCCGGGTCCCATGCCTTGGTGGTAGCCCCGACGATTCGCAACGTTCGGCTCACCAAGGTACTAGTCGACGGTGGCAGTGGCCTGAACATCCTCTTTGCTAACACATTGAAGGAACTCGGCCTGACTACTCTCGACCTGAGTCCCCCCAATCCGCATTCTACGGTTTGATACCGGGAGAGGGGGCAGAACCACTCGGGCACATCACGTTGCCCGTCACCTTTGGAGACCGGAACAACTACCGGACCGAGCATATGCAGTTCACGGTGGCGAACTTTGAAACTGCATACCACGCCATCCTCGGAAGGCCCGCGCTCGCCAAGTTCATGGCGATTCCTCACTACGTCTACTTGCAGGTCAAGATGCCAGGACCTAAAGGCGTAATCACCGTCTTGGGAGACGTCCAAGTCGCATACACATGCGAGCAGGAAACTCTCAACGCGGAAGCCGCCCTGGACATGTCCAAGCGCATGGAACAAGTACTGGCTGCATCACAGGAGGTGGACAAGGACGCTCTAGAGATCCCCACCAAGAAGCCAGCAAGAGAAGCCATTGCGCCAAGCAAGGAGACGGAGCTGAAGAGGATCTCTCTGGACTTGGACGACCCAAAGAAGACGGCCATCATCGGGGCAGAGTTGGACCCCAAATAGGAAGAAGTGCTCGTCAAATTCCTAAGGGAAAACGCCGACATATTCGCGTGGAAACCATCCGATATGCCAGGTGTCCCAAGGGAACTTGCTGAGCACTCCTTGAAGGTCAATCCGACTGCCAAACCGATCAAGCAAAGGCTTCGTCGATTCGCGCAGGACCGCAAGGAGGCAATTAGGACAGAGATTACAAAGCTGTTAGCGGCCGGGTTTATTCAGGAGGTGTTCCACCCCGACTGGTTAGCTAATCCAGTTCTTGTAAGAAAAAAGAATAATAATGATTGGAGAATGTGCGTCGATTACACAGATCTCAACAAAGCTTGCCCTAAAGACCCCTTCGTTCCCCCCCCCCCCCCCCCCCGCATCGATCAAGTCGTTGACTCCACGGCAGGCTCCGCCCTGCTCTGCTTTCTCGATTGCTACTCAGGTTATCACCAGATAGGCCTGAAGCTAGAAGACCAAATAAAGACCGCGTTCATCACGCCGTTTGGTGCCTTTTGTTATAATACAATGGCCTTCGGTCTGAAGAACGCAGGCGCAACCTATCAGAGGACGATTCAAGCATGTCTGGATCAATTGATTCCAGACATAGTAGAAGCCTACATCGACGATATCGTGGTCAAGATCATGAACCCAGAGGACATGATAGGGAACCTGGCAAAGGTCTTCGAACGCTTGCGCGTATTCCAGTGGAAGCTCAACCCGGAAAAGTGCGTCTTCGGAGTACCCTCAGGTAAACTACTCGGCTTCATGGTCAGCAACCGCGGGATCGAGGCAAATCGCGAGAAGATCACTGCCATCACAAGATGCTACCACCAACCTGTCAAAAGGATGTGCAAAAGCTTACTGGATGCATGGCAGCGCTCGGTCGTTTCATATCACGACTCGGCGTTCGCGGATTGCCGTTTTTCAAACTGCTCAAGAAGCAGGACAAGTTCATATGGGACGACGAGGCGAAGCGATCTTTCCAGGAACTCAAAGACTACCTGCAGAGCCCTCCCATCCTCGTCCCACCTCAACCAAGAGAACAGCTCTACCTCTACATCTCTGCTACTCCCCGAGTGGTTAGCACGGTACTAGTGGTCGAGCGTCCTGAAGAAGGACACGCATATGGAGTTCAGCGACCAGTCTACTTCGTCAGCGAGGTTCTGACTGTATCTAAGGTACGCTACCCCCATGTGCAGAAATTATTATATGGAGTTCTTATCTCAGCAAGAAAGCTGAAACATTACTTTGAGGCCCATCCAATCTCGGTGGTGAGCGAAAATCCTTTAGGGGAAATTCTCCATAACCGAGATGCCAGCGGCCGAATCGTCAAGTGGTCAATAGAATTGGCTGCCCATCACATAAACTTTGTTCCACGTACTGCTATCAAGTCTCAGGTCTTGGCCGACTTCGTAGCAGACTGACAGAAAACCAAGCTCCGGCTGACGACGAGGTAGTTGAATACTGGGAGATGTATTTTGATGGCTCCCTCCAGATAAAAGGAGGCGGCGCAGGCGTACTCCTGATCTCTCCAAGTGGACAGGAATTAAAATACGTCCTTCAAATCATGTTCCAGTATCCAACAACGCAGCCGAGTATGAAGCAGCCTTGCACGGTCTCCGCATTGCAGTATCTTTGGGTATCAAACGCCTGATGGTACGCGGGGACTCTGCCCTGGTCATAAACCAGGTAAACAAGGACTGGTCCAGAACCAACGAAAAGATGGACGCATACTGCAAGGAAATCAGGAAGCTGGAAGGGAAATTCTATGGCTTAGAGTTCCATCACGTGGTGCGCGACCATAACAAGGCAGCAGATGAGCTCGCTAAGATGGGGTCCACCCGTGAAGGCGTCCCACCCGGAGTTTTCATACAAGATCTTATCAAACCATCTATCAAGATAAACCCGGATGGCACTGTCGCGGAGCAACAAGTCGGAGAATCCCCAGAGTCAGCCACATTAGTGGTAGATGAAGCGTTGGACTGGAGGACACAGATCATCGATTATCTGGACAGCGGCATACTACCCGCAGAGGTCGCGGAAGACAAAGATCTAAACTCGCTCCACGAACAAATCGTGCGGCGCAGCAAAAACTACGTCATCATCGGAGACAAGCTGTATCGTCGATCTGGAGCTTCCCAAATCCTACAAAAGTGCGTGAGTCGTGCTGAGGGTATAGAGCTCTTGACAGACATACATAAAGGAATTTGTGGCAATCACGCCGGGGCTAGAACCATTGTTGGTAAAGCTTTCCGGTCTGGTTTCTACTGGCCGACTGCTGTAGCAGACTCAGAGAACATCGTGCGGCACTGCAAAGGGTGTCAGTATTTTGCAAGGCAAATACATGCACCTGCACAACAGCTGCAAACCATACCAGCGTCCTGGCCCTTCGCTTGTTGGTGCTTGGATATGATTGGTCCATTCAAGAAGGCTCCTGGTGGTTTTGACCATGTCCTTGTAGCTATTGACAAGTTTACCAAGTGGATTGAGGTGAAACCAGTCAGAAAGCACACGGCAGCCAAGACCATCGAGTTCTTCACCGACATCACCCACCGCTTCGGAGTCCCAAATCGTATCATCACAGATAATGGTACGAACTTCGTGGCGCAGGAGTTTAAAGACTGGTGCAGCGAGAGGAGCATCAAGCTATGCCCTGCATCCGTGGCACACCCAAGGGCCAATGGCCAAGTCGAAAGAGCCAATGGCGAAATAATCAAGGCGCTCAGAGCCCGCATATTCAAGCAGCTAAAGCAACATGACGGACGATGGATCAAGGAGGTGCCAGCTGTAGTCTGGGGGCTGCGCACACAGCCGAGTCGTGCCACGAAGCAAACTCCGTTCTTTCTGGTTTACGGCTCGGAAGCTATCCTACCAACGGACCTCACATACGGCTCCCCCCGAGTGGAGTTCTATGATGAATACGACGCGCAAGTGGCGCGCATTGAAGACCTCGACAGCATCGAGGAAAAGAGATTGGCTGCCCAGATCCAAGCCACGCGTTACGCTCAGGTCCTGCGACGCTATCACGATCGATCAGTTAAGCAGAGGTCCTTTGAAGCAGGCGATTTGGTTCTGAGAGGAAGCAAGACACCAAGGGCGCGCACAAGCTTGCGTCCCCTTGGGAAGGGCCATATATCATCAAGTCAGTAAGTCGCCCAGGCTCATATCGCCTCATGACGGAAGACGGCGTAGACATCCCAAATCCATGGAACATCGAGCACTTACAGCGTTTCTACGCCTGAATCAGTTATGTATTTATCTTTTCTATTTTAGATTTATTTTTTCCGAGTGATTTTGGAGGGTAGTCACCCCCAGTTACGACTCGGCATATTCACAATGAGTTATCAATAAAGTTGATTTCATCTTTCATCTATTTCTACTACTCGCATTTCCTCTTTCGCATCACGCACATAAAGTATGAGTGGAATAAACCTTAAATCGAGAGGGAAAGTACTCGCCAAGTCAAAGCTCTAAACGTACGACAAAGACTCTGCGGCATGAGACTGAGACCAACGAGGCTAATCTACTCCGTAACAGGTCAACCACTCAGAAATTAAGGCTAGCGCAGAAAGAAAGGGAGTTGTAGACCAATAAAAACTTATATACAATAATGACAATTCAAACATTGTTCAAACAATACTGGTTCGACCAAATACTACAAATATTTTATTTACATTGCAGGGTCACCAGCACCAGACGGGGCCGCTTCATCCGAGTCATCAACAACATCCTTGGACAGGACATTGGCGATGGGCTCGACTTCATGGAGTAGTCTGCCCACGTCGTCTTCAGAGGTGCCGGCAGCATACCCGCGGCCGAGTGGCTCCAGGTCTGACGCCGGGAACAGCGATTTGAGCACCGCCAGGACATGGCCACAGCTGGCCTGGCTGATGGAGCAGAGCTGCCGCCGGAAGTAGCGTGGGAGCGCCCGAACGCGGTCGAGGATGGAAGCTGAAGACGATGACGCCTCCGGCTCGATCTCCTCCGCCACCACTCGGATAGCGTCCTCCAGCGCTATCTTCTCGGCGCGCAGCGCCTCAGCTTCACCTTGCAGCCGGGCCACCTTGGCAGTAAGCTCTGCGAATTGGGACATAATCCGATATCGATAATCTACAGAAAGTTAGATCTGAATAATATTTTCACGTCTGACAGAAAAACAAACAAGGAAGAACATACCTCTGAGCTCGTGCACGGCCTGGGCCTCGTTGAGCTTAGCCTGCTCTACCTCCCCGCATAAATCGCGGGTGGTACGCTGGGCTTCCTCCAACTCAGCCTGGCGCTTTACCGCAGCAAGCCTCGAGCTCAGCCACTCGGGCCACCAAAGAGTCGGCCTTAGCAACTGCTGAAGATAATTCTTGAATAACCGAGGCTTTGGCCTCGGCATCAGCAGCTAAGTTCTGCAAAAACAAGTCAGATGACAATATGAATCAATGTACCACTCGGTACTTGATATCAACAAGATAAGTAGCTCGGGAAATACCTTGGCTATGTGGCCCATGCGACGATGGAGTGACATGAACTCCTCCAGAGGAGTCAGGGGAGCACCACCACTCATAACGCCGACCGCCGCAGAAGCAATCTCGACCGCCGCAGTCTGGGGCTCCTCCACTGATGCAGTCGGTTCAACCGCAGGAGCATGATGGGGGCTGCCTTGAGGAACTGGCGGCGGGGTCGGCGACGCCGGTGTAGGACTCGGCGGTGGCGGGGTTGGCTCCCGCTGCGACTCTGGTGGCGGACCCACAGGCTGATCGCTGAGAAGATCAGCCGAGTGGATCGGCACCTCTGGAGTTTGGATTGATGGGGCTTCGGTCTCAACCGCCGACTGAGGCGGAGGACCCGAGAAGGGGACCTCAGACGGCGTGCTACAGGATAAGCATATATGGATCACTAATAGAAAAACATAAAGGAAATCAAGAGATGATAAGGATACTTACAGAGTAGAAATGCGCATTCTCAGGCGCTTTCCTTTCCGAGTAGGGGAAGGGAGGTCCCTCGGACTTGCAGCACTCAGAGGCATTACTGCAAGGGGAGACTGCTCCGAGCTTGTGATTGGCGGATGGAGTGACGACTCGGCGACGCCAGCTTCATCTTTTTCCGAGTCAGACGACTCAGAGATAAGGAGTTGGCGGCGGCTTGGCGCATCCCTAAACACGATCCCAGTGGAGATCTTCCGCTTCTTCAGAGCAGGAGCAGCCTTCCCACCACTCGGAGATAGCACATCGGGAGAAGGAGAGGATGACAGAGTGATATCCGAGTCGCGCAGATCACTCTCACTTTCCCCGACTGCTTCTTCAGATCCAACGGCCCTGCGCTGAGCCGGTTGATCCACTCCCTTTGGCATTTCAGGCAAAGGAGGGAGGGATACAAAGGCAGCTCGACCCTGCAAAAATTGGGTTCAGTTCTGAGATTACACCCAATGGGTGGAATTGAAATAAAAACAACAACAGATTGACTAAATACCTCAGGGCGTGGATTTCCTAAGTTGAACGCCGGAGGACAGTCAGTGGTCCTCAGGGAGGTTCCAGTCGCGAAGAATTTGCCAAGCCGAGCGGCGGCTTGGACTTTGTCGACGCGCTCGGGGGCTTCGCGCGTGTTGTCCCCCTCGGCGTAATACTCATACGCCGGGTGAGCCCGCTGCTTGAGTGGCTGGACCCGGCGCAGAACGAAGTTGGCTGCCACTCCGACGGCAGACAACCCATTGTCCTTCAACTGGGAAATAAGACCCAGGAGTTCCCGAACCTGATCCATTTCACTCTCCTTGGGAAGAGCGGTCCAGGATTGGGAGGGAACAGGACGAGAATCAATTTCTGGAGAGATGGCAGGCGAGTGGTTTCCTACGTAAAACCACTCGGACTGCCACCCTTTATTGGAGGTAAGGAAAGGGATGTCAAAATACTCCCGAGTTCGACCCTCGCGGAGTTGAGTCCGGCGCCCCCGACTACTTGTGGGCAGTCGGTTCGGGGATAAGGTTTAAGAAGAAAAAGATGAATAAAAAGATTGAAGTGAGGCTCTATCCCAAGATAGGCCTCACAGAGATTGATGAAAATGGCGATATGAAGGATGGAGTTGGGATTCAGTGCGCAGAGACAGATCCCATAGTAATGCAGCAGCCCGCGGAGGAAAGAATGCGCGGGCACGCCAAAGCCACGGAGAAAGAAAGATTCGAACACCACCAAATCAGAAGAGTTTGGGGTGGGGAAAGACTCACCGGCGGCGGCGCGCCACTCGGCGGTTTGCTGGTCGGGAGGACGCCGTCGACGACGTGCTGCTCGAGGCGCCTGGTGGTGGTGATGGACTCCCTCCACTCGGCGGCGCGATCCACGCCGACCTCGGCGGTGGCCTTGGCCTTGGACGACCGGGCTCTTGCCGGCGACCTCTCCTTCCGCTTCGAGGCTTCCTTCCTCTTGAGCGCCATGGCAACGAGCGGGGCTGAAGAGCGAGGAAGAAAGTTGCGGGAGCGGATCTAGGGTTTGCTCTTGCGCGGGGAAGAGAACTGGAGCGTCGGGGAAGGCAAATGGCAAGTAAAGGAAGAAGAATGCGGCGGGGATGGCTTATAAAGGAATAAACCGTTCCTCCGCGCGCGGCGCGGTGCTCGTCTCGGGAACTCAACCGACGCAGGCACGTCCCGTCGCTTTGAATTCAAAGATGCGGTAAGGAGTCGCGATATCTCGCGATATTTCGCTTTCCGTAAGGCAACCGTTAGGGACGCAACGGACTTTGCGGAGTAGTGGGCCTAAATGGGCTGAAATATAGCACGACCTTTCGGTTTTGTTACGATAATAAATTTGTGGGTTCCTGAGCTAGGGTTCAGGGGCAGAAACCACTCGGTCGTGAGGCTTAAATTAGTCGACGACCAGACTTGATTTTGCAATTAATATTGCATCCTTGCAATTGATTTTTACGTAAGGCATGCGATACTATCGCTAAAATTGACTCAGAAATCTGAGTCAAATGCTGACAAGTATAAATCTTGTGAGAAGATGGCTTACCATATGGTCAAGCTGAGTCGTGGGACACGACTCGGAAGTCATGCCGAGTTCAAAGAACTTGAGGACAAAATCCTTATAAAGGGGAAATAAAAAAGCCTCTGAAGGAAAAGATTATCTAAAATCCATGTCCAGAGGCATGGGGGCTGAAAAAATCAGTCGGAATTCATGGCTTTCAGAGTCTTGACACGATCATGCTGAGTCGTAACAAGACTCGGGGGCTACACCCAATGGGTGCACCTGGAGGTGCACACCATTGATGGATTAAGTTTAAAAAGAGATTCATAATATTTTGCTTTTTGACCCTCGACCAGAATATTCTATTCTGCTCAAGGCTCGGGGGCTACACCCAATGGGTGCACCTGGAGGTGCACACCATTGAAGATCAAGATACAGATGGGTAAAAATTGAAGACCTTTGGCCAATTTTATACTAAAATTGCCCAAAGCCCGGGGGCTAAGTGTATTCACTTCGCTGTCGCGTCGTGAAAAAGAGCACTCCTTCCCCTCACTATGACTATAATTGAAGAATTGTTTTCAGGAACGTCTGAGCATGCACTCGGATCTTCCTCGAAACCACTCGGATCTTCTTCAAAACCACTCGGATGAGATCTTAGACAACTTGGAGCACTTGAATCATGCAAAAAAAAAACGGAACAATTACAGCCAACGATCGGTCAAGAAGTGCTCGGGGGCTACTGTGGGGGATATAGTACCCGGGTGCCTCACGAGCAAGCTTAGCAGCCCACCAAAAGGGGGCGGCCCACCTCATCGTTCTGGACCTGAAGACGTGCGGGACAAGTCGGCGCACGGAGGAAGGATCTGGAAGGAGAAGTCCTAGTTGGAATAGGAATTATTGTAAAGCAGGAAAGGATTCTTAGAGATAGGATCGGATACAAACCGACTTGTAACCCTGCCCCCCGATATATAAGGCGGGCAGGGACCCCCTCCAAAACAACTACACCACATCTGAACCACGACTCGAGCCAACTCGAATCACCAAAACACGCAATACAACACCCCAAAACAGGACGTAGGGTATTACGTCAAGTCGACGGCCCGAACCTGTATAAACCCTTGTGTCTGTCCATCCTAACCATCTTGCTTCCGATCTTTGTGATCTTCCCTGCATTACAAATCACTTCCGTGGGCTACCCCGTGGAAGACTGCCGGAGATAATATCACCGACAGTTAATTTTACTTAGCAAGTTTTTGACCTATTATGCAGTACAATCCCAAAGTTAATTGATCTCGCACCGAAATCATAACAACCACTCATCAATAATATATTATGTATTGTCACAAATGTGTGATCCTTTATATCATGACATAAGTGTTAGAAAGTTGATAGGAAATAGCAAATTTGATTTGATTCTTCAGCATGGCAAATTTAAACAAAACCTCTAATATCTATGTCACTTGATGGGCTAGTATTATATAATTGTGGACCCAAGCCACATGTTTCTTCGTTGTTGTGGTTGTTATTGCATAATCGTGGATTGCTCCTAGCCTGCTAAGTAGTATCTTGCATTCTTGAAATGCTAACCGGCGGCTCGTGCTACGGGAACAGAACTGCCATGTGTTTGTTCAGTTTGTTTGTGACGGTCTCAAGTATTGGCAGCTCTAAACCTGTAAAGAACCCTGTCTGACACTACACTCTAGGATCCATCGCCCAGTAATCCTGCATCGCAAAGCATACCTCAGTTTGATAGGCCTGCTGAATTTGAACAAGCAGTAAAACTGCAATGGCGGCCCCATAAAAAATCAGCACGAGAATTGCGTTCTTGGATAAGAATAATCGGTAACTGCAACACTTCTGAATCGTGAACCTGCACGCTGGTTTGCTCAACTTTATGTACTCAGTACACTGTTAGCAGCAGGCCTCTGCAGCAGTTCTGAACTTCCGAACCTGTAGTGGCGAGACGTTTCTGAACATTCAGAGCGGCTGCTTCTCCAGCCGATCAGAACACAGGTTGCGGCGTGTGGGCAGCACAACACAGGACATTCATTGGGGCATGAAATGGCTAACAAATTTCACGATTTTAGCACTCCCAAACGAGAGTTTTACGCAACAACACGGCGATCCCAGGAGGCATGCACAAGGCGGGCAGTTGTATGTGTATTATGTTACACTTGCATCCGAATAGTGAGCACGACATTTGCACATTATATTTATTTTTCTTAAGTAATATAAATGGACAAGTTTTCACTTGAGAGTATGTAGCAACATCCAATCAAACGAAATTTGCTAGGAAAAAGAGTTCCACAAAATATTAGACCTATTCGCCTCTACCAAATTCGCGTCATTTTTACACGAGGCTCTCCATGTATGTGCCATTCGATGATCATTACTCTGAACCCTGTCTGACATTGCACAATCCGTGTGCTTGCTGGGTATGATAAATCTGAACGGCATTCTCATCCAAATTCAGGATACAATTGTGTTCCAGAAACTGGCTGGCTTGCCACTGCACCACGTTCGAATTAATCCTGAAACTGAACGCAATGGGTGCTTGGATGGATAATTGGATATGTGCTGAAGAGTGGGCTTCTGTAATGCATAGACTACTTCAAGCTGTTGACTTAGATGAAGATTCCGCAGCGTCAAGGGTTGCGCCATTCCCATTAGTAAACCAAGCACGTTGTAATGGACAAAATCACGCCTTCTCAGTGTCCGACATTGATCATCTGTATATGAAAGATTAATCTGAATTTGATTTTTTTTTTTTTGTAGGTTTTGCTTACCTGTATGCGCACTACTAGCACTTGGCCCCTGCAGGAGTTGTGATCCCAGGAGAGGGCTTCTTGTGGACACAGAAACCGTCGGCGACGACAACGAAGGCGGCGGCGATGTCGGCGGAGCAGAAGGTCTGGCACCACGAACGCAAGGGCTGAGCACGCCCGAAGAGAAGTAATTCTTGGAGGAAACCGGCAGGCGAGACATCACGAGGCTACTCCGCCCCGGTTCTGCGGCCGCCGGCGCGGTCGATCGCCGTCAAGCTCCCACGCGGTGGCGCTGTGCCCACCCTGTCTGGGCCTGGGCCGTTTTCGTTCGCTTTGACTAAGTCCATACGTGACCCCTCGACGATCCGGACCGCATGTGGTCGATCTAACAGCTACTAGGGAGTAGGGACTCAAGGGGTGGACGGTATTTGAAATACCGTCCACCCCCAGTCGGTACCGTCCGCCCCGGCCGCCAGCTGCTCGCGTCTCGCCTCGCCGGAGCGCCGCTGCGTTCTGGCTGCTGGCCTTCTTGCTTCCATCCGTTTCCTCCCCCAACGCCGGACAAACGCCACGGGCCTTCTTTTCTGCTGATTGAAGCGTGACGGAGATCGATTTGCTGGAGCAGAGCATGCTGGGGACATGTCGTTGCGCGCGCAGTCGGCACCGATCTATGGCGCGGCGGACGCCTCGCTATCACCGGCCTGGTAGACTGACTGCTCGGTCTCGTGCTCGCGTCTGGACTCGCCGGAGAGCCGCCGCATTCCGGCCTCCGCCCTTCCTTGTCGCAAAGGGGCTCGCCACCGCCCCGCCTTCGCTTGCAGTTGCCGGCATATTCCTCGCCACCGCCATATTCAGGCATGTTGCTGACAGGAAAACTCTGATATTCAGCCATTCAGATTTAGAGCTCCCTCAGTGTTCAATTCAGATTATGTTTCAATATGAATAGCACTGACTGAAGAGAACTTGCTGTCTTGGTGACGTTGACCACGCGTTGTGCAGGAGACTGCGTGCCTTAGATAACTTGCAGTCTTGTTTATGTCGTCTCGTAACTTTTGGTTAAGTCTGGATTGTAAAGAAACAGGGAAAAGTTCAATCCAACGCTGCTTAGCCTGTAAGTGATACTAAAATGCCTTGCACTAGGGAGGAACCATGAAAACTGATCCTGAATTTTACTGGAGCACCAGCGAAATACAACAGAAAGTTTGACCGACTTAAGGTACACCTCGCAAAGGAGTTTTGCGAGTTGCCCCACATGCCATATCCGGTAGATGCCCAACCTATATATATCCCAAAGGATCAGTTCATGAAAACCTAGACAATTACATTGAGTGTTCGACATCGAACCAAAGCACCATACCGCCATTGAGTCATGCTCCTATGACTTGTTCGTTCAGCCTAGCACGTGACATGACAACAACGGTTTATTGTTGTGGCAAGTAGTGTGAACAACCAGGGGCGAATCCAGAACTGGTTGTTAGGAGAGCTAGCCCAGTAGACATTGATTTGTCCAATATGGCCCAGTTCGCGATTTCACCTCTTCTTCAATCTCGAGACAAGGGTACCAACCTTCATCCTCTTCCATCTCTCATCCTTGGCACCCAAAAATTGAAGGGACTGTTCAGGGGGCTCTAGTGGTTTGGGGGTGGAGGGGGGGGGGGGGGGGGGGGGGGGCTTCAGCCCCCTTCCACCATGTGCAGAGAACATTCCAACGATCCCTAGGCTCCACGATTTTATTGGAGAAGTTATATCCACTCATTGAGATAATACAAATTAGATGTCACATAGTCAGGAAATAATTTACTAGTGTTTGGATGTGGAAACTCCCAAATGGAGATTGCCTATGACCTAACACATCCACTGTTCTGAAGCCCGGTAAATTTGTGTTTTCTCTAGCATTTAAAAAGTACACATGTGACCTTAATTAATTGTGAGCAAAAGTTCATAATTCGTGGTAAGGAGGCATACGCAAAACTAGGAGCTTAAATTTGTCATAAAAATCACCAAGGACAATGACGTGTATACTTTATATATGATAAAAAATTAATGTGGTACTTCTCAAAGGTAGAACATTTTATACATGCCATGCAGCCGTAATTTATATATGTGACATGTAGTGTACTTGCAGGGACATGTAGTGACAAAAGAAATAATATGATTAGGTATGACTTTAGTCCAAAAGAAACCAGTGAATATTGTGGATGATCTTCATATGGGGATGTCAAATTTTGTGTCCGGTGACTTGTTAAATTATGGCATTGTGAGGCCAAAAAAGGGTTCTATCCTCCTCAAGGGAGAAATTGGCCATCTGCTGTCATTGATGTTGTTGGGACGATTGGTTTCATTAAGAATGGCACTACCAAAGTGAGCTTATTTCCTCATATCTTGAAACTTATATAATAATGTTTCTTCAATTCATTCAAGTTGTTTATTAAGGGCAACATAGTTGAATTTGAAGGCTGAAAGGAAAGTGCTTTATTTCAATGCCATTGTGTTGATAACTGGATACAAAAGCACCGCAAATACGTGCCTCAAGATAGCAATATCAGATCTTCTCATACGATTAAATTAATTTAGATAACAATTGTGTCAATTGGGGCCAACTGCTACAGTAGTGACCAAATCCACCTAAGGACCAAAATCGCCCGGTTTCTGGAGATGAGGGGCCTCCAACGCCCGGTTTTAGACAGTAGGGAGGAAAACCGAACAGAGGCGATAGATGAGGGGGGTCAAAAGGACTTAATCCAAAAGAAAACTGGCTTTTCTCGGTCCGGCCCAAGAAATGCTTATCCTAATTCAGGTTCGACATTTGTTTCAAGGGACATAACACTTAGTACAGTGTTTATAATTCTTTTCAGTGGGTCACACAATGACTTTTTATTGCATTTGGCTGGCGCTCCAGTAAAATTCAGGATCAGTTTTCATGGTTCCTCCCTAGTGCAAGGCATTCAAGCTTCACTTACAGGCTAAGCAGCATTGGATTGAACTTTTTCTGTTTCTTCACAATCCAAACTTAACCAAATAGTAACGAGACGAGGTAAGCAAGACCGCAGGTTATCTCAGGCATGCAGTCTCCTGCACAACGCGTGATCGACATCACCAAGACAGCAGTTTCTCTTCAGTGCTATTCATATTGAAACAGAATCTGAATTGAAGACTCAGGAAGCTCTAAATCTGAATGTCTGAATATATCTACCAGAACATCAGAGTGTTCCTGTCAGCAACATGCCTGAATGTTAACACTCAAAATTCTAAACACAACTGCAAATTCACAACCTGAAATTCAGCAAGACGTCGAGTATTTAGAATGGCCTCCATATAACCCTGTGAGTGCCAATCTGATCGCATCTGAGCACTAAAACTGTGAACGGAGTAGTATAATCGTTTGGAAATTCAACAAAATATATGCTGAAGACCTGAGGTAGCCGACAACGAGCTCTACGTTTACCACTGCCTGGGCTGTCAAACTCAAACAGAGTGACAGACACCTGCCGGGGCTTCCCTCAAATGGATTCTGAAGACCTGGGAAATTCAGATCGGACACTGAAGGCGTGATTTTGGCCATTACAATGTGCTCAATTTAATAATGGGAATGGTGCAACCCCTGACGATGGGAAACCTTTTCGATGCAGGATTGAGGTGGACGATGGATTGTGCAATGTCAGACAGGGTTAAGAGTAATGACCATCGAATGGAACATACAGGGAGAGCCTCGTATGGCTAGTGTAAACTGTATTCAATTTTTTTTTGAATGAACGGCACACGACGTGTGCGTTTCATTGATATAGCAGAAAATACAAGACTATACCTAGAAGGCAATAGTCAGGTAAAAACAAAAGAAAGCTAGGAAAAAAACTAACAACTGGCGGGTCGGATTGGGACATCGACAGCCGCGAACACTCTGCTCGGTCGGATTGGGACGTCGACACGAGCCACTCCTCCGTCCGGTTAGATTGGGACATGGGCCCAGACCTCAATCAACACCCCATGGGACGCGGCAACAACCCATACTCACTGCCATACAATTGCCAAAACGCAAACGTGACTCCACGCCGATAGAGAAACTAGCAAAAGCAGATCGCATTACACCAAGAAGGCCACCGCTAAGCGAGACCTCTCGCCGTGGCGCCGCTGCAATGTCATCCACCACCTGACAAGGTGAAGTCAACGAATCCGGAACTCTCATAGGCTGCCTTCAAAATATACAGTAGTAACATAATACCCATACGACTGCCCGCCTTGTGCATGCATCCTGCGATCTCCGCGTTGTTGCGTAAAACTCTCGTTTGGGAGTGCTAAAATCGAGAAATTTTTTAGCCATTTCATGTTCCACTGAATGTCCTGTGCTGTGTTGCCCACGCGCCGCAACCTGTCTTCTACTCGGCTGGAGAAGCAGCTGCTCTGAATGTTCAGAAACGTCTCGCCACTTCAGGTTCGGAAGTTCAGAACTCCTGCAGAGGCCAGCTGCTAGCAGTGTACATAAAATTGAGCAAACCAGCGTGCAGGAAGTATTGCCGCCATTTGCGTTGCATGTTCAAAATCAGCAGGCCAATCAAACTGATTTGAGCATGCTGCAAGCCTGAAAATGAAGCATGCTTTGTGATGCAGGATTACTGGGCGATGGCTTTTAGAGTGCAGTCAGACAGGGCTCTTTACAGGTTTAGAGCTGCCCATACTTGAAACCATCACAAATCAACTGAACAAAAACATGGCAGTGCTGTTCCCGTAGCACGAGCCGCCGATTAGCATTGCAAGTCAGGATGGCAAATTTCCCCGTGGGGGCGGGGATCCGCGGGGAACCGCCCCGTGTACGTCGGGGACAGGGGCTGATTTTGCCCCGCGGGGGCAACAGGGCGGAGCCCCGAAATTGGGCCGAGGCTGGGTCGGGGATCAATTTTGCCCCGCGGAGGCCCGTGGAGCCCCGAAAAAATGTTAACTCTAGTGGCCATCTATAGCCCAACAACCACACCAGCCTGGATCCCACTCATTACATAGCCCAGTAGCCCATGAAACATCTCCACTCCAAGCCTCAGGAAACCTAGAAGCTTCCCAATCTTTCTCCTTCCTCTCCACCTCAACGCCGAGGCGGCCGGAGAGCTCGGCACGGCCGCCATCCACATCCATCATGGATCCACGCTAGCCGCGGCGTCAACTTGTCCTCCGCCCTTAGCCTACCGTCCGCCGTTCCAAGCTTTTTTTTTTAAACGAGGCCATACCCCATTTCCATTACCAAAGCAATGGAAATTCCAAGTTCACAGAGTCTGGACAGGAGGAGATGGGGAAATAGGGGGTAGAAGTTTGTGCTCCTAACCCCCCTGTCTGCTTCAGACAGGCATTAGGAGCGGCCTCGCTTACATGCGCACGAAGGTGCTACAAAAGCACAGGGGTTGTCCAGACCGATTACACGACGGCAAATTTCCTAACTCGGAGCGCTACAGGCTTGCAGGTGGCCCTCCCTCAGATTCTTCATCCTCACCACGAGCCATGTCATCATCGACTTGAGGTGCCGGCAGAAGCATATTTGGAGCACCTCCCCTCTGACCGACCACCAGCTTTGTTGCAATGGAGAGCAGTGTGTTGATCCCTTCTATCATCCTTTCCTGGAAATCCTTCTTGTAGAGACCTGTCCAATATGTCATGAACGAACAAGCATATATGATTA
Organism: Urochloa ruziziensis; assembly: GCA_015476505.1. NCBI lineage: Eukaryota > Viridiplantae > Streptophyta > Magnoliopsida > Poales > Poaceae > Urochloa > Urochloa ruziziensis. The sequence goes on along the minus strand of CM027120.1, from coordinate 2,016,436 downwards.
ATTCTTCTGGATGTTTTAATTTCTTGCCTTCAAAGCAAGACTTGTTTCTCGTCTTCCCGACCAACAAACCGACGCCAGGCAAAGTGTATGTATAATAGAACCTTCAGGTACCCAATGCTCAATCCACAACCAAAACTGTTCAGGATTAGAAGGCACATTATCAGCACCAATATAAATGGCGACAATGCCCCACGCAGCTTTGACTACAGGGCAAGAGAAGAATAAGTGGTTTCTTGTTTCAAGATCCCCACAGAACTGACAAGTGGAGTCCCCTTGCCATCTTCTCCTGACCATGTTCTCTTTAGTCAGAATGGCATCCTGTTCCATCAACCATAAGAAGATCTTTATCTTATATGGCAGCTTTGCTTTCCAAATCCTTATGTACGTCTTTCCTCTTTCATCACGAGTAAGTAGGTCATACATGGCCTTAACAGTATATTTGTTTTGTTTCCCAAATTTCCAGCTAATTGAGTCAGCTTGGTCGTTAATAGGTATAGATAGAATGCCTTGCTTCAAGTTTTCCCACTGGTTGTTCATGATAGCTGACAGCCATCTCCTAAAATTGATGTTACCATGTTTGTTATGAAATTCATTTACAGAAATCAGCTTATCTTCACAAAGCTCAAACAACACAGGAAAGCAAGTGCATAATGGTTTGTTTTGCCACCAGGAATCCAAACAAAAGGAGGTGGATTTCCCATTATTTACTTTACTTTCTCTACCCCTTAGATAGGTGTTTTTGACTTTGAGTAAATCAGTCCATACAGGGGAATCAACAGCTTTGTGTTGGATATTAGTAATGGTGCAGGACCTCATATATTTTGCTTTCACTATCCTGCCATAAGCCTTTTTCATTGTCCAACCTCCACCATTTGCATAGCAGGCTAATGTTCAGCTTCCTAATATCCTTCACCCCCAGGCCCCCTTTCTTTTTGCTCTTGCAAATTATTTCCCATCTCACTAGGCGATATTTTCTTTTCTGGCAACCCCCCCTGCCAAAAAAAGTTCTTCTTTGCTTATCAAGGTCCTGAACCACAGTTACAGGAAACCAATAGATGGACATATGATATATGAAGGTACTAGTTAGGCTTGTGTTGATCAGAGTAGTTCTTCCAGCAATGGACATAGTGCCACCTTTCCAGATATCGAGTTTTTTCCTATTTTTCTCTTCCAACCATACCCAGTCAGATATTTTAAGTCTGCTAGGACTGATAGGAACTCCCAAGTATCTTATTAGAAAATGTCCAACTTGACAGTTGAATATTTCTGCAAATTGTAGAGCCTTATTGTTATCCCCATTTATCATCACCACCTCACTTTTAAGGAAGTTTATTTTCAATCCTGACATGATTTCATATAGATACAGGAGCAACTTCATGTTTCTAGCTCCCTCCATATCATCTTTCAAGCAGATTATTGTATCATCTGCATACTGCAAGATGGCTACCCCATTGGGGATTAGATTGCTAGCTAAACCAGTGAATGACTGGTTCAGTTGAGCTTGTTTGACCATTTTTAAAAGGCAGTCAGCTACAAAGTTGAATAGGATCAGGGACAGGGGGTCACCCTGGCGAACTCCCTTGTAGCTAACAAAGTATGGGCATGTCTTATTGTTCAGCTTTACACTGACAGTACCCCCCCGAGATAACTTGTTTTATCCAGCTACAATACAAGAAACGTGGGCTTTTATAACATTATATTTATTTTTTTAAGTAATATAAATGGACAAGTTTTCACTTGAGAGTACAATACAAGAAACGTGGGCTTTTATAACATTTCATTTATGTCATAGAATGTAGAATTTACGTCATATATTGCAATTTGTGACACTCACGTGAAGAAAACTCGTTCATCATCTATTCCCTGTAATAAAAGGTATTAGGTGACGAAAACAAATTTTTTCGTCATAAATATTTTGACGATTCTTATGTCATCACTAATTAATGACGATAGTTTTTCGTCATTAAATATCTATGAAACGTCATAAAACGTTGTATGCGGATGACGTGGCGGCGACTTGGAGCTGATGTGGCAGCACGTTTATGACGATTTAGACATCTATAAAACGTCATAAAACTTTTTATGCGGATGATGTGGCAGTGACTTGGAGCTGACGTGGCAGCACATTTCTGACGATTTAGACATCTATAAAACGTCACAAAATTTTTATGCGGATGACATGGCAGTGACTTAGAGCTGACGTGGTAGCACATTGATGATGATTTAATTCGTCACAAAATATTTTATGGCCCAAGAAAGCCCACTAATGAACAATATTTTCATGCGCTAAGCCCAATCATAGGCCCATTATATTTTCAATATTGTTGGGCTAAGCCCAATTATAGGCCCTTTAATTTTTCAATATTGTTGGGCTTAGCCCTAGTGTAAGGACCGTTTTTTTCGAATATTGAAAGCCCATAATTGTTTTGCAATAAGGCCCAAACCATCAACGCAGCAGGCCTAACCAAATTCGAACATCCTATTTCAACACAACCCATATATCACATAAAATGAATTCAAGCCCAAGTAAATTTATTCAAAGCCTATTTCCAAAATATGGAGGCCCATATGTCATACCAGCCATATAAACAGATTCAATAACCATTATCAAAAATAAACAGCAAAACACAGAACGAAATAGATTCAGTTATGCTGTGTAAATTTGTCAAGGCACAGCAAGATACAGGTGACAAATTAATAATAAACATCCAACATAATTTAGATAGCAGATTCAACCGATTGGTTACTGAATCACAACAGAACAACTCCAACAATATGTAACCTCAAACAGCAACTCCACCCATGTAACAATTAGGTCACCTCAATTAACAGAACAGATAGTACTCCACCCATGTAACCTCAAACAAAAACAACTCCACTCATGTCGCAGAATCAACAATCTAGCTCCTCTCCTAGTACTGGCTCCTTTCCCTAAAAGATAGGCATACGGACCGGAAAAAAATGAAAAGGATTGGGAAAGAAAAATGTGATGCAAAGCCTAGGTTAATACTATGTCGTTTTCTTTTTAGAAATTTGTGTCGTTTAGTTGTTGGCGTTAATGACAAAATAAAATTCGTTACAATTTTCGCATTACACTATTTGTGACGATTTTAAGTTATTCGTAGTGACGTACACCTCATTTTTGTCATTACACTATTTGTGACGATCTCATATAGAACGTCATAAAACTTAACGCTATAATGACGAATTGACTTAAAGTCATTTGCAGTTTGTCACAAAAGGTCATATTTGTTGTAGTGAGCAACATCCAATCAAACGAAATTTGCTAGGAAAAAGAGTTCCACAAAATATTAGACCTATTCGCCTCTACCAAATTCGCGTCATTTTTACACGAGGCTCTCCATGTATGTGCCATTCGATGATCATTACTCTGAACCCTGTCTGACATTGCACAATCCGTGTGCTTGCTTGGTCTGATAAATCTGAACGGCATTCTCATCCAAATTCAGGATACAATTGTGTTCCAGAAACTGGCTGGCTTGCCACTGCACCACGTTCGAATTAATCCTGAAACTGAACGCAATGGGTGCTTGGATGGATAATTGGATATGTGCTGAAGAGTGGGCTTCTGTAATGCATAGACTACTTCAAGCTGTTGACTTAGATGTAGATTCCGCAGCGTCAAGGGTTGCGCCATTCCCATTAGTAAACCAAGCACGTTGTAATGGACAAAATCACGCCTTCTCAGTGTCCGACATTGATCATCGTATATGAAAGATTAATCTGAATTTGACTTCTTTTTAGGTTTTGCTTACCTGTATGCGCAATACTAGCACCTGGCCCCTGCAGGAGTTGTGATCCCTGGCGAGGGCTTCTTGTGGACACAGAAACCGTCGGCGACGACAACGAAGGCGGCGGCGATGTCGGCGGAGCGCAAGGGCTGAGCGCGCCCGAAGAGAAGTAATTCTTGGAGGAAACTGGCAGGCGAGACATCACGAGGCTACTCCGCCCCGGTTCTGCGGCCGCCGGCGCGGTCGATCGCCGTCAAGCTCCCACGTGGTGGCGCTGTGCCCACCCTGTCTGGGCCTGGGCCGTTTTCGTTCGCTTTGACTAAGTCCATACGTGACCCCTCGCCGATCCGGACCGCATGTGGTCGATCTAACAGCTACTAGGGAGTAGGAACTCAAGGGGTCCCAGTCAGTACCGTCCGCCCCGGCTGCCAGCTGCTCGCGCCTCGCCTCGCCGGAGCGCCGCCGCGTTCTGGCTGCTGGCCTTCTTGCTTCCATCCGTTTCCTCCCCCGCCGCCGGACAAACGCCACGGGCCTTCTTTTCTGCTGATTGAAGCGTGACGGAGATCGATTTGCTGGAGCAGAGCATGCTGGGGACATGTCGTTGCGCGCGCAGTCGGCACCGATCTATGGCGCGGCGGACGCCTCGCTATCACCGGCCTGGTAGACTGACTGCTCGGTCTCGTGCTCGCGTCTGGACTCGCCGGAGAGCCGCCGCATTCCGGCCTCCGCCCTTCCTTGTCGCAAAGGGGCTCGCCACCGCCCCGCCTTCGCTTGCAGTTGCCGGCATATTCCTCGGCACCGCCATATTCAGGCATGTTGCTGACAGGAACACTCTGATATTCAGCCATTCAGATTTAGAGCTCCCTCAGTGTTCAATTCAGATTATGTTTCAATATGAATAGCACTGACTGAAGAGAACTTGCTGTCTTGGTGACGTTGACCACGCGTTGTGCAGGAGACTGCGTGCCTTAGATAACTTGCAGTCTTGTTTATGTCGTCTCGTAACTATTTGGTTAAGTCTGGATTGTAAGGAAACAGGAAAAGTTCAATCCAACGCTGCTTAGCCTGTAAGTGATACTAAAATGCCTTGCACTAGGGAGGAACCATGAAAACTGATCCTGAATTTTACTGGAGCACCAGCGAAATACAACAGAAAGTTTGACCGACTTAAGGTACACCTCGCAAAGGAGTTTTGCGAGTTGCCCCACATGCCATATCCGGTAGATGCCCAACCTATATATATCCCAAAGGATCAGTTCATGAAAACCTAGACAATTACATTGAGTGTTTCGACATCGAACCAAAGCACCATACCGCCATTGAGTCATGCTCCTATGACTTGTTCGTTCAGCCTAGCACGTGACATGACAACAACGGTTTATTGTTGTGGCAAGTAGTGTGAACAACCAGGGGCGAATCCAGAACTGGTTGTTAGGAGAGCTAGCCCAGTAGACATTGATTTGTCCAATATGGCCCAGTTCGCGATTTCACCTCTTCTTCAACCTCGAGACAAGGGTACCAACCTTTATCCTCTTCTATCTCTCATCCTTGGCACCCAAAAATTGAAGGGACTGTTCAGGGGCTCCAGTGGTTTTGAGGGGGGAGGGGGGGGCTTTAGCCGGGCACGACTAAATTGCGGTCGGCCGCACGGGGGCCTCCGTGCGCTCGGTCGCCCTCCAGGCGCGCCGCCCCCGTCACGCGCATAGGCGCCCGACAAAAACAACGGGCGGGCCTCCATCCCCACCACAGTGCTACGCGTACCCTGCATGTGTATGCTATCTGTAAAAAAGGCTGTATAATTTTTTTCAGAAATTTTTGTAGCAAAGTTTTGTCAACAACTTTTGTTTGCTTGCGACAAAATTCTTCGGCGAAAAATTTTTTGCAACAAAATTTTGTCAACAAACTTTTGCATGTTTGTTTGCTTGCGACAAAATTCTCCAGCGCCAAAATTTTTGCAATAAAATTTTGTCAACAAACTTTTACTTGCGACAAAATTCTTCAATGACAAAATTTTTACGACAAATTTTTGCTTATTTGCGACAAAATTCTTCAGCGTTAAAACTTTTGCAACAAAATTTTGTCCAGCACACGGCGGTCATGAGTAGCGGTGGTGGCCCCGTCCGTGTGGGTCCCCACACGTGGGGTCCACAATGTGCAGTTGTGCGGTGGGACTCCCGCAGGGAACGGACGCGCGAGCGCGAGCGTGAGCGCGCGCCCGTGCGCTCGCGCTTATAGTTGAGATCGCGGCTTTAGCCCCCTTCCCCACGTGCAAAGAACATTCCAACGATCCCTGGGCTGCATGATTTTGTTGGAGAAGTTATCCACTCATCGAGATAATACAAATTAGATGTCATATAGTCAGGAAATAATTTATAACACATCCACTGTTCTGAAGCCCTAGCATTTAAAAAGTACACATATGACCTTAATTAATTGTGAGCAAAAATTCATAATTCGAGGTAAGGAGGTATATGCAAAACTAAGAGCTTAAATTTGTCATAAAAATCACCAAAGTCAATGACGTGTATACTTTATATGTGATAAAAAAATGAAAAAAAGTCTACATGACCCCCTAACCTTTGAGTGGTGGTTCACTTCACCCACTAACCTTTAAAACTGGTTTTTTACACCCACTTCACCCGCACGCACCGTGAACCCGCCCCTCACGAATTTCGCCACCTGCTGACCTGCACACACTGAATCGGATAACGATCAGAGGTGAAATTCTCAACCTACGGCCAACTAATCCAATCCCAAACAAATGAATTTAGAATCCGCAATGCCTCTATATGTACCTGAACAAACAGAATACGCGGGAAATTTTCTCCTTGCTTGATGTGGAATCGCATCCAGGACTCCAGGACCTCTCCCTCCATGGCGCATCGACGTCCAGTGCGACTGAATCGAACCCAGCACGGGCCGCACGGCCCTCTCGCCATCATGACCTCGAGCTCTGACAATCTTGCGTGTGAGGTGGTGTCCATAGCGCCGCGAGGGGAGGACGTCGGCTCGTGCGAGCAGTTGGCTGCGCGCGCAAGGTCAATGACGGTAGGTCGAGGCGAGCGAGACAGGGAAGCTGATGGCCGAGCTTGCTCACTTACAAGCGGGCCCCACATGTCATTACCTCCACCTCTGCGCCTAAGTCCACCTCAGCATGCCAGCGTGGCAAAACCACCTTGCAAAACCACTCTGGGGGAGGGGGGGGGGGGGGGGGTTAAACGCTTTTCTATAGGTGAGGAGTTAAAAATCTAGTTTTATAATTGGAGGGGTGATGTAATCTAGCATCAATACGTTAGGGGTCATGTAGAATTTTTTCGATAAAAATTAATGTGGTACTTCTCAAAGGAAGAACATTTTATACATGCCATGCAGCCGTAGTTTATATATGTGACATGTAGTGTATAGTATTTGCAGGGACAGTTAGGGACAAAAGAAATAATACAGTTAGGTATGACTTTAGTCCAAAAGATACCAGTGGATATTGTGGATGATCTTCTTGTGGGGATGTCAAATTTTGTGTCGGGTGACTTGTCAAATTATGGCATTGTGAGGCCAAAAAAGGGTTCTATCCTCAAGGGAGAAATTGGCCATCTTCTGTCATTGATGTTGTTGGGACGATTGGTTTAATTAAGAATGGCACTACCAACGTGATCATATTTCCTCATATCTTGAAACTTATATAATAATGTTTCTTCAATTCATTCAAGTTGTTTATTAAGGGCAACATAGTTGAATTTGAAGGCAGGAAGGAAAGTGCTTTATTTCAATGCCATTGTGTTGATAACTGGATACAAAAGCACCGCAAATATACGTGGCTCAAGGTAGCAATACCAGATCTTCCCATACGATTAAATTAATTTAGATAACAATTGTGTCATTTTTGTTTTAGGAAACCAATGTGATTTTGTAATTTATGATTTCAAAATGATGAAAGCATGTTGAATAATGATGGTTGCATCAAAATCATGCCTTTAGCGTGCTTATGGCATTGTGCGAGCAGTTGGCTGCGCGCGTAAGGTCGATGACGGTAGGTCGAGGCGAGCGAGACAGGGAAGCTGATGGCCGAGCTTGCTCACTTACAAACGGGCCCCACATGTCACTATCTCCACCTCAGCGCCTCAGTCCACCTCAGCATGCCAGCGTGGCAAAACCATCTTGCAAAACCACTCTAGGGTAGTTTTTTAAACGGTTTTCTATAGGTTGAGGGGTTAAAAATCTAGTTTTATAGTTGGAGGGGTGATCAATACGTTAGGGGGTTATGTAGACTTTTTTCGATAAAAAAAGTAATGTGGTACTCCCTCCGTTCCGAAATATAAGTCATTCCAACTTTCTTGGAGAGTCAAACTTTCTCAACTTTGACCAAATTTATACAATAAAGTACTAACATTTATGATATCAAATAAGTAGCATTAGATTCTTCATTAGATATATTTTCATAATATAGCTATTCGATATCATAAATCTTTGAAGTCATCTCTATAATTTTGATCAAAGATAAAATAGTTTGACTCTCCAACAAAGTTGAAATGACTTATATTTTGGAACGGAGGGAGTACAACATAGTTGAATTTGAAGGCATGAAGGAAAGAGCTTTCGATTCCATTGTGTTTATCAACTTATTCGAGTTGTTAATCTCTTCAGGTGATTGGAAATATTTCCAAAATCAAAGGCAACATAGTTGAATTTGAAGGCATGAAGGAAAGAGCTTTCGATTCCATTGTGTTTGCAACTGGATACAAAAGCACCGCAAATACATGGCTCAAGGTAGCAACATTAATGTTTGCTCCTACCAATCTGATAAATTAATTTATACATCAAATGTGTCATTTGTGTTTCAACTAATGCATATTTTTTTTGGTAATTTATGATTTTAGAATGGCGAAAGCATGTTGAATAACGATGGATTGCCTAAGAAAGAATTTCCAAATTATTGGAAGGGTGCGAATGGGTTGTATTGTGCTGGTTTGGCAAAGTGAGGCCTTGCTGGTATTGCTATGGATGCCAAGAATATTGCCAATGACATCGTGTCTAATTGCCGTGCATAAACATGTATCAGAATGGATTAGATTGGCTTTAAATGTTTTGTCAATGGCAGTGGTGCTACCTATAGCCATACTGTTTTGTGAAACATAGGCCATCCGTCAAGTTTTTTTTTTTAAATAAGATCTGTAAAAAAAAAGGTACCATGAGCCACATGTTTCTACGTTGTTGTTGTTGCATTATCGTGTATGTGGATTGCTCCTAGCCTGCTAAGTAGGTATCTTGCATTCTTGCAATGCTAATCGGCGGCTCGTGCTACGGGAACAGAACTGCCATGTTTTGTTCAGTTGATTTGTGATGGTTTCAAGTATGGGCAGCTCTAAACCTGTAAAGAACCCTGTCTGACTGCACTCTAAAAGCCAACGCCCAGTAATCCTGCATCACAAAGCATGCTTCATTTTCAGGCTTGCAGCATGCTCAAATCAGTTTGATTGGCCTGCTGATTTTGAACATGCAACGCAAATGGCGGCAATACTTCCTGCACGCTGGTTTGCTCAATTTTATGTACACTGCTAGCAGCTGGCATTCGTCCACCTCAATCCTGCATCGAAAAGGTTTCCCATCGTCAGGGGTTGCACCATTCCCATTAGTAAATTGAACACATTGTAATGACCAAACTCACGCCTTCAGTGTCCGATCTGAATTTACCAGGTCTTCAGGATCCATTTGAGGGAAGCCCCTGACCAACATCGTCAGGTGCCTATCACTCTGTTTGAGTTTGACAGCCCAGGCAGTGGTGAACGTAGAGCTCGTTGTCGGCTACCTCAGGTCTTCAGCATATATTTTGTTAATTTCCAAACGATTATACTACTCCGTTCACAGTTTTAGTGCTCAGATGCGATCAGATTGGCACTCACAGGGTTATATGGAGGTCATTCTAAATACTCAACGTCTTGCTGAATTTCAGATTGTGAATTTGCAGTTGTGTTTAGAATTTTGAGTGTTAATATTCAGGTATGTTGCTGACAGGAACACTCTGATGTTCTGGTAGATATATTCAGACATTCGGATTTAGAGCTTCCTGAGTGTTCAATTCAGATTCTGTTTCAATATGAATAGCACTGAAGAGAAACTGCTGTCTTGGTGATGTCGATCACGCGTTGTGCAGGAGACTGCATGCCTGAGATAACATGCGGTCTTGCTTACCTCGTCTCGTTACTATTTGGTTAAGTTTGGATTGTGAAGAAACAGAAAAAGTTCAATCCAATGCTGCTTAGCCTGTAAGTGAAGCTTGAATGCCTTACACTAGGGAGGAACTATGAAAACTGATCCTGAATTTTACTGGAGCGCCAGCCAAATGCAACAAAAAGTCATTGTCTGACCCACTGAAAAGAATTATGAACACTGTCCCTTGAAACAAATATCGAACCTGAATTAGGATAAGCATTTCTTGGGCCGGACCGAGAAAAGCCAGTTTTCTTTTAAGCTGAAAATCACAGCCCAAGGCCTGTCCACAAGGAACGGTATTTCGGTCTAGGCTTGGGTCAGACATATGCTGGACCAGGCAGCCCACTACATAAAAGAAAAAGGAAAAAGTCATTTTACCTCCCTCAACTGTCACAAAAGTCCAATTTTCTTCCCTCAACTACAAAATCAGATACACTTCCTCCTCGAACTCATCAAAACAGGGTCACCTGTTCCATCAGGATAAATAGGGAATCAGTTAGTTGCCAAGGACATGCTAAACTGCTGAGACATTTAGAGATGGCGTTTCGATTTGGTTAAAGCAAAGCTATTGAGCTATGAATTGGCTAGCTAAATTGCACAAATTGTAGACAAAAGGAGGGTTTCCTGGAACAATGCAACAACTGCAGGAGGTTTTTACCAGGTAGTACTAGTAAAACATGGGACAACACTCTACGGCCCATAAACCAATTTCTAATACGGAGTAGTACTTCATTTTCTTGGTTGCAGTGTCATTTATTGAAAGCATCAAGATTCTACGTGACATTTTCTTGACTTGGGTAACCTGACCCACTAGCAAAAGGACCATGCTACAAGCACATTTTCACAAAACCCCCAACTGCCCCTGGCCAACTGCCCTGGCTGCAGCAAGACAAACTTTTCCATGATCAGCAAAGACAAAGATCGCTAGTGTTTGAGGGTGCCATCGCAAGTGATCATGCTGTTGCAGATTATATTTGTATAGCATGTTATGGCATTGAGGTTTTACCAGCAATGATTTCACCGGACGACCAATTGGTCTGATCTCCTCATCAAATGTACCTGTCACCAAATGCTTATCCAGTAAGGCATCCTGTAGCAAAAAGGGAGACAGATGGTATGCACTTGAGAATTAGTTGGTCGAACAATAAACGAACAATTTTAGTTTTCAACAAGCTCCGAACAAAACACATCTGAAAATAACTAAGCCCAGTACCTTAGCTACAAATATGTCTTTGCACCATTTTGAAACATCCTCATCTGACTTTGGCATTTCACTCATTGCATGGCGTTTCATGCGAACATGTATCTCGAGAAAAAAAAATGTAGTAAATTTGTTTACACGGACAGTAAGTAATTGAGCATTGAAATTTTCAATTTAGACTGCACAGAGTCCAATTTGATTTTAAGACACTTTAGTAATACTGAAAAATAATCAGCTCAAGAGAATACGAGGCTGCCCCTCTGCCGCGGCCGGTGGGCTGGGCTCGTTCGTCGTCGAGCTCCGGCCGCCGCAGCGTCCGCCGCATCTACCCTGCCTGGGCGGTTGCGCCTCCGCACTACGTCTTGCTTTGAGCTTTTGACCAAAAGAAAACGGTACAAAAGCTTATTTTTCTTTTCAATTTCAATTTGTAAATGACATGGAGGAAATATTTCTAGGATGCTAGAGTCTTGCTCCACTGCAAATACTGTAAATGACACGGAGGAAATATTTTTAGGATGCTAGGGGGTTTTGCTAGCTTGAATGGTTAAAATATCCTACATCAGGGATGTTGATATATCTTAAAAAATTGGAACGTGAGAGATATATCAATGAGTTACTAAAGCCCCATGCATAAGGAAATATGCAAGTAAACTAAGTAGTTTGTTAGCATGATTTATATGATATCCATGTCTGTAGCAACTAAGCAAGTAAACTAATAGACTGAGCATGAGTTAACAAAAGACTTCCATCTTTGAACTTTGAAGTAAAATAAACGAGCCAGCATAGTGCCAATGCCATTACTGTCATGTCCAGCAATTGAACTTTCAAGGTTAATTACTGACTCCATCAAAGAAGCATCATCAAGAAAATCAAAAATAATTTTTCTTTACCTTGTATATGCTTCGTCGTCACTGCAAAGGCAGCAAAATCAGCATCTTCCAAGTGCCCAAGAAAATTGGCATCCTCCTGCAAATTGTCTAGATGAACATCGAAAGAACTAAAAATCGATCCTGAGAAGGCTAGGTTAACAACTCACAGAACATTGACGTACTTAACAACTCCATAGGGACAAGTAGGATCAAAGGGAGAAAATTCATATTACCCCTTGTGTGAAAATTCATATAATGCAATCAAAATTTGATTTGGATACTCGATTTATGATTTATATTTTTTAAAACACAGGGTTACATGCAAGCGGATTATGTAATTGCTGCTACTAAGAGCAACTCCAGCAAGAGCCCTACTCGGGCCCCTACTCAAAAAGTAGGGGCCGAAGGCCAAAAACCAAACTCGAGCAGAGCCCCAACTTTTGGGCACCTAGAGTAGAGAGGCACCCAAATCTCCCCTCCCAGCCCCATTTCCCACGGGCCCATAGGGAGGCCCCTACTCGGTCGTTGGAGAAGTTTCCCCGCGTGCCGCTTCCTAGAACCGGTCGCCCGTCTTGTTTCGCTCCTCTCCGTCACGATTCCGGAGCTCACGTCGCCATTATGTACGCCCGGAGCTCAGGCTCCCCACGGCGCCACCGCGCTCGGCTGGAGCATGATGCCGCCCGTTGCCGTAGTTGCCAGAGCTCGCCCCTTCTCTGTCGCCGGCGCAAGGAGCTCCGCCGCCACCGCCTCTTCTCCCTCACCACCCTAGCCTAGATCTCCGCTGCCCCCCGAAGCTCCACGGCTCCATCGTCGTCGATGTGCAGCCGCTGCCCCCCCCCCCCCCCCCCCCCCCCCGCTTGGGCAGATCCATGCTCAAACAGGCGCCGCCTATCAAGATGAGCTCGGGCAGATCCACGCCCTCACCGACCGCCCCCGCCCCCAAGATCGGGCAGATTCATGCCGTCACCGGCCGCTTCCGCCCCAGCTCAGGAGGACTGGGCCGGCAACGACGGCCGCCGCGCCTTGCGACCCTAGCTCAGGCGCATCTGGGCTCGAGGACGGGGGAGAAAGAGTGCGGGGAAAGAGGAGATGGTGGGGGAGTCTGTCGGTGGAGAAGAAAGGAGAAGAAAGGAGTTGTGTGAATGACGACTGGGCCCCACCATTCATAGGAAAAGTAGGGGCTTTAAGTTGGGGCTGTTGCTGGAGTTAGACACGAAATTAAAGCCCAAAAAAGTCGAGGGCAGCCCCTACTCAATAAAATAAGGACCCAAAGTAGGGGCTATATATTGCTAGCAGTGGCGGACCCAGGCGGGGTTGAGGTAGTCCTGGGACTACCCAAATTTTTTGATGATCAAAGCAAAAAGCACTGTTCATATACTGTTGCAGTATTGTTTGCTAGTGTTTCTACACTATGTGCAGGAGCGGAGCTACGTTGATGGTTGTGGGTGCACTGGCACCCACGATTATCCTAAAATCATTTATAACGTTAAATTTTTACCATTATAGTGTAAGCATAATACATAAACTATGGAGTGGTGCACCCCCTCAATCTTTATCTAGCTTCGCTCCTGACTATGTGCCTACCCAAATATTTAATCTTGGGTCCGCTACTGATTGCTGGAGTTGCTCTAATAAAATAGGACCGACGTGGCTGTGTCTACATTATTTTTCGTAATAAAATAGGCGTCGTCCATGGCGAGCCGCCGAGCCCCACCACAATAAATCCCCGTCCGGGTCCACGCCTCCACGGGCGTCTCACGCCAACACCACGCGCGGGAACAGGATCTAGCCACCGAGGCCGCCGCGGCAGGCATGAAGAGGAAGGCGTCCGCGGCGTTCCATGAGAAGGAGGACGATGCCGCCGGCGAGGCGCCTGGACGACAGCTTCCTGGCCGCCGCCGGAGCCGGGCTCCTCCTCCACGAGTTCCACTACTCCGAGCCGTGTCCCGCGCCGCCGCCGGGTCCCTGGCGGCGTACCGCCTCGCCGGCGCGTGCAACGGGCTCGTCCTCCTCGCCGCGCCATGGAGCAAACTTAGCCGCGCGCGCGGCGTGCTCTTCAACCCGGCCAGCGGCGAGGATGTCGCCGTCTCCGCCGACATGCCCGGCGGCAGCCGGCGCTTGTTCCACCGCTCCTCTGCGTGCATGACATTGCAATAGACTATGCTTGCCTCGTGGAGCTTATGGTGGTCCAGCTCGACCGCCGGCGAGAAGTAGTCCCCCGGCGGGTGGGGCGGTGATTCGCTGCGGGTCCGGCGGCGGCAGTCCACACCCTAGCTCCTTGAGCCTGGACGGCAAGGTGTACGTCCTTGCTGACATGTCGGCGTCGGAGATGCTGGCCTTCGACGCCGACGACGACACGGTCACCTTCTTCAACATGCCGCCGGCGATGGCGGGGAGGCCGGCGTCGGAGTTGATGGAGGTGTGGGGACGCCCGTGCGTCGCCAGGGCAGGAGCCATGAGTGGCATATCCTTGCTCTGGACGCTGACGCCGGAGCACCAATGGGAGATCCGGTGTTGGTTCGACGCCGCCCCTAGGGCCCCCACGCGTGCGTGGAGCTCCGCTGACGGCGGCGACATGGTCCACGGTGCCTGGGACTGCGGCGACGGCTTTCTCTTTGTGATGTTCCGAGACGGCCGCGGCTACATGCAGTGGCGGAGCTAGCTTTCAGCTCCGACTAGGGCCAAAAATTTTCATTGATGCCGGCACCTGTGCTTGATGCAAAGCACAAAACAACAAATAAGATATGGAGGCTGAGAACGAGGCAGAAAGCTGAGAACAAAGGAAGAGCAATAGGCAATAGCTCGTACAAAGGTTGAAATATACTTATATATACAATTAGTATATGTCTTGATATTTAGCCTAAGACTAGGGCCATGGCCCCAGTGGCCCTAGTGGGAGATCCGCGGCGAGTGGTCGACGGCGGCGGCGGTGGAGCCGCGCATACTAACCCCTTGTCGGCGGAGCTGCGGAAGGCCACATTCTGCTGGGTCCACGACGACGAGCGTGGTGGCTTCGGACATTTCTCCTCCGGCCATATCGGGTCCGGCGAGAGCGGCGCCGTTGTGCGGCGGGACAGGTGCTTGGAGTCGCTGATGGAGATGATACGCAAGCGGCCATAGCCTAGACCGGAGCTTGCTGCCTCGGTGAAGAACAACATTTTAAGAGTATGTTTTTTCTAGACCTTGTTCGATTAATTCCATATTGTAGGAGATTTATTAACTGGACAAGTCATCTTAAAACATCAATTGTTGGATCATTTGCGTGGATGGCTGAGATCGTGGATATCCACGGCGCATGATTCACATTTCCGACGAAATTTCGCTGAAATTCGTTGGTGGCAAAAAAAATTTCGGTCAAATGATTTGGTCATATAGGCTGAATGCACTAAAAATGATACAATGTAGTTAATGGTGCGGTGGTATATCCGTTTCCTGCCAACAGACAGGCCCCTGGTTCGATTCTTCCTTTGGTATGATTTTTTTTCTCAATTTTTTTGCCGAAATATTTTTTTATTTACCGAAATTCCGGGAATTCCGGTGTCTTTTGAGGGAAAAAAATTTAAATCCGAAATTGGAAACCTTGCCGTGCCGACTTCAGGAGGAGAGACCGAGAGACCAGCGCGAAACTTCCCCGACTTCTCTCCCTGCCACTCCTATGTTAGGGTAGTGGGACCGGCCTAGGGCCTGGGCCCACGAGCACTGCAGCTGGTGAACTGTACCACATCTATTCATGAGCTACAGTACTCGTGGGCCTGGGCCCGAACGATCGCCGAACTCACGTCTGATTCATCCAGTGGCGTCCGAGTTGGCGTTGTCTATCCACGGCGAGCCCCACCTCAATAAATCGCCACCACTCGGCCAGAAACACGAGATAGCAATCTGAGTCCGCCGCGACCATGAAGAGGAAGGTGCCCATGGCGGTCAAGGAGGAGGACCATGCTGCCGGCGAGGCGCTTCCACCGCACCTCGATGTCTGCTTCCGCTGGCCACGGTGATCCTCTCCAGTCTGCCGGCGCACAAGGCCCGGGCCTTCGCTGCCGCGAGCGCCTTCTTCTGTGGCATCCTCACCGACCCCAACTTCTTGGTCGCGCTCCTCGCCGCGCCGTCGAGCAACTACAGCTATGCGCGTGGCGTGGTTCTCAACCCAGCCAATGGCGAGGAGGCCGTCTCCATCGTCATGTCGCGCAGTTGGCACGCGTTCCACCGCTTCTGCGGCCTCGGGTACTCCTAGTCCAACAAGTCCTACAAAGGCGCTCCTATGGGTCCAGGACCTCACAAAGGAACTATAGCATCATGGAGCTAATGGTGGTCCCGCTCAGTGGCGGCGCCGACCGTAGCCAACGCCCACCAGCGAGAAATCCCCCAAGGGTGACGGTGATCTACTGCGGCAATCCTGACCCTAGTTCATTAAAACCGGTACTGGTTCAAAAACCGGTACTAACTGGTGTTTCCTGTGACCGGTACTGAAAGTGGTTTCTCTAGTCATGTCTGTGGTTCTGAATACCAAGATAAGTGTCGTCCCTCTCGGATAAACATGTAGCGACACCAACACCTCCTAGGAGCATCAGATCCGGCAAGATCTACATCAACATTGGGCATGCTTGTTATATGACGACGAGCAGGCATGAGGTTATGCCTGCTGGATACATCAAACATTTTCTTTCTTTAATACGCAAAGATAGATATCACAGGGATGATGCTTTAATTTGACCAATTTTATTAACTAGCATATGTTCTTCCTCCACAGTCATGCACCCCATTAGCAGTGACATCTGTGATCCGTTCCTCTACACCATTTATCGATCTGCCAGGAATCAATTGATCTTCTTTTAGCTTCTCATAACCAATAGTATATTGTACTTAGGAGCCAAAATAGATCATCAACAAAGTGGTATTTACCTGATTATTATGTCGACAAGGAAGAGCGTTGAGGTGGATGATATTCGCAAAGCGATTCAAGAGACAAGATTCTTGCTTCGTCGTGTACCTCCTTCTCTTTATCCGTTAGCATCGAGACGACGCATTTCATGTCGCTGTTCGGCACCAGCCTCACCGACACACAGCAGTCACTGTGGATGTGTATAACGTTGCTGGTGGAGCCTTTCTTGGTGAAAGTATGGCAGTAGAACGTGACTCTTGCCTTCTGTGTCTCCGTACAAGCACCAGTCACTACTTGAGGGGGAGATATCGCACATACTAACAAGATGGCAACTGCCAGTTTCCAATAAAACATCTTTGCCGCTAGCTAATTGTTAAGGAACAAGTAAGTGCCTATGTACAATGGAAGGCACACATGGGCTTTATATAGGACGGGCGGAACCCACACGCAGGCACACAAAGGATTTAATATATTAAAGATATATAGGGATATTTGGAATAGTTCGATCAGATAGAGATACGGCAGCTGTTGTTGGATACAAAGTACTTGTACACATGAAACGTGATATGTAAGGATTTATGACCAAACTTTAATTTGCATATGTAAAACAGAGTGCTAAATAGCTATAACAGGCCACTTTTTTATGGTAAATATCTGCACCAGAATCTTTTAATGGTATATATCTAAGGGTGGTTCTTTGGATGCTATGGATCCAATTTTTAATTCCTTACATTGACGTCCCAGTGTGATTATCCGCCAATGCATATAATTTAATATTCTAACCAGACCAGGATCGAGTGATGGAAGAGGATCCACTATCCTGTTCAATCCTGGGCAGGTTCCAAAATAAACGAACGAGCCATAAGGGAGCTTGGTATCCTTGTGTAATTATTAAGTAATCAATGCAAGTCTTCGATATCCCCTTTTTTTATTATTTAGTTATATTGCTCCACCATAATATACCTCTCACTGTAATTACTGGAAAGTGTAAAGTGCCAAGTAAATACCGCGAACCAGGCATCTCACTGTACGTCTAAACAGATACCCTTAATTATTGTGTTTCTGTAACCGGTGACATGTAGTGTAGTTCGAGGGATCACTCTTCATTGTTGTTTAGCTTCCAAGGAGAGCCATGAGGAAGCTTCTGTAGTCACCCGAGGTTTCCGTGGCAATGGCTTGCTCTAAGGTAACCGAGGACCTCTTCTGAAACGCACCGCTAATGTCCTTCATATCCTTCTCGGCGTGCATCACGACTACCCGGGTTAGGCTATCCTCGTCGGTCCCCGATTCGCACATCGCCTTCTTCAGAACCTGCTTGCAGATGGCAGCAAGGTCGTAACCCCACACAAGATCAGTTCAAGATCAGTCGAATCAGTGTTACGTTTAATTGGATTTTTTCCATTATTCTTGATACCTCACCTTTCCAAAGTATTTGTTTGGATCAGCAATGCACCTCACTGTGGTCCGCAGAGCGCGCAGGTAGCCATTGGGATCGGTTCCACGAGGCAGCGCCTAGCAAATACCCAGAGACACGGTTTGATCATCTGATTTGATGAAAAGCATGACATGTTTAAATAAAAATGAGGTATGTTGAATGTGGCCTGACCTTGGTAAAACTGCTGCGGTGCTCATCCTTAAAGCAGCTGAATGTGGCGTTGAGCTGAGCTTTGCTCCTAGTACCCACAATCCTTATGAGCTCCTCGTGATCCGTTGTACCATTTCTTACGGCCTCATTGATAATGTTCGCCTCTGATCTTGCTAAGCCCATGTTTACATCGTTGCCATCATACCTGTAGGTGCTCACTAGGGCAAGCAAAAGCTGATGGAGAGGACAGAGATTAGCATGCACAACAAGCTAGTATGTAATGGATCGGAGAGAAGAACCTAAAGAAAATAATGAGATTAGCCTGCTGTGTACATACACTGCGAAGTTTTCCAATGGTGTGAGCAGCGACATCTTCTTCCAGTGAGCAGTTGTACAGAACATGGTAGGCCTTCTTCACCGCTATAAGCTCCGCAGGCGAGTTAGTGCACGCGATCTCGATGATGACTGGGTACTCCTCCAGGATGCATTTCGTTGCAGCGTTCGCCATCACAGCCTGCCTCTCAACAGGGTCAAGTATCCAGTGGCACATTGCTCTCTGGATCGTAACCAATCGCACTAGTGTGGTCAGACAGACGAACTGATCAAAAGCTCAGGGAAAAAATTTCAAAAGAATCGAATCTGAACAATAGCATGTCATTCGTTCCAAACGTAATTTACGGCACCTCGAAATCTCCGGAGAGCTCTGACTGCAGGCGGTGCATTAGACTCTCGTTGTACATCTCTTCATATTTCAGCATGATCTGTTTCCTCTGAGCCGCGTCACGGTGAGCTAAGATGGATATAACTGCCTGTTCGTCGGTGCCCCATCCTGGACCACACAAGATTATTTGCAAGGTCATTTCAAAATCCAAATGTTCGTTTCACGGGTTAGTGCAAAGGAGAATATAACTTCTGATGATCTGATTTGAACATGCTTAAAACCTTCTAAACAATGTTTCTTGCTATGATTCGTTTCAACAAATTATTTTTGTTATGATGCTTTTGCACTTAAAGGAATTCTAGTGAAAAAATTTTAACAGCTCGCGCTAGATCGAGTCAGAGATCAGGAACAATGACCTTGGAAAGCCTTCAAAAGAGCTGCGGCATCTTCAGCAGGAGAAGGGACAACTTGAGAAACAGTATTTCTTGCCATCTTTCACGCTTTTCTCTCCTTTTCTTCCAAATTGGTTTTGTTAAGAACCGCAAACGCAAACCCCTGGTATTTATAGTGATAGCTGAATCTAAACCACGTAGGCTAGTGGGCATCGCATTGAAACGCTAAAGAAATTGCATTGCATGGTAATATAGCGTTACTCCGTCTACTTAATATATAGGTCTTTAGTATATGAGTTTCAAAAATTTACTGCGGTATCAAAACAAAACTTCTGCACATATTCCAAAAAAAATGCGTAGCACGAATGTTGAAGCATCTTTAATTATTACCTCCGTGGTATCAAAACAAAACTTCTGCACATATTCCAAAAAAAATGCGTAGCACGAATGTTGAAGCATCTTTAATTATTACCTCCGTGGTTGGGGCCGACCTGCCCACCCTTGCCATGTCCAAATCTTGCGAAAATGCTAGAGGGCGCGTGTGCGTCCACTTGTTGCGCCGCTCCTCCTCCCTCCACGCTTGCCGCCACCGGCCGGGTTAGGGTTTCAAAGTTTGGGGTTGCTGGGGGGTTCTATGTTCACCGGCTCACAATGGATTAGGGTTAGGCGGCGGCGGATGGCGACGGCGCCGAAGCCGGAAGAGGTGGCGGTGGACGGGGGAGCTCGGCCCAAGAGGTTAGGGAAGGACGGTGGAGGAGGACGGCGGCGGAGGCGCGGGTCGCGCCGAAGCCAGGGGAGGCGGTGGCGGCGGGGAAGCTCAGGCCGGTGATTTAGTGTTGGCCGGGGGTGCAAGGGCGTAGCTGCATGAGGCCATTGGGGCCGGGCTACCTCTTACAAATTTATGTGTCGTGTGGTGTGGTGGTGCAATGGTAGTTTACTATACACTTATATAGCAAGTCTCAAGTTCAAGCCCATCGACAAACACTATTTTTATTGAATTCGGTAGATTTTCGAACCACAAAAACAAAGAAAAATCAACGGACGAAGAAAAGGAAAAAAAAATGAGAATGACGAACCTAAATAAAATTCAAAATGAAAAACTCACCAACGGAAAAAAGAAAAATAACGAGAAAACCAAAGGCAGAAAAAAATCGGAATAAAAAACCCGCAAAGAAATAAAATAATAAAATTCAGGAGAAAAAACTCACGAAGAAAAAAAATGGAAAACAACGAGAAAACCCTTACAAAGAAAAAATAAAAACAATTCGGAACAAAAAACACATGAAGAAATAAAATGAAAAACAACAAGAAAAAAACTCACAAAGGAAGAATGAAAACAACAAAAAAAAACCAACATTACAAGAGAAAAAACGAAACGGAAAAACAAAAGAAACGAACGGTAGAAGGAAAAAAATGAAACGAAGAAGGAAAAAATGAAACGAAGAAGGAAAAAATGAAACGAAGAAAGGAAAAAACAAAACGAAAAAAAAAACTGAACGAACGGCTAACAATCAGTGTCGTGGGTAGCCCATCCACAAAGGCTATTTTTGTTGAACCCGATAGATTTTCGAACCCAAAAAACATAGCAAAATCGTCGAACGAAGAAAAGGAAAAAATGGGAACGACAAATCTAAATAAAATTAGAAATAAAAACTCACCAAGAGAAAAAAAATAACAAGAAAACCAATGGCAGAAAAGAAAAACAATAAAATTCAGAATAAAAAACCCACAAAGAAATAAAATACTAAAATTCAGGAGAAAAAACTCACAAAGATAAAATGAAAAACAACGAGAAAAACACTCACGAAGAATAAATGAATACAATTCGGAAGAAAAAACTCACAAAGACAAAATGAAAACAACGAGAAACAATTACAAAGGAAAAATGAAAACTACAAGGAACCAACATTACAAGAGAAAAAAAACGAACAGAAAACAACGAGAAAACCAACTGCAAAAAAGAAAAAAAGAAACGGACGATAGAAGGGAAAAAAAAGAAGCGAAGAAGGGAAAACGGAATGTAGAAGGAAAAAAACGAAACGAAGAAAGGAAAAAAAAAACGAACCGAAAGAAACGAACGTAGAAGGAAAAAACGAAACGAAGAAGGGAAAAACGGACGGCAGAAGGAAAAAAAACGAAATGAAGAAGGGAAAACGAAACGAAAAAAAAACAGAACGAATGGCAAACAATCAGTGTGGTGGGCAGCGGAGAGGGAAAACAGGCAGCTTCGTGGGCTAAATTATTTATCGGACCAAAGCTTCGTGGGCTAAATTGTTTACTGCGCCAAATTGCAAGCGGTCACGGAAGTGACGAACCGCTTCAGCGATGGTTTGTTAAGCCACGGATAACATTGGGCCCTCTCCCTTCGCCAGTATTGCGTCTAGCAAGACATATATACGTGATGCTTTGGCTGCCGCACCGGCGAGCTGGTAGTCGTGCCGTTCCGTGACAGCCGCGGCATACATGATGCATGGTCCACTGCGTTTGGGACTGCGGCGATGATCGATGGCCCCTCCTCTTCGTGTACGGAAGTCGGCATCCATGGCAGCAGAGCTGCGGAAGGGCGCGTTCTGCTGGGGCTACCAACCAACGCTGGTAACTCCGTAGACAACCGGAGTAGCTGATGGAGACGATAGACGATGCGGAAGCAGCCACTATATATGGCCATTGGGCCGGCACGGCACAGCACAACGCCGGCACGACACGAAGCGGCACAACACGGCATGAAAAGGCACTTCGTGACGTGTCGTGCCGGCACTATGTGCCGAGCTGTGGGAATAGCACGGACATGGCAGCCGTTTTTCGAGCCGTGCCAGCACGATGGCATAGAAGACGGCCTAGCATGTCACTCGTGCCCGTGCCAGCCCATAGCATGGCGCCATTGCCGCTGCTCGACGCTGCCGGCTCGCCGTCGCCGCAACCGCAAGCTCCTCGCGCCGATTCGAGGAGGAGAGGAGAGGGACGGCGATGCTGATTGGAGGATGGGAGGGAAGGTTGGGAGGGATGGCGGGCCGCCGGCTGCCAGCGAGAACGGGTGGAGAGGAGGGAGAGGCCGAGAGGGACGCCGGCGGCCCGGTGAGATCGGGATTGGAAGTAGGGGGTGGGGGCGGCGGGGTGGTGGCAGGTTGGAGGAGGGGAGGGGAGCTCGGGAGGGACGGCGGGCCGCCGACCGCCGGACGCCGGCGAGAACAGAGTGGGAAGGAGGGAGAGGGACGCCGGCGCTCGACGAGATCGAGATCGGGAGGAGGGGTGGGGGCGCCGGAGTGGGGCAGAGGTGGGAGAGGTCGGCTAGGCGGTTGGGGTTGCAGGCTTGGGGGTGTGGGGACGTTTTATGTCAGGCCGGCTGAGCTGGCCACTAGGCCGTTGGGCAGCGCATCGGGCTAGCCCATTTCGTGTCGTGTTGGGCCGACGGTGGCGCCCAGGCACAGCCTGACCTCATGCTGGGCCAACACGGGGCCGAAACTGCTCGCGCTGGGCTCGTGCTCGTGTCGGGCCAAATCGCCATGCTATGGGCTGGCCCATGGGCCTCGAGCCAAATAGCCATCTATAGCGGCCACAGCGCGGGGAGGAGCCTACTTCTGAGGAATACGCGTGCCCCATTTCAATTCCTTCCTCCTGAGTCCTGAAAACGAGTGTGTATAAATTTGTTTTGCACGCCTCGCCTGCGAAAAAATTGCAAATTTAGGACTGTAAACGTCGCGCTTCGTACTTTTGCCATTTTTATCGTCGACTTCGTAAAAATAGCTACCGAAACGTGATTTTCATACCATTAGATGTATTTCTCCTCATTTTCTATACTTTTCTTTGTATTTGGATGGCGAATGGATTGTTTTGCCCCTTGGCCTTTTGTCCACTGTATGTGTTGCATACAGATCCTGATTTCTCATCCATCGTCGCCGCCGCCTCCACCGAAAGAGAACCCAGACGATCGGCGGGCATGGACGATGCCCATCGTCGGCCAGGCCGCGGCGCCCGCCCACGCCAGCCATAGCGCCGCTTGCCCGCTCGCCCCGTCGGCTAGGCCGCGGTACGGCGTGCGCGTGCCGGGTTGACGCGAGGAGCGGCGATCGATGCAATGGCCGGCGCGTGTCCTACTGTCGATGGCGCTGCTCTGCTGCTCTCGACTGAAGACCATTTGAACTAGCGGTGTTCAGTTACGTTATTAACAGACAGAAGCAAGCGACTTTAAACCATTACTTGAAAACCCAGGGCGCATCGTTGACGCGCCATACCTGGATCAAGACCAGTCTTGATCCTGTGTTTCTATTGTGTTTGCATCAAATCAGCAGCATTAATCTTGATGATAAGGCAAACACACAACGCGACCCCTCCCACACATTGCATCGAACATCTTATGAGCGGCAACTGCTTGAAGGCGAGCAAAGCAGAGGAACTGAGGAATCAATAGGATTACAGGAATTCAGCTCTTGGTGGAGGTGCTGAAGCCTGAATGAGAAGGCAGCATCCATGGTCCAGCCTGTGAAGCTAATCAAATTGGGGAGAGGAGGCCTAGGTCGACGTCGCGGGTAAAGGTCTTGTGTTGACGCAGGTGGAGAGGAGTTGGGTACACCGTACACGCTCGTCTTGTCCGCCAAGCCTCTGCCCATTCCGGTCGCGTCAGACGTGCGGCTCGGCCGCCATGCGTCTCACAGCTACGACCGCCGGTCGCCTGCCCCGCACGGACACAGATCGGGCGCACGCCGCACGGCAGGCGTTGTGCCTGGCTCTGCCTGTCCCGCGAGAGGGGGGCTGCAGGTGTGTGGTTTGTTGCGTGCTGCCTGCAGCTTGAGGTTGGCCTCCACCACCAGGCGACGGATCGAGCTTCCAGCACTGGCCACGAGGCAACACAGCGCCGTGGAAGGAGGTGAGGCTTAGATGAGTGAGCGATTCGCGAGCGCTCGATTCGCAGCTTAACCCGCGATCGGACGGTTGACCTCGCGAGCTGGGTCGATCCGACGGCCACCAGGCTAAAGTTTCGGAGCCCAATGTTTCGCAGCCCATTTTTACAAAGTCGATGATAAAAATGGCAAAAGTTTTTTGAACATTAGAAATGGCAAAAGCGTGAAACGCAATGTTTGGAGTCCCAAATTTACAATTTTCTCCTTGCTTGCATATCTCGAGATTGTTCAAGTGATTATTCAAGTGTCCACGTGAGAATACAATGTCTCCGCGAACTTCTTAAATTCTTATAAGAAAAACTTACCAATTATTATGATTCTACATCGCATATATGATATGTTACTGTTAGTGGAGAAAATATCGATTAACTAAAGCCCTATTCTGATCAAATAAAATACGGCTCGTACAGCTATAGTTACACTATGTCAGTAGAATAATTTTCGTGGTGAAACATGTACATCTATATTCGAGTATCCGACTACCCTGTTGACTACCGCGACATCAGAGGAGAAACATCAGAGAGCGGCGCAACAAGGCGCAAAAAGAGCTACCCCGACTCGATGACTACCTGTTGGCCGAGGGGATCCTCACGTCGCTCCTAGCGTGCGCCGTGGACAAGCTCCATATGGCATCCCCACCAACCTGGACACACAGGTGGCGACGAACATAATAGAGAAAAAAGAAGATCTACATGCAACACAATAGAAAACTTAAAACCCCATAGTTTCCAAACCAAATGTATATTATATTCTTTGAATAGACATTCAAAACAAAATCACATTTGATTATATTTGAATATTCCAACTTCATAAAAAATTTAGAAAATATCAATCTCCCAAGAGATGTGCGCCGCCTTCACCAGAAAAAGTATTGAGGGATCTACTTTTACCATTAGAAATTTCATCAACACGAGGCCCAAAGGGGGTCATGCCTCCCCCCCAACACACACACACACATCACACATTGTCTAGTTTTAAAATTGACATGCAGGTTTATGGAACATTTGCATTATGTTTGCATGCTTTGGTCCATGGGTTATTCGTCATCCATACATTTTACACTATTGTATAAGAGGATTGTTAACTTTATTAATGTGTTTGGCATATCATGATGATAAGTACTAATGACTTTCAATAGTGAATTGAGCCAAACAAGACAACTGTTTTCGAGTTAACTTAAGTAGAGTACAAAAGAATGCATTAGGCTGTTTGGAAAAATATTTGGATGGAATTATGAAAACCCCATAGAATGCATATGAAAGTTTTCAAAAATTATATACTACCTCATGTCCAAATTATAGGTCGTTTTGACTTTTCACCTAGATAAATGTCACACCCTGAAATTCCCCAATTTCAGGATGTGAATTTAGAGAATAATTAAACAACGACTTTCTCTTTGTCGGTGATATTATCTCCGGCAGTCTTCCACGGGGTAGCCCACGGAAGTGATTTGTAATGCAGGGAAGATCGCAAAGATCGGAAGCAAGATGGTTAAGTTGGACAGACACGGGGGTTTAGACAGGTTCGGGCCGTCGACTCGACGTAATACCCTACGTCCTGTTTTGGGGTGTTGTATTGCGTGTTGAGCTGTTGTCTGATGTCTCGAGTTGTGGTTGCTTGTTTTTTGAGGGGGTCCCTGCCCGCCTTATATATCGGGGGGCAGGGTTACAAGTCGGTTTGTATCCGATCCTATCTCTAAGAATCCTTTCCTTCTTTACAATAATTCCTATTCCAACTAGGACTTCTCTTTCCAGATCCTTCCTACGTGCGCCGACTTGTCCCGCACGTCCTCAGGTCCAGAACGATGAGGTGGGCCGCCCCCCCCTTTGGTGGGCTGCCAAGCTTACTCGTGAGGCACCCAGGTACTATATCCCCCACAGTAGCCCCCGAGCACTTCTTGGCCGATCGTTGGCTGTAATTGTTCCATCTTTTCTTGCATGATTCGAGTGCTCCAAGTTGTCTAAGATCTCATCCGAGCGGTTTCGAAGAAGATCCGAGTGGTTTCAAGGAAGATCCGAGTGCCTACTCGGACGTTCCTGAAAATAATTCTTCAATTACAGTCAAAATGAGGGGAAGGAGTGCTCTTTTTCACGACGCGACAGCGAAGTGAATACACTTAGCCCCCGGGCTTTGGGCAATTTTAGTATGAAATTGGCCAAAGGTCTTCAACTTTTATCCATCTGTATCTTGATTTTCAATGGTGTGCACCTCCAGGTGCACCCATTGGGTGTAGCCCCCGAGCCTTGAGTAGAATAGAATATTCTGGTCGAGGGTCAAAAATAAATATTATGAATCTCTTTTTGAACTTGATCCATCAATGGTGTGCACCTCCAGGTGCACCCATTGGGTGTAGCCCTCGAGTCTTGTTATGACTCAGCATGATCGTGTCAAGACTCTGAAAGCCATGAATTCCGACCGATTTTTTCAGCCCCCATGCCTCTGGACATGGATTTTAGATAATCTTTTCCTTCAGGGGCTTTTTTGTTTCCCCTTTATAAGGATTTTATCCTCAAGGCACTGTAAATTCAGCATGCTGTACTAACACTTTCTTTTTCAATATTTTACTGTCTTCCAACAGTTTGGAACAGATGGTAGAAAATCAGTCTAGTTTTGTGTTGGATAATGTCTGAAATAGAGACACATTTCACACCTGAAACCTGTCAAACGACAACATTGGACTGAGATAAAATACTGTGTAAAACAAACCATACAGAAGATAGAATCGGAACCTCCCTGTCCCCTGATCTAAGACCATTTTTCTTGGCAAGAAGAGGAAGTAACACCTTGACTAGACAAAACATGTGATGGCTTCAGAATGCAGCTTGAAGTACCTAAGGCTCTAAGCACTATGGCTAGATCTATTGCCTTGACTTGTGGGCAGATACTCTGTCTCTGGAAAACACTACCAGCAGTGAGAAGCCACTATCAACTAGACAATGAACTAGTGTCAAGCTGCAGCCCTGAGGCAATTTTCTGCTACTCTGATACATGGCTAATGCATAAAATTGAATTATTCCATTGAGAATATGATATAAGCATATGCATTGCGTCATTAGACCATATTAGCTAAATACATAAACAAGGCTAGTGTTCCGAACAGACTACTGTGGTAAACTAAATACATAAACATAATTGTTTATGTATTTACCAGTATTTACCAGTATTCATCCTCCTTTCTTTGTCTTCTTTTTTCCTCTGCAGATCTATAGCAGAGTTATCAAGAATTCCAGTTGTTGTTACAAACCAAGTACGTAGCCAAAGTAATGATGATGGTTACCATTTTTCCTTTGAAGGTTTGGACTTTATTCCTATAAGTTCAATGTTTTAAACAATTTGCTGAACTGGACTAAAGTATTTGTACAAATCATCTGCAGTGGACAGGAAGGATGGTAATAACTGTGCTGAAAGGTTTGATTCCCATCTTATTGCTGCTCTAGGGTAATATGGAAAAGAATACCAGTTAGGATCCTAACTACTGAGACTCTCATGAACACAGTGAACTCTAGTAAATTTTTTTTGAACACAGTGAACTCTAGGATCCTGACTTTTTTTTTTCTGAACACAATGAACTCTAGTAATTTTTTACATGGATAGAATTTTATAACAGTTAGGATCCTAACTACTGAGAGTCTCGTGATGAGAGGAAGGCCTAATGATCCTGTATTACTGCATTCACAAATAACTACAAAGTTCAGAAACTTAACAGGAAAATAGCTTGGTTTCAAGTTATGATGGTCATCATCAACATGTAAGTTATGGCATGGTTCTGTTTCTGCTAGTCCAAGAGGAAAGGATAACTTACTGCCCATCTGGTAAGATTTTGTTGCTGGTCTTTGCTTAGTCGCGGCTTGGTTCTGTTTATGAACCTCTAGAACTAACAGGAAATACTGCACATGTATATAAGCAAATAGAGACTAGATAGACAGTGTATATATACATAGAGCAACTGTCTACAGATAGATCAAGCTGCAGAGATCTGCACGTTTCCCAAATCACAAGCTTCGTCGTCGCTGCACAGCATCGAGGAAGTTGTTCTGAACTTTCGTTCAGAGATGGATCTTGCATCCAAGATCGCTAGGCATGGAACTTATACCAAGCACGCAGTCATCAAGAAACAGAGGACAGGAGAGGGGAGGAAGAGAGGGCGGCGCTTACCGGCAAGAACGCGGCGGAGAGGGTTCTCGTTCGCTGAGAGACGGGCGCAGCCAGGGTCGAGTCACGCCGCCACGCCTCTAGCTCGCGCCGCCACGCCTCCAGGTCGCCCCGCCGCCTTGACGCCGCCAGGTCGCGCCGCCGTCGCCTCCTCGCCCTAGGCGTGCGCGTCGCACGCGTCGGCTCTCTCGGAGAGGAACGAGATCCAGACGTCCTGAGGTGGGGATTGTATTCCGGGCTGAAAGACAAGGAATGAGCCGTTCCCGGGCTGTTTTCTTCCTGGGCCAGGTCGAACCGAACGACATTTTTATCATGGGCTGTTTTGAAATCCGGGTGAAGATGAAACAGGCGGAACGGGCCGTTCCGGGCCTCGTTCCGACACAAACGAACGAGGCCTTAGCCGCGCGCGCGGCGTGCTCTTCAACCCGGCCAGCGGCGAGGATGGAGGATGTCGCCGTCTCCGCCGACATGCCCGGCGGCAGCCGGCGCTTGTTCCACCGCTCCTCTGCGTGCATGGCATTGCAATAGACTATGCTTGCCTCGTGGAGCTGATGGTGGTCCAGCTCGACCGCCGGCGAGAAGTAGTCCCCCGGCGGGTGGGGCGGTGATTCACTGCGGGTCCGGCGGCGGCAGTCCACACCCTAGCTCCTTGAGCCTGGACGGCAAGGTGTACGTCCTTGCTGACATGTCGGCGTCGGAGATGCTGGCCTTCGACGCCGACGACGACACGGTCACCTTCTTCAACATGCCGCCGGCGATGGCGGGGAGGCCGGCGTCGGAGTTGATGGAGGTGTGGGGACGCCCGTGCATCGCCAGGGCAGGAGCCATGAGTGGCACATCCTTGCTCTGGACGCTGACGCCGGAGCACCAATGGGAGATCCGGTGTTGGTTCGACGCCGCCCCTAGGGCCCCCACGCGTCCGTGGAGCTCCGGCGACGGCGGCGACATGGTCCACGGTGCCTGGGACTGCGGCGACGGCTTTCTCTTTGTGATGTTCCGAGACGGCCGCGGCTACATGCAGTGGCGGAGCTAGCTTTCAGCTACGACTAGGGCCAAAAATTTTCATTGATGCCGGCACCTGTGCTTGATGCAAAGCACAAAACAACAAATAAGATATGGAGGTTGAGAACGAGGCAGAAAGCTGAGAACAAAGAAAGAGCAATAGGCAATAGCTCATACAAAGGTTGAAATATACTCATATATACAATTAGTATATGTCTTGATATTTAGTCTAAGACTAGGGCCATGGCCCTAGTGGGAGATCCGCGGCGAGTGGTCGACGGCGGCGGCGGTGGGGCCGCGCATACTAACCCCTTGTCGGCGGAGCTGCGGAAGGCCACATTCTGCTGGGTCCACGACGACGAGCGTGGTGGCTTCGGACATTTCTCCTCCGGCCATATCGGGTCCGGCGCGCGGCGCCGTTGTGCGGCGGGACAGGTGCTTGGAGTCGCTGATGGAGATGATACGCAAGCGGCCATAGCCTAGACCGGAGCTTGCTGCCTCGGTGAAGAACAACATTTTAAGAGTATGTTTTTCCTAGACCTTGTTCGATTAATTCCATATTGTAGGAGATTTATTAACTGGACAAGTCATCTTAAAACATCAATTGTTGGATCATTTGCGTGGATGGCTGAGATCGTGGATGACCTCAGGCCACGGCGCATGATTCACATTTCCGACGAAATTTCGCTGAAATATCCGAAATTTCGGTTTTTCGTTGGTGGCAAAAAAAATAATTTCTGTCAAATATTTTGGTCATATAGGCTGAATGCGCTTGAAAATGATACAAAGAAGTTAATGGTGCGGTGGTATATCCGTTTCCTGCCAACAGATTTATTTACCGAAATTCCAGGAATTCCGGTGTTTTCGGAGGGGAACCAAAAAAATTTAAATCCGAAATTGGAAACCTTGCCGTGCCGACTTCGGGAGGAGAGACGACCGAGAGACCAGCGAGAAACTTCCCGACTTCTCTCCCTGCCACTCCTATGTTAGGGTAGTGGGACCGGCCTAGGGCCCGGGCCCACGAGCACTGTAGCTTGTGAACTGTACCACATCTATTCACGAGCTGCAGTACTCGTGGGCCTGGGCCCGAACGATCACCGAACTCACGTCTGATTCATCCAGTGGCGTCCGAGTCGGCGTCGTCTATATCCATGGCGAGCCCCACCTCAATAAATCGCCACCACTTGGCCGGAAACACGAGATAGCAATCTGAGTCCGCCGCGACCATGAAGAGGAAGGCGCCCATGGCGGTCAAGGAGGAGGACCATGCTGTCGGTGAGGCGCTTCCACCGCACCTCGATGTCTGCTTCCGCTGGCCACGATGATCCTCTCCAGTCTGCCGGCGCACACGGCCCGGGCCTTCGCTGCCGCGAGCGCCTTCTCCTGTGGCATCCTCACCGACCCCAACTTCTTGGTCGTGCTCCTCGCCGCGCCGTCGAGCAACTACAGCTATGCGCGTGGCGTGGTTCTCAACCCAGCCAATGGCGAGGAGGCCGTCGTCTCCGTCGTCATGTCGTGCAGTTCGCACGCGTTCCACCGCTTCTGCGGCCTCGGGTACTCCTAGTCCAACAAGTCCTACAAGGCGCTCCTATGGGTCCAGGACCTCACAAAGGAACTATAGCATCATGGAGCTAATGGTGGTCCCGCTCGGTGGCGGCGCCGACCGTAGCCAACGCCCACCAGCGAGAAATCCCTCAAGGGTGGCGGTGATCTACTGCGGCAATCCTGACCCTAGTTCATTAAGCCTTTACTGGTTCAAAACTGGTACTAAATGGGGTTTCCTGACCGGTACTGAAAGTGGTTTCTCCAGTCATGTTTTTGGTTCTGAATACCAAGATAAGTGTCGTCCCTCTCGGATAAACATGGAGCGACACCAACCCCTCCTAGGAGCATCAGATCTGGCAAGATCTCTACATCAACATTGGGCATGCTTGTTATATGACGACGAGCAGGCATGAGGTTATGCCTGCTAGATACATCAAACATTTTCTTTCTTTAATACGCAAAGATAGATATCACAGGGATGATGCTTTAATTTGACCAATTTTAATTTATTAACTAGCATATGTTCTTCCTCCACATTCATGCACCCCATTAGCAGTGACATCTGTGATCCGTTCCTCTACACCATTTATCGATCTGCCAGGAATCAATTAATCTTCTTTTAGCTTCTCATAACCAATAGTATATTGTACTTAGGAGCCAAAATAGATCATCAACAAAGTGGTATTTACCTGATTATTATGTCGACAAGGAAGAGCGTTGAGGTGGATGATATTCGCAAAGCGATTCAAGAGACAAGATTCTTGCTTCGTCGTGTACCTCCTTCTCTTTATCCGTTAGCATCGAGACGACGCATTTCATGTCGCTGTTCGGCACCAGCCTCACCGACACACAGCAGTCACTGTGGATGTGTATAACGTTGCTGGTGGAGCCTTTCTTGGTGAAAGTATGGCAGTAGAACATGACTCTTGCCTTCTGTGTCTCCGTACAAGCACCAGTCACTACTTGAGGGGGAGATATCGCACATACTAACAAGATGGCAACTGCCAGTTTCCAATAAAACATCTTTGCCGCTAGCTAATTGTTAAGGAACAAGTAAGTGCCTATGTACAATGGAAGGCACACATGGGCTTTATATAGGACGGGCGGAACCCACACGCAGGCACACAAAGGATTTAATATATTAAAGATATATAGGGATATTTGGAATAGTTCGATCAGATAGAGATACGGCAGCTGTTGTTGGATACAAAGTACTTGTACACATGAAACGTGATATGTAAGGATTTATGACCAAACTTTAATTTGCATATGTAAAACAGAGTGCTAAATAGCTATAACAGGCCACTTTTTTATGGTAAATATCTGCACCAGAATCTTTTAATGGTATATATCTAAGGGTGGTTCTTTGGATGCTATGGATCCAATTTTTAATTCCTTACATTGACGTCCCAGTGTGATTATCCGCCAATGCATATAATTTAATATTCTAACCAGACCAGGATCGAGTGATGGAAGAGGATCCACTATCCTGTTCAATCCTGGGCAGGTTCCAAAATAAACCAACGAGCCATAAGGGAGCTTGGTATCCTTGTGTAATTATTAAGTAATCAATGCAAGTCTTCGATATCCCTTTTTTTATTATTTAGTTATATTGCTCCACCATAATATACCTCTCACTGTAATTACTGGAAAGTGTAAAGTGCCAAGTAAATACAGCGAACCAGGCATCTCACTGTACGTCTAAACAGCTACCCTTAATTATTGTGTTTCTGTAACCGGTGACATGTAGTGTAGTTCGAGGGATCACTCTTCATTGTTGTTTAGCTTCCAAGGAGAGCCATGAGGAAGCTTCTGTAGTCACCCGAGGTTTCCGTGGCAATGGCTTGCTCTAAGGTAACCGAGGACCTCTTCTGAAACGCGCCTCTGATGTCCTTCATGTCCTTCTCGGCGTGCATCACCACTACCCGGGTTAGGCTATCCTCGTCGGTCCCCGATTCGCACATCGCCTTCTTCAGAACCTGCTTGCAGATGGCAGCAAGGTCGTAACCCCACACAAGATCAGTTCAAGATCAGTCGAATCAGTGTTACGTTTAATTGGATTTTTTCCATTATTCTTGATACCTCACCTTTCCGAAGTATTTGTTTGGATCAGCAATGCACCTCACTGTGGTCCGCAGAGCGCGCAGGTAGCCATTGGGATCGGTTCCACGAGGCAGCGCCTAGCAATACCCAGAAACACGGTTTGATCATCTGATTTGATGAAAAGCATGACATGTTTAAATAAAAATGAGGTATGTTGAATGTGGCCTGACCTTGGTAAAACTGCTGCGGTGCTCATCCTTAAAGCAGCTGAATGTGGCGTTGAGCTGAGCTTTGCTCCTAGTACCCACAATCCTTATGAGCTCCTCGTGATCCGTTGTACCATTTCTTACGGCCTCATTGATAATGTTCGCCTCTGATCTTGCTAAGCCCATGTTTACATCGTTGCCATCATACCTGTAGGTGCTCACTAGGGCAAGCAAAAGCTGATGGAGAGGACAGAGATTAGCATGCACAACAAGCTAGTATGTAATGGATCGGAGAGAAGAACCTAAAGAAAATAATGAGTTTAGCCTGCTGTGTACATACACTGCGAAGTTTTCCAATGGTGTGAGCAGCGACATCTTCTTCCAGTGAGCAGTGTACAGAACATGGTAGGCCTTCTTCACCGCTATAAGCTCCGCAGGCGAGTTAGTGCACGCGATCTCGATGATGACTGGGTACTCCTCCAGGATGCATTTCGTTGCAGCGTTCGCCATCACAGCCTGCCTCTCAACAGGGTCAAGTATCCAGTGGCACATTGCTCTCTGGATCGTAACCAATCGCACTAGTGTGGTCAGACAGACGAACTGATCAAAAGCTCAGGGAAAAAAATTTCAAAAGAATCGAATCTGAACAATAGCATGTCATTCGTTCCAAACGTAATTTACGGCACCTCGAAATCTCCGGAGAGCTCTGACTGCAGGCGGTGCATTAGACTCTCGTTGTACATCTCTTCATATTTCAGCATGATCTGTTTCCTCTGAGCCGCGTCACGGTGAGCTAAGATGGATATAACTGCCTGTTCGTCGGTGCCCCATCCTGGACCACACAAGATTATTTGCAAGGTCATTTCAAAATCCAAATGTTCGTTTCACGGGTTAGTGCAAAGGAGAATATAACTTCTGATGATCTGATTTGAACATGCTTAAAACCTTCTAAACAATGTTTCTTGCTATGATTCGTTTCAACAAATTATTTTTGTTATGATGCTTTTGCACTTAAAGGAATTCTAGTGAAAAAATTTTAACAGCTCGCGCTAGATCGAGTCAGAGATCAGGAACAATGACCTTGGAAAGCCTTCAAAAGAGCTGCGGCATCTTCAGCAGGAGAAGGGACAACTTGAGAAACAGTATTTCTTGCCATCTTTCACGCTTTTCTCTCCTTTTCTTCCAAATGGTTTTGTTAAGAACCGCAAACGCAAACCCCTGGTATTTATAGTGATAGCTGAATCTAAACCACGTAGGCTAGTGGGCATCGCATTGAAACGCTAAAGAAATTGCATTGCATGGTAATATAGCGTTACTCCGTCTACTTAATATATAGGTCTTTAGTATATGAGTTTCAAAAATTTACTGCGGTATCAAAACAAAACTTCTGCACATATTCCAAAAAAAATGCGTAGCACGAATGTTGAAGCATCTTTAATTATTACCTCCGTGGTATCAAACAAAACTTCTGCACATATTCCAAAAAAAATGCGTAGCACGAATGTTGAAGCATCTTTAATTATACCTCCGTGGTTGGGGCCGACCTGCCCACCCTTGCCATGTCCAAATCTTGCGAAAATGCTAGAGGGCGCGTGTGCGTCCACTTGTTGCGCCGCTCCTCCTCCCTCCACGCTTGCCGCCACCGGCCGGGTTAGGGTTTCAAAGTTTGGGGTTGCTGGGGGGTTCTATGTTCACCGGCTCACAATGGATTAGGGTTAGGCGGCGGCGGATGGCGACGGCGCCGAAGCCGGAAGAGGTGGCGGTGGACGGGGGAGCTCGGCCCAAGAGGTTAGGGAAGGACGGTGGAGGAGGACGGCGGCGGAGGCGCGGGTCCGCGCCGAAGCCGGGGGAGGCGGTGGCGGCGGGGAAGCTCAGGCCGGCGATTTAGTGTTGGCCGGGGGTGCAAGGGCGTAGCTGCATGAGGCCATTGGGGCCGGGCTACCTCTTACAAATTTCTGTGTCGTGTGGTGTGGTGGTGCAATAGTAGTTCAATATACACTTATATAGCAAGTCTCAAGTTCAAGCCCATCGACAAACACTATTTTTATTGAATTCGGTAGATTTTCGAACCATAAAAACAAAGAAAAATCAACGGACGAAGAAAAGGAAAAAAATGAGAATGACGACCTAAATAAAATTCAAAATAAAAGACTCACCAAGGGAAAAAAGAAAAATAACGAGAAAACCAAAGGCAGAAAAAAAATCGGAACAAAAACCCGCAAAGAAATAAAATAATAAAATTCAGGAGAAAAACTCACGAAGAAAAAAATGAAAAACAACGAGAAAACCCTTACAAAGAAAAAATAAAAACAATTCGGAACAAAAAAACACATGAAGAAATAAAATAAAAAACAACAAGAAAAAAACTCACAAAGGAAGAATGAAAACAACAAAAAAAACCAACATTACAAGAGAAAAAAACGAAACGGAAAAACAAAAGAAACGAACGGTAGAAGGGAAAAAATGAAACGAAAAAGGAAAAAATGAAACGAAGAAAGGAAAAAACAAAACGAAAAAAAAACTGAACGAACGGCTAACAATCGGTGTCGTGGGCAGCCCATCCACAAACGCTATTTTTGTTGAACTCGATAGATTTTCGAACCACAAAAACATAGCAAAAATCGTCGGACGACGAAAGGAAAAAATGGGAACGACAAACCTAAATAAAATTGGAAATAAAAACTCACCGAGAAAAAAAAATAACAAGAAAACCAATGGCAGAAAAGAAAAACAATAAAATTGAGAATAAAAAACCCACAAAGAAATAAAATAATAAAATTTAGGAGAAAAAAACTCACGAAGAAAAAATGAAAAACAACGAGAAAAACACTCACGAAGAATAAATGAAAACAATTCGGAAGAAAAAACTCACAAAGACAAAATGAAAATAACGAGAAAAAATTACAAAGGAAAAATGAAAACTACAAGGAAACCAACATTAAAAGAGAAAAAAAACGAACAGAAAAAAAAAAGAAACGACGGTAGAAGGGAAAAAAAAAGAAGCGAAGAAGGGAAAGACGGACGGTAGAAGGAAAAAAACGAAACGAAGAAAGGAAAAAAAACGAACCGAAAGAAACAAACGTAGAAGGAAAAAAACGAAACGAAGAAGGGAAAAACGGACGGCAGAAGGAAAAAAGCGAAATGAAGAAGGGAAAACGAAACGAAAAAAAAAAACAGAACGAATGGCAAACAATCAGTGTGGTGGGCAGCGGAGAGGGAAAACAGGCAGCTTCGTGGGCTAAATTGTTTATCGGACCAAAGCTTCGTGGGCTAAATTGTTTACTGTGCCAAATTGCAAGCGGTCACGGAGGTGACGAACCGCTTCAGCGATGGTTTGGGAAGGACGGTGGAGGAGGACGGCGGCGGAGGCGCGGGTCGCGCCGAAGCCAGGGGAGGCGGGTGGGCGGCGGGGAAGCTCAGGCCGGTGATTTAGTGTTGGCCGGGGGTGCAAGGGCGTAGCTGCATGAGGCCATTGGGGCCGGGCTACCTCTTACAAATTTATGTGTCGTGTGGTGTGGTGGTGCAATGGTAGTTTACTATACACTTATATAGCAAGTCTCAAGTTCAAGCCCATCGACAAACACTATTTTTATTGAATTCGGTAGATTTTCGAACCACAAAAACAAAGAAAAAATCAACGGACGAAGAAAAGGAAAAAAAATGAGAATGACGAACCTAAATAAAATTCAAAATGAAAAACTCACCAACGGAAAAAAGAAAAATAACGAGAAAACCAAAGGCAGAAAAAAATCGGAATAAAAAACCCGCAAAGAAATAAAATAATAAAATTCAGGAGAAAAAACTCACGAAGAAAAAAAATGGAAAACAACGAGAAAACCCGTACAAAGAAAAAATAAAAACAATTCGGAACAAAAAACACATGAAGAAATAAAATGAAAAACAACAAGAAAAAAACTCACAAAGGAAGAATGAAAACAACAAAAAAAAAACCAACTTACAAGAGAAAAAACGAAACGGAAAAACAAAAGAAACGAACGGTAGAAGGAAAAAAATGAAACGAAGAAGGAAAAAATGAACGAAGAAGGAAAAATGAACGAAGAAAGGAAAAAACAAAACGAAAAAAAAAAACTGAACGAACGGCTAACAATCAGTGTCGTGGTAGCCCATCCACAAAGGCTATTTTGTTGAACCGATAGATTTTCGAACCCAAAAAACATAGCAAAAATCGTCGAACGAAGAAAAGGAAAAAATGGGAACGACAAATCTAAATAAAATTAGAAATAAAACTCACCAAGAGAAAAAAAATAACAAGAAAAACCAATGGCAGAAAAGAAAACAATAAAATTCAGAATAAAAAACCCACAAAGAAATAAAATACTAAAATTCAGGAGAAAAAAACTCACAAAGATAAAATGAAAAACAACGAGAAAAACACTCACGAAGAATAAATGAATACAATTCGGAAGAAAAAACTCACAAAGACAAATGAAAACACGAGAAACAATTACAAAGGAAAATGAAA
Organism: Urochloa ruziziensis; assembly: GCA_015476505.1. Lineage (NCBI taxonomy): Eukaryota > Viridiplantae > Streptophyta > Magnoliopsida > Poales > Poaceae > Urochloa > Urochloa ruziziensis. Next base: position 1,978,561 of record CM027120.1, on the reverse strand, counting down.
ACTACAAGGAACCAACATTACAAGAGAAAAAAACGAACAGAAAACAACTAGAAAAACCAACCTGCAAAAAAGAAAAAAAGAAACGGACGATAGAAGGGAAAAAAAAGAAGCGAAGAAGGGAAAACGGAATGTAGAAGGAAAAAAACAAACGAAACGAAGAAAGGAAAAAAAAAACGAACCTGAAAGAAACGAACGTAGAAGGAAAAAACGAAACGAAGAAGGGAAAAACGGATGGCAGAAGGAAAAAAAACGAAATGAAGAAGGGAAAACGAACGAAAAAAACAGAACGAATGGCAAACAATCAGTGTGGTGGGCAGCGGAGAGGGAAAACAGGCAGCTTCGTGGGCTAAATTATTTATCGGACCAAAGCTTCGTGGGCTAAATTGTTTAATGCGCCAAATTGCAAGCGGTCACGGAAGTGACGAACCGCTTCAGCGATGGTTTGTTAAGCCACGGATAACATTGGGCCCTCTCCCTTCGCCAGTATTGCGTCTAGCAAGACATATATACGTGATGCTTTGGCTGCCGCACCGGCGAGCTGGTAGTCGTGCCGTTCCGTGACAGCCGCGGCATACATGATGCATGGTCCACTGCGTTTGGGACTGCGGCGATGATCGATGGCCCCTCCTCTTCGTGTACGGAAGTCGGCATCCATGGCAGCAGAGCTGCGGAAGGGCGCGTTCTGCTGGGGCTACCAACCAACGCTGGTAACTCCGTAGACAACCGGAGTAGCTGATGGAGACGATAGACGATGCGGAAGCAGCCACTATATATGGCCATTGGGCCGGCACGGCACAGCACAACGCCGGCACGACACGAAGCGGCACAACACGGCATGAAAAGGCACTTCGTGACGTGTCGTGCCGGCACTATGTGCCGAGCTGTGGGAATAGCACGGACATGGCAGCCGTTTTTTCGAGCCGTGCCAGCACGATGGCATAGAAGACGGCCTAGCATGTCACTCGTGCCCGTGCCAGCCCATAGCATGGCGCCATTGCCGCTGCTCGACGCTGCCGGCTCGCCGTCGCCGCAACCGCAAGCTCCTCGCGCCGATTCGAGGAGAGAGGAGAGGGACGGCGATGCTGATTGGAGGATGGAGGGAAGGTTGGGAGGGATGGCGGGGCCGCCGGCTGCAGCGAGAACGGGTGGAGAGGAGGGAGAGGCCGAGAGGGACGCCGGCGGCCCGGTGAGATCGGGATTGGAAGTAGGGGTGGGGGCGGCGGGGTGGTGGCAGGTTGGAGGAGGGGAGGGGAGCTGGGAGGGACGGCGGGCCGCCGACCGCCGACGCCGGCGAGAACAGAGTGGGAAGGAGGGAGAGGGACGCCGGCGCTCGACGAGATCGAGATCTGGAGGAGGGGTGGGGGCGCCGGAGTGGGGCAGAGGTGGGAGAGGTCGGCTAGGCGGTTGGGGTTGCAGGCTTGGGGGTGTGGGGACGTTTTATGTCAGGCCGGCTGAGCTGGCCACTAGGCCGTTGGGCAGCGCATCGGGCTAGCCCATTTCGTGTCGTGTTGGGCCGACGGTGGCGCCCAGGCACAGCCTGACCTCATGCTGGGCCAACACGGGGCCGAAACTGCTCGCGCTGGGCTCGTGCTCGTGTCGGGCCAAATCGCCATGCTATGGGCTGGCCCATGGGCCTCGAGCCAAATAGCCATCTATAGCGGCCACAGCGCGGGAGGAGCCTACTTCTGAGGAATACGCGTGCCCCATTTCAATTCCTTCCTCCTGAGTCCTGAAAACGAGTGTGTATAAATTTGTTTTGCACGCCTCGCCTGCGAAAAAATTGCAAATTTAGGACTGTAAACGTCGCGCTTCGTACTTTTGCCATTTTTTATCGTCGACTTCGTAAAAATAGCTACCGAACGTGATTTTCATACCATTAGATGTATTTCTCCTCATTTTCTATACTTTTCTTTGTATTTGGATGGCGAATGGATTGTTTTGCCCCTTGGCCTTTGTCCACTGTATGTGTTGCATACAGATCCTGATTTCTCATCCATCGTCGCCGCCGCCTCCACCGAAAGAGAACCCAGACGATCGGCGGGCATGGACGATGCCCATCGTCGGCCAGGCCGCGGCGCCCGCCCACGCCAGCCATAGCGCCGCTTGCCCGCTCGCCCCGTCGGCTAGGCCGCGGTACGGCGTGCGCGTGCCGGGTTGACGCGAGGAGCGGCGATCGATGCAATGGCCGGCGCGTGTCCTACTGTCGATGGCGCTGCTCTGCTGCTCTCGACTGAAGACCATTTGAACTAGCGGTGTTCAGTTTACGTTATTAACAGACAGAAGCAAGCGACTTTAAACCATTACTTGAAAACCCAGGGCGCATCGTTGACGCGCCATACCTGGATCAAGACCAGTCTTGATCCTGTGTTTCTATTGTGTTTGCATCAAATCAGCAGCATTAATCTTGATGATAAGGCAAACACACAACGCGACCCCTCCCACACATTGCATCGAACATCTTATGAGCGGCAACTGCTTGAAGGCGAGCAAAGCAGAGGAACTGAGGAATCAATAGGATTACAGGAATTCAGCTCTTGGTGGAGGTGCTGAAGCCTGAATGAGAAAGGCAGCATCCATGGTCCAGCCTGTGAAGCTAATCAATTGGGGAGAGGAGGCCTAGGTCGACGTCGCGGGTAAAGGTCTTGTGTTGACGCAGGTGGAGAGGAGTTGGGTACACCGTACACGCTCGTCTTGTCCGCCAAGCCTCTGCCCATTCCGGTCGCGTCAGACGTGCGGCTCGGCCGCCATGCGTCTCACAGCTACGACCGCCGGTCGCCTGCCCCGCACGGACACAGATCGGGCGCACGCCGCACGGCAGGCGTTGTGCCTGGCTCTGCCTGTCCCGCGAGAGGGGGGCTGCAGGTGTGTGGTTTGTTGCGTGCTGCCTGCAGCTTGAGGTTGGCCTCCACCACCAGGCGACGGATCGAGCTTCCAGCACTGGCCACGAGGCAACACAGCGCCGTGGAAGGAGGTGAGGCTTAGATGAGTGAGCGATTCGCGAGCGCTCGATTCGCAGCTTAACCCGCGATCGGACGGTTGACCTCGCGAGCTGGGTCGATCCGACGGCCACCAGGCTAAAGTTTCGGAGCCCAATGTTTCGCAGCCCATTTTTACAAAGTCGATGATAAAAATGGCAAAAGTTTTTTGAACATTAGAAATGGCAAAAGCGTGAAACGCAATGTTTGGAGTCCCAAATTTACAATTTTCTCCTTGCTTGCATATCTCGAGATTGTTCAAGTGATTATTCAAGTGTCCACGTGAGAATACAATGTCTCCGCGAACTTCTTAAATTCTTATAAGAAAAACTTACCAATTATTATGATTCTACATCGCATATATGATATGTTACTGTTAGTGGAGAAAAATATCGATTAACTAAAGCCCTATTCTGATCAAATAAAATACGGCTCGTACAGCTATAGTTACACTATGTCAGTAGAATAATTTTCGTGGTGAAACATGTACATCTATATTCGAGTATCCGACTACCCTGTTGACTACCGCGACATCAGAGGAGAAACATCAGAGAGCGGCGCAACAAGGCGCAAAAAGAGCTACCCCGACTCGATGACTACCTGTTGGCCGAGGGGATCCTCACGTCGCTCCTAGCGTGCGCCGTGGACAAGCTCCATATGGCATCCCCACCAACCTGGACACACAGGTGGCGACGAACATAATAGAGAAAAAAGAAGATCTACATGCAACACAATAGAAAACTTAAAACCCCATAGTTTCCAAACCAAATGTATATTATATTCTTTGAATAGACATTCAAAACAAAATCACATTTGATTATATTTGAATATTCCAACTTCATAAAAAATTTAGAAAATATCAATCTCCCAAGAGATGTGCGCCGCCTTCACCAGAAAAAGTATTGAGGGATCTACTTTTACCATTAGAAATTTCATCAACACGAGGCCCAAAGGGGGTCATGCCTCCCCCCCAACACACACACACACATCACACATTGTCTAGTTTTTAAAATTGACATGCAGGTTTATGGAACATTTGCATTATGTTTGCATGCTTTGGTCCATGGGTTATTCGTCATCCATACATTTTACACTATTGTATAAGAGGATTGTTAACTTATTAATGTGTTTGGCATATCATGATGATAAGTACTAATGACTTTCAATAGTGAATTGAGCCAAACAAGACAACTGTTTTCGAGTTAACTTAAGTAGAGTACAAAAGAATGCATTAGGCTGTTTGGAAAAATATTTGGATGGAATTATGAAAACCCCATAGAATGCATATGAAAGTTTTCAAAAATTATATACTACCTCATGTCCAAATTATAGGTCGTTTTGACTTTTCACCTAGATAAATGTCACACCCTGAAATTCCCCAATTTCAGGATGTGAATTTAGAGAATAATTTAAACAACGACTTCTCTTTGTCGGTGATATTATCTCCGGCAGTCTTCCACGGGGTAGCCCACGGAAGTGATTTGTAATGCAGGGAAGATCGCAAAGATCGGAAGCAAGATGGTTAAGTTGGACAGACACGGGGGTTTAGACAGGTTCGGGCCGTCGACTCGACGTAATACCCTACGTCCTGTTTTGGGGTGTTGTATTGGCGTGTTGAGCTGTTGTCTGATGTCTCGAGTTGTGGTTGCTTGTTTTTGAGGGGGTCCCTGCCCGCCTTATATATCGGGGGGCAGGGTTACAAGTCGGTTTGTATCCGATCCTATCTCTAAGAATCCTTTCCTTCTTTACAATAATTCCTATTCCAACTAGGACTTCTCTTTCCAGATCCTTCCTACGTGCGCCGACTTGTCCCGCACGTCTCAGGTCCAGAACGATGAGGTGGGCCGCCCCCCCTTTTGGTGGGCTGCCAAGCTTACTCGTGAGGCACCCAGGTACTATATCCCCCACAGTAGCCCCCGAGCACTTCTTGGCCGATCGTTGGCTGTAATTGTTCCATCTTTTCTTGCATGATTCGAGTGCTCCAAGTTGTCTAAGATCTCATCCGAGCGGTTTCGAAGAAGATCCGAGTGGTTTCAAGGAAGATCCGAGTGCCTACTCGGACGTTCCTGAAAATAATTCTCAATTACAGTCAAAATGAGGGGAAGGAGTGCTCTTTTTTCACGACGCGACAGCGAAGTGAATACACTTAGCCCCCGGGCTTTGGGCAATTTTAGTATGAAATTGGCCAAAGGTCTTCAACTTTTATCCATCTGTATCTTGATTTTCAATGGTGTGCACCTCCAGGTGCACCCATTGGGTGTAGCCCCCGAGCCTTGAGTAGAATAGAATATTCTGGTCGAGGGTCAAAATAAATATTATGAATCTCTTTTTGAACTTGCTCCATCAATGGTGTGCACCTCCAGGTGCACCCATTGGGTGTAGCCCTCGAGTCTTGTTATGACTCAGCATGATCGTGTCAAGACTCTGAAAGCCATGAATTCCGACCTGATTTTTTCAGCCCCCATGCCTCTGGACATGGATTTTAGATAATTCTTTTCCTTCAGGGGCTTTTTTGTTTCCCCTTTATAAGGATTTTATCCTCAAGGCACGGTAAATTCAGCATGCTGTACTACACTTTCTTTTTCAATATTTTACTGTCTTCCAACAGTTTGGAACAGATGGTAGAAAATCAGTCTAGGTTTGTGTTGGATAGTCTGAATAGAGACACATTTCCACACCTGAAACCGTCAAACGACAACATTGGACTGAGATAAAATACTGTGTAAAACAAACCTACAGAAGATAGAAATCGGAACCTCCCTGTCCCTGATCTAAGACCATTTTTCTTGGCAAGAAGAGGAAGTACACCTTGACTAGACAAACATGTGATGGCTTCAGAATGCAGCTTGAAGTACCTAAGGCTCTAAGCACTATGGCTAGATCTATTGCCTTGACTTGTGGGCAGATACTCTGTCTCTGGAAAACACTACCAGCAGTGAGAAGCCACTATCAACTAGACAATGAACTAGTGTCAAGCTGCAGCCCTGAGGCAATTTTCTGCTACTCTGATACATGGCTAATGCATAAAATTGAATTATATTCCATTGAGAATATGATATAAGGCATATGCATTGCGTCATTAGACCATATTAGCTAAATACATAAACAAGGCTAGTGTTCCGAACAGACTACTGTGGTAAACTAAATACATAAACATAATTGTTTATGTATTTACCAGTATTTACCAGTATTCATCCTCCTTTCTTTGTCTTCTTTTTTCCTCTGGCAGATCTATAGCAGAGTTATCAAGAATTCCAGTTGTTGTTACAAACCAAGTACGTAGCCAAAGTAATGATGAGGTTACCATTTTTCCTTTGAAGGTTTGGACTTTATTCCTATAAGTTCAATGTTTTAAACAATTTGCTGAAGCTGGAACTAAAGTATTTGTACAAATCATCTTGCAGTGGACAGGAAGGATGGTAATAACTGTGCTGAAAGGTTTGATTCCCATCTTATTGCTGCTCTAGGGTAATATGGAAAAGAATACCAGTTAGGATCCTAACTACTGAGACTCTCATGAACACAGTGAACTCTAGTAAATTTTTTTTGAACACAGTGAACTCTAGATCCTGACTTTTTTTTTCTGAACACAATGAACTCTAGTAATTTTTTACATGGATAGAATTTTATAACAGTTAGGATCCTAACTACTGAGAGTCCTCGTGATGAGGAGGAAGGCCTAATGATCCTGTATACTGCATTCACAAATAACTACAAAGTTCAGAAACTTAACAGGAAAATAGCTTGGTTTCAAGTTATGATGGTCATCATCAACATGTAAGTTATGGCATGGTTCTGTTTCTGCTAGTCCAAGAGGAAAGGATAACTTACTGCCCATCTGGTAAGATTTTGTTGCTCGGTCTTTGCTTAGTCGCGGCTTGGTTTCTGTTTATGAACCTCTAGAACTAACAGAAATACTGCACATGTATATAAGCAAATAGAGACTAGATAGACAGTGTATATATACATAGAGCAACTGTCTACAGATAGATCAAGCTGCAGAGATCTGCACGTTTCCCAAATCACAAGCTTCGTCGTCGCTGCACAGCATCGAGGAAGTTGTTCTGAACTTTCGTTCAGAGATGGATCTTGCATCCAAGATCGCTAGGCATGGAACTTATACCAAGCACGCAGTCATCAAGAAACAGAGGACAGGAGAGGGGAGGAAGAGAGGGCGGCGCTTACCGGCAAGAACGCGGCGGAGAGGGTTCTCGTTCGCTGAGAGACGGGCGCAGCCAGGGTCGAGTCACGCCGCCACGCCTCTAGCTCGCGCCGCCACGCCTCCAGGTCGCCCCGCCGCCTTGACGCCGCCAGGTCGCGCCGCCGTCGCCTCCTCGCCCTAGGCGTGCGCGTCGCACGCGTCGGCTCTCTCGGAGAGGAACGAGATCCAGACGTCCTGAGGTGGGGATTGTATTCCGGGCTGAAAGACAAGGAATGAGCCGTTCCCGGGCTGTTTTCTTCCTGGGCCAGGTCGAACCGAACGACATTTTTATCATGGGCTGTTTTGAAATCCGGGTGAAGATGAACAGGCGGAACGGGCCGTTCCGGGCCTCGTTCCGACACAACGAACGAGGCCTTAGCCGCGCGCGCGGCGTGCTCTTCAACCCGGCCAGCTGCTGAGGATGGAGGATGTCGCCGTCTCCGCCGACATGCCCGGCGGCAGCCGGCGCTTGTTCCACCGCTCCTCTGCGTGCATGGCATTGCAATAGACTATGCTTGCCTCGTGGAGCTGATGGTGGTTCCAGCTCGACCGCCGGCGAGAAGTAGTCCCCCGCGGGTGGGCGGTGATTCACTGCGGGTCCGGCGGCGGCAGTCCACACCCTAGCTCCTTGAGCCTGGACGGCAAGGTGTACGTCCTTGCTGACATGTCGGCGTCGGAGATGCTGGCCTTCGACGCCGACGACGACACGGTCAACCTTCTTCAACATGCCGCCGGCGATGGCGGGGGGAGGCCGGCGTCGGAGTTGATGGAGGTGTGGGGACGCCCGTGCATCGCCAGGGCAGGAGCCATGAGTGGCACATCCTTGCTCTGGACGCTGACGCCGGAGCACCAATGGGAGATCTGTGTTGGTTCGACGCCGCCCCTAGGGCCCCCACGCGTCCGTGGAGCTCCGGACGGCGGCGACTGGTCCACGGTGCCTGGGACTGCGGCATCGGGCTTTCTCTTTGTGATGTTCCGAGACGCCGCGGCTACATGCAGTGGCGGAGCTAGCTTTCAGCTACGACTAGGGCCAAAAATTTTCATTGAATGCCGGCACCTGTGTCTTGATTGCAAAGCACAAAACAACAAATAAGATATGGAGTTGAGAAACGAGGCAGAAAGCTGAGAACACAAGAAAGAGCAATAGGCAATAGCTCATACAAAGGTTGAAATATACTCATATTACAATTAGTATATGTCTTGATATTTAGTCTAAGACTAGGGCCATGGCCCTAGTGGGAGATCCGCGGCGATGGTCGACGGCGGCGGCGGTGGGCCGCGCATACTACCCCTTGTCGGCGGAGCTGCGGAAAGGCCACATTCTGCTGGGTCCACGACGACGAGCGTGGTGGCTTCGGACATTTCTCCTCCGGCCATATCGGTCCGGCGCGCGGCGCCGTTGTGCGGCGGGACAGGTGCTTGGAGTCGCTGATGTAGATGATACGCAAGCGGCCAGAGCCTAGACCGGAGCCTTGCTGCCTCGGTGAAGAACACATTTTAAGAGTATGTTTTTCCTAGACCTTGTTCGATTAATTCCATATTGTAGGAGATTTATTAACTGGACAAGTCATCTTAAAAACATCAATTGTTGGATCATTTGCGGTGGATGGCTGAGATCGTGGATGACCTCAGGCCACGGCGCATGATTCACATTTCCGACGAAATTTCGCTGAAATATCCGAAATTTCGTGTTTTCGTTGGTGGCAAAAAAGAATAATTTCTGTCAAAATATTGTGGTCCATATAGCTGAATTGCGTTGAATGATACAAAGAAGTTAATGGTGGCGGTGGTAGACCCGTTTCCTGCCACAGATTTATTTACCGAAATTCCAGGAATTCCGGTGGTTTTCGAGGGGAACCAAAAAAATTTAAGCCGAAATTGGAAACCTTGGCCGTGCCGACTTCGGGAGGAAGAGACGACCGAGAGACCAGCGAGAACTTCCCACTTCTCTCCCTGCCACGCCTATGTTTTAGGGTAGGGGACCGGCCTAGGGCCCGGGCCCACGAGCACTGTAGCTTGTGAACTGTACCACATCTATTCACGAGCTGCAGTACTCGTGGGCTGGGCCCGAACGATCACCGAACTCACGTCTGATTCATCCAGTGGCGGTCCGAGTCGGCGTCGTCTATATCCATGGCGAGCCCCACCTCAATAAATCGCCACCACTTGGCCGGAAACACGAGATAGCAATCTGGGTCCGCCGCGACCATGAAGAGAGGAGGCGCCCATGGCGGTCAGGAGGAGGACCATGCTGTCGTGAGGCGCTTCCACCAGCACCTCGAGGTCTGACTTTCCCGCTGGCCACGATGATCCTCTCCAGTCTGCCGGCGCACACGCCCGGGCCGTCGCTGCCGCGAGCGCCTTCTCCTGTGGCATCCTCACCGACCCCAACTTCTTGGTCGTGCTCCTCGCCGCGCCGTCGAGCAACTACAGCTATGCGCGTGGCGTGGTTCTCAACCCAGCCAATGGCGAGGAGGCCGTCGTCTCCGTCGTCATGTCGTGCAGTTCGCACGGCGTTCCACCGCTTCTGCGGCCTCGGGTACTCCTAGTCCAACAAGTCCTACAAGGCGCTCCTAGGGTCCAGGACCTCACAAAGGAACTATATCATCATGGAGCTAATGGTGGTCCCGCTCGTTGGCGGCGCCGACCGTAGCCAACGCCCACCAGCGAGAAATCCCTCAAGGGTGGCGGTGATCTACTACTCGGCAATCCTGACCCTAGTTCATTAAGCCTTTACTGGTTCAAAAACTGGTACTAAATGGGGTTTCCTGACCGGTACTGAAGTTGGTTTCTCCAGTCATGATTTTGTGGTTCTGAATACCAAGATAAGTGTCGTCCCTCTCGGATAAACATGGAGCGACACCAACCCCTCCTAGGGAGCATCAGATCTGGCAAGATCTCTACATCAACATTGGGCATGCTTGTTATATGACGACGAGCAGGCATGAGGTTATGCCTGCTAGATACATCAAACATTTCTTTCTTTATACGCAAAGATAGATATCACAGGGATGATGCTTTAATTTGACCAATTTAATTTATTAACTAGCATATGTTCTTCCTCCACATTCATGCACCCCATTAGCAGTGACATCTGTGATCCGTTCCTCTACACCATTTATCGATCTGCCAGGAATCAATTAATCTTCTTTAGCTTCTCATAACCAATAGTATATTGTACTTAGGAGCCAAAATAGATCATCAACAAAGTGGTATTACCTGATTATTATGTCGACAAGGAAGAGCGTTGAGGTGGATGATATTCGCAAAGCGATTCAAGAAGACAAGATTCTTGCTTCGTCGTGTACCTCCTTCTCTTTATCCGTTAGCATCGAGACGACGCATTTCATGTCGCTGTTCGGCACCAGCCTCACCGACACACAGCAGTCACTGTGGATGTGTATAACGTTGCTGGTGGAGCCTTTCTTGGTGAAAGTATGGCAGTAGAACATGACTCTTGCCTTCTGTGTCTCCGTACAAGCACCAGTCACTACTTGAGGGGGAGATATCGCACATACTAACAAGATGGCAACTGCCAGTTTCCAATAAAACATCTTTGCCGCTAGCTAATTGTTAAGGAACAAGTAAGTGCCTATGTACAATGGAAGGCACACATGGGCTTTATATAGGACGGGCGGAACCCACACGCAGGCACACAAAGGATTTAATATATTAAAGATATATAGGGATATTTGGAATAGTTCGATCAGATAGAGATACGGCAGCTGTTGTTGGATACAAAGTACTTGTACACATGAAACGTGATATGTAAGGATTTATGACCAAACTTTAATTGCATATGTAAAACAGAGTGCTAAATAGCTATAACAGGCCACTTTTTTATGGTAAATATCTGCACCAGAATCTTTTAATGGTATATATCTAAGGGTGGTTCTTTGGATGCTATGGATCCAATTTTTAATTCCTACATTGACGTCCCAGTGTGATTATCCGCCAATGCATATAATTTAATATTCTAACCAGACCAGGATCGAGTGATGGAAGAGGATCCACTATCCTGTTCAATCCTGGGCAGGTTCCAAAATAAACCAACGAGCCATAAGGGAGCTTGGTATCCTTGTGTAATTATTAAGTAATCAATGCAAGTCTTCGATATCCCTTTTTTTATTATTTAGTTATATTGCTCCACCATAATATACCTCTCACTGTAATTACTGGAAAGTGTAAGTGCCAAGTAAATACAGCGAACCAGGCATCTCACTGTACGTCTAAACAGCTACCCTTAATTATTGTGTTTCTGTAACCGGTGACATGTAGTGTAGTTCGAGGGATCACTCTTCATTGTTGTTTAGCTTCCAAGGAGAGCCATGAGGAAGCTTCTGTAGTCACCCGAGGTTTCCGTGGCAATGGCTTGCTCTAAGGTAACCGAGGACCTCTTCTGAAACGCGCCTCTGATGTCCTTCATGTCCTTCTCGGCGTGCATCACCACTACCCGGGTTAGGCTATCCTCGTCGGTCCCCGATTCGCACATCGCCTTCTTCAGAACCTGCTTGCAGATGGCAGCAAGGTCGTAACCCCACACAAGATCAGTTCAAGATCAGTCGAATCAGTGTTACGTTTAATTGGATTTTTTCCATTATTCTTGATACCTCACCTTTCCGAAGTATTTGTTTGGATCAGCAATGCACCTCACTGTGGTCCGCAGAGCGCGCAGGTAGCCATTGGGATCGGTTCCACGAGGCAGCGCCTAGCAATACCCAGAAACACGGTTTGATCATCTGATTTGATGAAAAGCATGACATGTTTAAATAAAAATGAGGTATGTTGAATGTGGCCTGACCTTGGTAAAACTGCTGCGGTGCTCATCCTTAAAGCAGCTGAATGTGGCGTTGAGCTGAGCTTTGCTCCTAGTACCCACAATCCTTATGAGCTCCTCGTGATCCGTTGTACCATTCTTACGGCCTCATTGATAATGTTCGCCTCTGATCTTGCTAAGCCCATGTTTACATCGTTGCCATCATACCTGTAGGTGCTCACTAGGGCAAGCAAAAGCTGATGGAGAGGACAGAGATTAGCATGCACAACAAGCTAGTATGTAATGGATCGGAGAGAAGAACCTAAAGAAAATAATGAGTTTAGCCTGCTGTGTACATACACTGCGAAGTTTTCCAATGGTGTGAGCAGCGACATCTTCTTCCAGTGAGCAGTTGTACAGAACATGGTAGGCCTTCTTCACCGCTATAAGCTCCGCAGGCGAGTTAGTGCACGCGATCTCGATGATGACTGGGTACTCCTCCAGGATGCATTTCGTTGCAGCGTTCGCCATCACAGCCTGCCTCTCAACAGGGTCAAGTATCCAGTGGCACATTGCTCTCTGGATCGTAACCAATCGCACTAGTGTGGTCAGACAGACGAACTGATCAAAAGCTCAGGGAAAAAAATTTCAAAAGAATCGAATCTGAACAATAGCATGTCATTCGTTCCAAACGTAATTTACGGCACCTCGAAATCTCCGGAGAGCTCTGACTGCAGGCGGTGCATTAGACTCTCGTTGTACATCTCTTCATATTTCAGCATGATCTGTTTCCTCTGAGCCGCGTCACGGTGAGCTAAGATGGATATAACTGCCTGTTCGTCGGTGCCCCATCCTGGACCACACAAGATTATTTGCAAGGTCATTTCAAAATCCAAATGTTCGTTTCACGGGTTAGTGCAAAGGAGAATATAACTTCTGATGATCTGATTTGAACATGCTTAAAACCTTCTAAACAATGTTTCTTGCTATGATTCGTTTCAACAAATTATTTTTGTTATGATGCTTTTGCACTTAAAGGAATTCTAGTGAAAAAATTTAACAGCTCGCGCTAGATCGAGTCAGAGATCAGGAACAATGACCTTGGAAAGCCTTCAAAAGAGCTGCGGCATCTTCAGCAGGAGAAGGGACAACTTGAGAAACAGTATTTCTTGCCATCTTTCACGCTTTTCTCTCCTTTTCTTCCAAATTGGTTTTGTTAAGAACCGCAAACGCAAACCCCTGGTATTTATAGTGATAGCTGAATCTAAACCACGTAGGCTAGTGGGCATCGCATTGAAACGCTAAAGAAATTGCATTGCATGGTAATATAGCGTTACTACTCCGTCTACTTAATATATAGGTCTTTAGTATATGAGTTTCAAAAATTTACTGCGGTATCAAAACAAAACTTCTGCACATATTCCAAAAAAAATGCGTAGCACGAATGTTGAAGCATCTTTAATTATTACCTCCGTGGTATCAAAACAAAACTTCTGCACATATTCCAAAAAAAATGCGTAGCACGAATGTTGAAGCATCTTTAATTATTACCTCCGTGGTTGGGGCCGACCTGCCCACCCTTGCCATGTCCAAATCTTGCGAAAATGCTAGAGGGCGCGTGTGCGTCCACTTGTTGCGCCGCTCCTCCTCCCTCCACGCTTGCCGCCACCGGCCGGGTTAGGGTTTCAAAGTTTGGGGTTGCTGGGGGGTTCTATGTTCACCGGCTCACAATGGATTAGGGTTAGGCGGCGGCGGATGGCGACGGCGCCGAAGCCGGAAGAGGTGGCGGTGGACGGGGGAGCTCGGCCCAAGAGGTTAGGGAAGGACGGTGGGAGGAGGACGGCGGCGGAGGCGCGGGTCGCGCCGAAGCCGGGGGAGGCGGTGGCGGCGGGGAAGCTCAGGCCGGCGATTTAGTGTTGGCCGGGGGTGCAAGGGCGTAGCTGCATGAGGCCATTGGGGCCGGGCTACCTCTTACAAATTTCTGTGTCGTGTGGTGTGGTGGTGCAATAGTAGTTCAATATACACTTATATAGCAAGTCTCAAGTTCAAGCCCATCGACAAACACTATTTTTATTGAATTCGGTAGATTTTCGAACCATAAAAACAAAGAAAAATCAACGGACGAAGAAAAGGAAAAAAATGAGAATGACGAACCTAAATAAAATTCAAAATAAAAGACTCACCAAGGGAAAAAAGAAAAATAACGAGAAAACCAAAGGCAGAAAAAAAATCGAACAAAAAACCCGCAAAGAAATAAAATAATAAAATTCAGGAGAAAAAACTCACGAAGAAAAAAATGAAAAACAACGAGAAAACCCTTACAAAGAAAAATAAAAACAATTCGGAACAAAAAAACACATGAAGAAATAAAATAAAAAACAACAAGAAAAAAACTCACAAAGGAAGAATGAAAACAACAAAAAAAACCAACATTACAAGAGAAAAAAACGAAACGGAAAAACAAAAGAAACGAACGGTAGAAGGGAAAAAATGAAACGAAAAAGGAAAAAATGAAACGAAGAAAGGAAAAAACAAAACGAAAAAAAAACTGAACGAACGGCTAACAATCGGTGTCGTGGGCAGCCCATCCACAAACGCTATTTTTGTTGAACTCGATAGATTTTCGAACCACAAAAACATAGCAAAAATCGTCGGACGACGAAAAGGAAAAAATGGGAACGACAAACCTAAATAAAATTGGAAATAAAAACTCACCGAGAAAAAAAAATAACAAGAAAACCAATGGCAGAAAAGAAAAACAATAAAATTGAGAATAAAAAACCCACAAAGAAATAAAATAATAAAATTTAGGAGAAAAAACTCACGAAGAAAAAATGAAAAACAACGAGAAAAACACTCACGAAGAATAAATGAAAACAATTCGGAAGAAAAAACTCACAAAGACAAAATGAAAATAACGAGAAAAAATTACAAAGGAAAAATGAAAACTACAAGGAAACCAACATTAAAGAGAAAAAACGAAACAGAAAAAAAAAAGAAACGGACGGTAGAAGGGAAAAAAAAGAAGCGAAGAAGGAAAGACGGACGGTAGAAGGAAAAAAACGAAACGAAGAAAGGAAAAAAAAACGAACCGAAAGAAACAAACGTAGAAGGAAAAACGAAACGAAGAAGGGAAAAACGGACGGCAGAAGGAAAAAAGCGAAATGAAGAAGGGAAAACGAAACGAAAAAAAAAAACAGAACGAATGGCAAACAATCAGTGTGGTGGGCAGCGGAGAGGGAAAACAGGCAGCTTCGTGGGCTAAATTGTTTATCGGACCAAAGCTTCGTGGGCTAAATTGTTTACTGTGCCAAATTGCAAGCGGTCACGGAGGTGACGAACCGCTTCAGCGATGGTTTGGGAAGGACGGTGGAGGAGGACGGCGGCGGAGGCGCGGGTCGCGCCGAAGCCAGGGGAGGCGGTGGCGGCGGGGAAGCTCAGGCCGGTGATTTAGTGTTGGCCGGGGGTGCAAGGGCGTAGCTGCATGAGGCCATTGGGGCCGGGCTACCTCTTACAAATTTATGTGTCGTGTGGTGTGGTGGTGCAATGGTAGTTTACTATACACTTATATAGCAAGTCTCAAGTTCAAGCCCATCGACAAACACTATTTTTATTGAATTCGGTAGATTTTCGAACCACAAAAACAAAGAAAAATCAACGGACGAAGAAAAGGAAAAAAAATGAGAATGACGAACCTAAATAAAATTCAAAATGAAAAACTCACCAACGGAAAAAAGAAAATAACGAGAAAACCAAAGGCAGAAAAAAATCGGAATAAAAAACCCGCAAAGAATAAAATAATAAAATTCAGGAGAAAAAACTCACGAAGAAAAAAAATGGAAAACAACGAGAAAACCCTTACAAAGAAAAAATAAAAACAATTCGGAACAAAAAACACATGAAGAAATAAAATGAAAAACAACAAGAAAAAAACTCACAAAGGAAGAATGAAAACAACAAAAAAAAAACCAACATTACAAGAGAAAAAACGAAACGGAAAAACAAAAGAAACGAACGGTAGAAGGAAAAAAATGAAACGAAGAAGGAAAAAATGAAACGAAGAAGGAAAAAATGAAACGAAGAAAGGAAAAAACAAAACGAAAAAAAAAAACTGAACGAACGGCTAACAATCAGTGTCGTGGGTAGCCCATCCACAAAGGCTATTTTTGTTGAACCCGATAGATTTTCGAACCCAAAAAACATAGCAAAATCGTCGAACGAAGAAAAGGAAAAAATGGGAACGACAAATCTAAATAAAATTAGAAATAAAAACTCACCAAGAGAAAAAAAATAACAAGAAAACCAATGGCAGAAAAGAAAAACAATAAAATTCAGAATAAAAAACCCACAAAGAAATAAAATACTAAAATTCAGGAGAAAAAACTCACAAAGATAAAATGAAAAACAACGAGAAAAACACTCACGAAGAATAAATGAATACAATTCGGAAGAAAAAACTCACAAAGACAAAATGAAAACAACGAGAAACAATTACAAAGGAAAAATGAAAACTACAAGGAACCAACATTACAAGAGAAAAAAACGAACAGAAAACAACGAGAAAACCAACTGCAAAAAAGAAAAAAAGAAACGGACGATAGAAGGGAAAAAAAAGAAGCGAAGAAGGGAAAACGGAATGTAGAAGGAAAAAAACGAAACGAAGAAAGGAAAAAAAAAACGAACCGAAAGAAACGAACGTAGAAGGAAAAAACGAAACGAAGAAGGGAAAAACGGATGGCAGAAGGAAAAAAAACGAAATGAAGAAGGGAAAACGAAACGAAAAAAAACAGAACGAATGGCAAACAATCAGTGTGGTGGGCAGCGGAGAGGGAAAACAGGCAGCTTCGTGGGCTAAATTATTTATCGGACCAAAGCTTCGTGGGCTAAATTGTTTACTGCGCCAAATTGCAAGCGGTCACGGAAGTGACGAACCGCTTCAGCGATGGTTTGTTAAGCCACGGATAACATTGGGCCCTCTCCCTTCGCCAGTATTGCGTCTAGCAAGACATATATACGTGATGCTTTGGCTGCCGCACCGGCGAGCTGGTAGTCGTGCCGTTCCGTGACAGCCGCGGCATACATGATGCATGGTCCACTGCGTTTGGGACTGCGGCGATGATCGATGGCCCCTCCTCTTCGTGTACGGAAGTCGGCATCCATGGCAGCAGAGCTGCGGAAGGGCGCGTTCTGCTGGGGCTACCAACCAACGCTGGTAACTCCGTAGACAACCGGAGTAGCTGATGGAGACGATAGACGATGCGGAAGCAGCCACTATATATGGCCATTGGGCCGGCACGGCACAGCACAACGCCGGCACGACACGAAGCGGCACAACACGGCATGAAAAGGCACTTCGTGACGTGTCGTGCCGGCACTATGTGCCGAGCTGTGGGAATAGCACGGACATGGCAGCCGTTTTTCGAGCCGTGCCAGCACGATGGCATAGAAGACGGCCTAGCATGTCACTCGTGCCCGTGCCAGCCCATAGCATGGCGCCATTGCCGCTGCTCGACGCTGCCGGCTCGCCGTCGCCGCAACCGCAAGCTCCTCGCGCCGATTCGAGGAGGAGAGGAGAGGGACGGCGATGCTGATTGGAGGATGGGAGGGAAGGTTGGGAGGGATGGCGGGCCGCCGGCTGCCAGCGAGAACGGGTGGAGAGGAGGGAGAGGCCGAGAGGGACGCCGGCGGCCCGGTGAGATCGGGATTGGAAGTAGGGGGTGGGGGGCGGCGGGGTGGTGGCAGGTTGGAGGAGGGGAGGGGAGCTGGGGAGGGACGGCGGGCCGCCGACCGCCGGACGCCGGCGAGAACAGAGTGGGAAGGAGGGAGAGGGACGCCGGCGCTCGACGAGATCGAGATCTGGAGGAGGGGTGGGGGCGCCGGAGTGGGGCAGAGGTGGGAGAGGTCGGCTAGGCGGTTGGGGTTGCAGGCTTGGGGGTGTGGGGACGTTTTATGTCAGGCCGGCTGAGCTGGCCACTAGGCCGTTGGGCAGCGCATCGGGCTAGCCCATTTCGTGTCGTGTTGGGCCGACGGTGGCGCCCAGGCACAGCCTGACCTCATGCTGGGCCAACACGGGCCGAAACTGCTCGCGCTGGGCTCGTGCTCGTGTCGGGCCAAATCGCCATGCTATGGGCTGGCCCATGGGCCTCGAGCCAAATAGCCATCTATAGCGGCCACAGCGCGGGGAGGAGCCTACTTCTGAGGAATACGCGTGCCCCATTTCAATTCCTTCCTCCTGAGTCCTGAAAACGAGTGTGTATAATTTGTTTTGCACGCCTCGCCTGCGAAAAAATTGCAAATTTAGGACTGTAAACGTCGCGCTTCGTACTTTTGCCATTTTTATCGTCGACTTCGTAAAAATAGCTACCGAAACGTGATTTTCATACCATTAGATGTATTTCTCCTCATTTTCTATACTTTTCTTTGTATTTGGATGGCGAATGGATTGTTTTGCCCCTTGGCCTTTTGTCCACTGTATGTGTTGCATACAGATCCTGATTTCTCATCCATCGTCGCCGCCGCCTCCACCGAAAGAGAACCCAGACGATCGGCGGGCATGGACGATGCCCATCGTCGGCCAGGCCGCGGCGCCCGCCCACGCCAGCCATAGCGCCGCTTGCCCGCTCGCCCCGTCGGCTAGGCCGCGGTACGGC
Source organism: Urochloa ruziziensis (assembly GCA_015476505.1). Lineage (NCBI taxonomy): Eukaryota > Viridiplantae > Streptophyta > Magnoliopsida > Poales > Poaceae > Urochloa > Urochloa ruziziensis. Next base: position 1,959,979 of record CM027120.1, on the reverse strand, counting down.
GTGCGCGTGCCGGGTTGACGCGAGGAGCGGCGATCGATGCAATGGCCGGCGCGTGTCCTACTGTCGATGGCGCTGCTCTGCTGCTCTCGACTGAAGACCATTTGAACTAGCGGTGTTCAGTTACGTTATTAACAGACAGAAGCAAGCGACTTTAAACCATTACTTGAAAACCCAGGGCGCATCGTTGACGCGCCATACCTGGATCAAGACCAGTCTTGATCCTGTGTTTCTATTGTGTTTGCATCAAATCAGCAGCATTAATCTTGATGATAAGGCAAACACACAACGCGACCCCTCCCACACATTGCATCGAACATCTTATGAGCGGCAACTGCTTGAAGGCGAGCAAAGCAGAGGAACTGAGGAATCAATAGGATTACAGGAATTCAGCTCTTGGTGGAGGTGCTGAAGCCTGAATGAGAAGGCAGCATCCATGGTCCAGCCTGTGAAGCTAATCAAATTGGGGAGAGGAGGCCTAGGTCGACGTCGCGGGTAAAGGTCTTGTGTTGACGCAGGTGGAGAGGAGTTGGGTACACCGTACACGCTCGTCTTGTCCGCCAAGCCTCTGCCCATTCCGGTCGCGTCAGACGTGCGGCTCGGCCGCCATGCGTCTCACAGCTACGACCGCCGGTCGCCTGCCCCGCACGGACACAGATCGGGCGCACGCCGCACGGCAGGCGTTGTGCCTGGCTCTGCCTGTCCCGCGAGAGGGGGGCTGCAGGTGTGTGGTTTGTTGCGTGCTGCCTGCAGCTTGAGGTTGGCCTCCACCACCAGGCGACGGATCGAGCTTCCAGCACTGGCCACGAGGCAACACAGCGCCGTGGAAGGAGGTGAGGCTTAGATGAGTGAGCGATTCGCGAGCGCTCGATTCGCAGCTTAACCCGCGATCGGACGGTTGACCTCGCGAGCTGGGTCGATCCGACGGCCACCAGGCTAAAGTTTCGGAGCCCAATGTTTCGCAGCCCATTTTTACAAAGTCGATGATAAAAATGGCAAAAGTTTTTTGAACATTAGAAATGGCAAAAGCGTGAAACGCAATGTTTGGAGTCCCAAATTTACAATTTTCTCCTTGCTTGCATATCTCGAGATTGTTCAAGTGATTATTCAAGTGTCCACGTGAGAATACAATGTCTCCGCGAACTTCTTAAATTCTTATAAGAAAAACTTACCAATTATTATGATTCTACATCGCATATATGATATGTTACTGTTAGTGGAGAAAATATCGATTAACTAAAGCCCTATTCTGATCAAATAAAATACGGCTCGTACAGCTATAGTTACACTATGTCAGTAGAATAATTTTCGTGGTGAAACATGTACATCTGTATTCGAGTATCCGACTACCCTGTTGACTACCGCGACATCAGAGGAGAAACATCAGAGAGCGGCGCAACAAGGCGCAAAAAGAGCTACCCCGACTCGATGACTACCTGTTGGCCGAGGGGATCCTCACGTCGCTCCTAGCGTGCGCCGTGGACAAGCTCCATATGGCATCCCCACCAACCTGGACACACAGGTGGCGACGAACATAATAGAGAAAAAAGAAGATCTACATGCAACACAATAGAAAACTTAAAACCCCATAGTTTCCAAACCAAATGTATATTATATTCTTTGAATAGACATTCAAAACAAAATCACATTTGATTATATTTGAATATTCCAACTTCATAAAAAATTTAGAAAATATCAATCTCCCAAGAGATGTGCGCCGCCTTCACCAGAAAAAGTATTGAGGGATCTACTTTTACCATTAGAAATTTCATCAACACGAGGCCCAAAGGGGGTCATGCCTCCCCCCCAACACACACACACACATCACACATTGTCTAGTTTTAAAATTGACATGCAGGTTTATGGAACATTTGCATTATGTTTGCATGCTTTGGTCCATGGGTTATTCGTCATCCATACATTTTACACTATTGTATAAGAGGATTGTTAACTTTATTAATGTGTTTGGCATATCATGATGATAAGTACTAATGACTTTCAATAGTGAATTGAGCCAAACAAGACAACTGTTTTCGAGTTAACTTAAGTAGAGTACAAAAGAATGCATTAGGCTGTTTGGAAAAATATTTGGATGGAATTATGAAAACCCCATAGAATGCATATGAAAGTTTTCAAAAATTATATACTACCTCATGTCCAAATTATAGGTCGTTTTGACTTTTCACCTAGATAAATGTCACACCCTGAAATTCCCCAATTTCAGGATGTGAATTTAGAGAATAATTAAACAACGACTTTCTCTTTGTCGGTGATATTATCTCCGGCAGTCTTCCACGGGGTAGCCCACGGAAGTGATTTGTAATGCAGGGAAGATCGCAAAGATCGGAAGCAAGATGGTTAAGTTGGACAGACACGGGGGTTTAGACAGGTTCGGGCCGTCGACTCGACGTAATACCCTACGTCCTGTTTTGGGGTGTTGTATTGCGTGTTGAGCTGTTGTCTGATGTCTCGAGTTGTGGTTGCTTGTTTTTTGAGGGGGTCCCTGCCCGCCTTATATATCGGGGGGCAGGGTTACAAGTCGGTTTGTATCCGATCCTATCTCTAAGAATCCTTTCCTTCTTTACAATAATTCCTATTCCAACTAGGACTTCTCTTTCCAGATCCTTCCTACGTGCGCCGACTTGTCCCGCACGTCCTCAGGTCCAGAACGATGAGGTGGGCCGCCCCCCCTTTGGTGGGCTGCCAAGCTTACTCGTGAGGCACCCAGGTACTATATCCCCCACAGTAGCCCCCGAGCACTTCTTGGCCGATCGTTGGCTGTAATTGTTCCATCTTTTCTTGCATGATTCGAGTGCTCCAAGTTGTCTAAGATCTCATCCGAGCGGTTTCGAAGAAGATCCGAGTGGTTTCAAGGAAGATCCGAGTGCCTACTCGGACGTTCCTGAAAATAATTCTTCAATTACAGTCAAAATGAGGGGAAGGAGTGCTCTTTTTCACGACGCGACAGCGAAGTGAATACACTTAGCCCCCGGGCTTTGGGCAATTTTAGTATGAAATTGGCCAAAGGTCTTCAACTTTTATCCATCTGTATCTTGATTTTCAATGGTGTGCACCTCCAGGTGCACCCATTGGGTGTAGCCCCCGAGCCTTGAGTAGAATAGAATATTCTGGTCGAGGGTCAAAAATAAATATTATGAATCTCTTTTGAACTTGATCCATCAATGGTGTGCACCTCCAGGTGCACCCATTGGGTGTAGCCCTCGAGTCTTGTTATGACTCAGCATGATCGTGTCAAGACTCTGAAAGCCATGAATTCCGACCGATTTTTTCAGCCCCCATGCCTCTGGACATGGATTTTAGATAATCTTTTCCTTCAGGGGCTTTTTTGTTTCCCCTTTATAAGGATTTTATCCTCAAGTTCTTTGAACTCGGCATGACTCCCGAGTCGTGTCCCACGACTCAGTTTGACCATATGGTAAGCCATCTTCTCGCAAGATTTATACTTGTCAGCATTTGACCCAGATTTCTGAGTCAATTTAGCGATAGTATCGCATGCCTTACGTAAAAATCAATTGCAAGGATGCAATATTAATTGCAAAATTGAGTCTAGTCGTCGACTAATTTTAGCCTCACGACCGAGTGGTTTCTGCCCCTGAACCCTAGCTCAGGAACCCACAAATTTATTATCGTAACAGAACCGAAAGGTCGTGCTATATTTCAGCCCATTTAGGCCCATTATTCCTAAAAGTCCGTTGCGTCCCTAACGGTCGCTTTACGGAAGGCGAGATATCGCGATTCCCTGCCGCATCTTTGAATTCAAAGCGACGGGACGTGCCTGCGTCGGTTGAGTTCCCGAGACAAGCGCCGCGCCGCGCGCGGGAGGAACGGTTTATTCCTTTATAAGCCATCCCCGCCGCATTCTTCTTCCTTTACTTACCATTTGCCTTCCCCGACGCTCCAGTTCCCTTTGCGCCAGAGCAAACCCTAGATCTGCTCCCGCAACCTTCTTCCTCGCTCTTCAGCACCGCTCGTAGCCATGGCGCCCAAGAGGAAGGAAGCCTCGAAGCGGAAGGAGAAGTCGCCGGCCAGGGCCCGGTCGTCCAAGGCCAAGGGCACCGCCGAGGTCGCCGTGGATCGCGCCGCCGAGTGGAGGGAATCCATCACCACCACCAGGCGCCTCGAGCAGCACGTCGTCGACGGCGTCCTCCCTGATCAGCAAACCGCCGAGTGGCGCGCCGTCGCCGGTGAGTCTTTCCCCACCCCAAACTCCTCTGATTTGGTGGTGTTTGAATCCTTCTTTCTCCGCGGTTTTGGCGTGCCCGCGCATTCTTTCCTCCGCGGGCTGCTGCATTACTATGGGATCTGCCTCTGCGCATTGAATCCCAACTCCATCCTTCACATCGCCATTTTCATCAACCTCTGTGAGGCCTAT
>CM027120.1:1691253-1955491 GCA_015476505.1 Urochloa ruziziensis | reverse complement strand
TAGAGAATTCATGTAAATTGCGAGTTGGCTCAAGTTTTCCTTGCGGGGCAAGACCTTCTCACCCTATAAATATAAAGGATCGTGGCCGATTGAGTCGTAATACAACCAATCGAACAAATATCTTTACTTTTTATCTCCAAACCTTACTACTTTTCCAATCTCGTGCTATTCTTCCTTCGTCTCACGGCGTTGAAGGCATTCTGAGTGGCCTGCCGATCTCAGAACAACCCTACGTGCGTTAGCTCCGTCGGGTCCCTCCCGAGCCAGCGTCTTAGGTTTTCACAGCAAGCCGAGAAACCCGGTCTAACTGCCCCTCTAGGCCGGTTAAACCACCCTTGCCCGAGGTTTGCTGCTAGGTGATCGTTTCACGCGAACTAGCGCAATTCGGTGTGTTGATCAGATTTTGATCAACAAAAGTCAATGTCGGCGTACTTGTTAACCCTTACCGACAGAAGGACGAACCCTATGCCCCTCGTCACAACGTCAAAGAACGATGCGTTGTAACCGGGCCGGTGCCGGTCACCTCGGACAGGACTACCTCCTTCTCCAGTACCCACTCGCCATCGAGTGGCCTAGCAGCACCTTCATGACACCCCTCGCCACGACGACGACCCAGCAGCCATCCCGCTCCCGCCATTTTCTGTGACCAAGATATTGCCACCCAACAATCCACATATATGTGGCTATCCCAGCTTATGCCGCTCACCGCCATGCCGGTGGCAACGGAGGACGAGAACTCGCCGGTGCTCCTGTCGTCGGGCGACCAGTGTCCCGCCGCGACATAGAAGTACCACGATCCCCCCACTCGGCCCAAGCACGCCGTGCCTCTCATGTTCCCGGCGATGTGCTCGGCGGCCATCTCGCTCCATGTTCCCGCGCCACCGCCGGTGAAGACTCCGGCATGCCCGGCGTCGCCATGGTAGAACATGCATGCCCCTAAAGTTTTGACATGCCAATGCTGCGCACTCCCGCGTCGTCGACGACATTGCCATCGATGAGATACAGACCTTGTTGAAGCCCAACGCCGGGATTCTCGTGTAACACTGCATCAGGGGCTCGCAGACAGCTAGGTTAGGAATCTGCGCCGAATGTGAAGTGACCAGAGAAGAGGTCCACGAGGAGGAGGCTGCCATGGCTGTCCAGACCTCACGACGTGTGTGAATTGTGATCATACGCTTTCCAGGGCACACTACAAGAGAATGAGCTATCCGCAGCCCCATAAGCAGCGGCCATTTTTGGACCCGGTGCAAATGGGGCTTTAGCATCGGGTCCAACGGCTAGCAGCCGCGCGCAGGCGCGTGCGGCGAGCGTCGGTGGGGGGAGAGGGGCTTTAGCACCGGTTGTAGCCAGCACCGGTGCTAATGCCCACTTTTAGCACCGGATGCTGGCTACAACCGTGCTAAATCTCGCGGCACATTTAGCACCGGTTGATGGCTACACCGTGCTAAATGTCTGGAGTTAGCACCGGTTGGGATACAACTGGTGCTAATTATCTAGCTATTTAATCCCTTCTTCCTCCCCACACCCGAGCCAGCATGAACACTCCGAGCTGTGTTCATGGTGTGCTCGGGTTGAGGAGAGATTTTGCCAATTATTTTTCAAAAATTGTGAAGCTTTCCCTCTTTTGAAGGAGTCTACAAGGTACACAACTTCAACCTCTCATGTTCTAGATAGCTTCTATTGTTACTATATTGTGCACAATGTAGAAATTTGTGAAGAAAAACAGAGAAGAGAGAGAAAGAGCTATATATATATGTGTGGTGTGTGTGTGTGTGTGTCGTTTGTGTGGTGTGTGTGTGTGTGTGTGTGTGTGTGTTGTGTGGTGTGTGTGTGTTCATGTGTTTTAGAATTTTTTGTTAGGTATGCATTAGAGAAATGTTTGTTAGCCATGTTTCTATAGTATGTTTTTTAATATTTATTTATAAATGGAATATAATGATTTATTGTTTTTTGAGAAATAAAAGCTTGTGGGTATATCATATGGCTACTGCTGGAGGGAGTGGGACCGGTGATAGTGATCGTGGTTCGTCTCGCGGGAAGGGCAAAACTCCAGTAGGACCTCATGATAAGTCGAAAAAAACCAGCAGCTTGGTGAAATCACAACTTCATTTTTGATAAAAAAACATGAAGAATGTGTGCAAGGGGTGAGGAACCTGGTTTTGATCTTGAAGATCTGTTGCGGCGCTACGCTCCATCACCACCAAACCCAGCTCCACCATCTTCTGCACCAGAAAAAAATATATAGGGCATCCTACTTTCCCACCCTAGGATGGCCGAAGATCTAGGTCATGTTGCATGTTGGATGTGGAGAAATTTATGTTGCTTTCAATAAATTATGTTGGATATTATTTTAATTTTATTATTTTGTATGGCATTTTGAATAAATTATGAACCTTGGTCGTGTTGCATGTTTGAGTTTGAGAATACATGTTTATTCTCAATAATCGTGTTGGATATATTTCAATATATTAACTTTATTTCGTTAATTTTGTAATGTATGGATTAATTAGAAAACTTTGCTAAATGTAGATGAATATGACAATGGATGCACTTGGCGGACCGACGCAGTCAGGAGTGGGTTGATGGCATGCCTGCTTTTCTCGATGTGGCGGAGAACAACAAGTCGCCTTCAGGTGACATGTTTTGTCCGTGTGGGCAATGTAGAAAACCAGATATCGTACAAATCTAGAGAAATTCTTTACTTCATTTGATGACTCATGGTTTCATGCAAAACTATGCGGTTTAGTCGAAACACGGTGAAAGAGGAGTCATAATGGATGACAATGAAGAAGAAGATGATAACGACATTCCGATATTGGCTGATCAATATGGTGCCTTTGTGGATGTTGCAATGGATGATGCAGATCAGGAAGATGCTGATCAGGAAGATGTTGCTCAAGAGAATGATCCTAATGATGGACTTGGTCAAATGTTACGTGATGCGAGAAAGACTGCGACAATGACAAGGAAGGAAAGAAAAAGATAGAGCGTATGTTACAGGACCACAAAATGATTGTACCCCAATTGTAAAGAGGGGCTCAAAGGTTGGGTATCCCGCTTGATTTTTTGCAGTGGAAGGCAGCTAATGGTGTTACTGACAAGGGTTTTGAGGAATTACTGAACCTCGGAAGAAGATTCTTCCCGAGGGTGATGAATTGCCATCAACAACATATGAAGCAAAATGGGTTGTTTGCCCTCTCGGTTTAGAGGTGCAGAAGATACATGCATGTCCTAATGACTGTATCCTATATCGTGTGCTGAATACGAAAAGTTGGATTGTTGTCCGGTTTGCAGTTGCGCACGATACAAGATCAGGCGGGATGACCCTAGTGAGGTTGATGGGGAGACTATTAAGAAAAAGATTCCAGCGAAGCTGGTATGGTATTTTCCTTTAATACCACGTCTGAAGCGTTTGTTCAGGAACAAAGAGCATGCCAAGTTGATGCGATGGCACAAGGAAGAACGTAAGAAAGATGGTATGTTGAGGCACCCCGCCGATGGATCCTAGAGGAGGAACATTGACCGAACATGCCCAACGTTCGATGCTGATGCAAGAAATTTAAGGCTTGGTTTAAGTACTGATGGCATGAATCCTTTTGGTGAAATGAGCAGTGGTCATAGCACTTGGCCTGTGACTGTATGTATCTACAACCTACCTCCTTGGTTATGCATGAAGCGGAAGTTCATTATGATGCCAGGGCTTATCCAAGGTCCAAAGCAACCTGGCAACGACATTGATGTTTATCTAGGACCATTGCTTGACGAACTTAAACAGCTGTGGAAGGAAGAAGGTGTTACTATGTGGGATGAGGACAAACAGGAAGAATTTGACCTAAGGGCACTACTTTTCATAAACATCAATGATTGGCCTGCACTAAGTAACCTGTCCGGACAAACAAACAAAGGATATAAAGCATGCACCCACTGCTTAGAGGATACTGAAAGCATCTATTTGAAACATTGTAGAAAGGTTATTTACATGGGTCATCGTCTATTTCTTCCTTCGAAGCACGAACTACGGAAGAAATGTGCACATTTTGGCGGGAATGCGGACCACCGTACAAAGCCGATACACCGCAATGGACAAGATGTATTTGATATGGTGAAGAATGTAGAAGTAATCTTCGGAAAGGGAGATGGAAGCCAACCTGTTAAGACAGGTGAGGATGGACATGCCACGATATGGAAGAAAAAGTCTCTCTTTTGGGAGCTTCCTTATTGGCAATTGTTAGAGGTCCGCAACGCAATTGATGTGATGCATCTGACCAAGAATCTTTGTGTGAACTTGATCAGCTTCCTGGGTACTTATGGGAAGCCAAAAGATACACTGGAAGCACGGCAGGAGCTGGAACATTTGAATCTACGGAATGATCTACATCCAGAAAACAGAGACAAAGGACACAAATAGGGGTTTCTCCAATAGTGGAAAACCGGTGCTGAAGGGGGTTTCCCAACCGGTGCAGATGGGGTTTCTCCAGTAGTGGCAGGAAGTCTAGAGAGAAGTGGCGGGAGTCGATCGACGACGGCGACAGCGGCGAGCTGGGACAAACGGCGGCCGGACACCGCCGCCGTTCGCTGAGGGGTGGCAGTCGTCGAAGTAATGGCCGACGATGGTGGGCCCGTGGAGGGAGCTGTAGCGGGGAGGAAGCCGGCGTTGGCGATGGCGCGGCGCCATCGCTGGCACGTGGCGGCGGTGCAGATGAGGCTGGGGGGTGCGAGTCGACTCGCTCCAGGATGAGGCCGAGCATGTCGTTGTTCATGTCATCCATGGCATCCACGTCTGCGGGATGAACCCTAGAGAGTTGGAATTTATTTATTATTTTGTTTGATCCGAATGACAGTGATACAATGTTACGTCCTTTACGGCCTTTGCTATGGTACACCTAAATAACTAAGCGCCGTCCATTTTCGTTGATGTGGTTACGATAAACTATTACCGCCAAAGAAGTGATAGAATAAATAACACAAAAAATATATTTCTAGATCTAACAGATCTAGACAGAATTTAACGGAAGAAAAACGTGACAACGGAGAGAAGCCGGTAGGCGCTGCTGTCTCGTTTTTTCTTTTTCTTTGTTTCGTTTGTTTTTTCTTGCAGATGAACGTGGCAGGCTCTAAGGGGGAGGAAAAAAATTGTAACGTGGCATGCTTTGAAGAAAGGCTGAAGTGCGGTTCGCTCGCTGTTTTTTCGTTTGTTATTTTGAGATGAACGTGGCAAGATCTATGTGAGAGAAAAAAGATGTGACGTGGCACGGTTGAAGATGAACGTGACATAGCTGGCTATTTTTTTATAACGTAAACGTGACATGGTGTTTAAAAGAAAAAATAAGTGAGTTGTAACATTTTTTTACATGGATGACTGTTTTTTTCCTACCAGAAAAGTTATTTATTTCCTAACATGAAATGGGTGAATTGTAACATTTTTTTTCCTAACGTGACATGGGCGACTCGTAACATTTTTTTTCTAACATGACATGGGTGAATTGTAACTTTTTGCCTAACGTGACATGGCTTAGTCATTATTTTTTACCTAAGGTGACATGCTATTTTTCGCAATGTGACATAGTAAAACATAATAGATCTACTTTTGATTGCACGTGTCAGGTCCAATATTTTTTATATAGTAAAACTTGGACAACATGTGGATACACATGTATATTTGGTGTTTACGAAGGTGTGTCATATGATGTCAATGCAACATCAAATGATCATAATGACACGACGCTAGTAGTCGTGATCCCATGCACACATATAGACACTTAGATGACAGGATAATGTGGATAGTGAAAAGGCGATGGCTTAGACATCACATGACATCAAACTCTTCGAAACTATATGTGTTTCATCTATACTAGAAGGATCCAACAAAATTAAAAATGTCTCTTACCCAAAAAACTTCTCGTACTCCTCACAAAGGACCCACCTGATAGGGCTACTGGTGGGAGGACCAAAACGGCTACTGGTGGGAGGACCAAAACTCCCCTGTGTAAAAAATCAACGTTAGAAAATGAACCCGCCAAATAGCACGTTTTTCTTCACCGTGAAGCGGCCATACCCACCCGCTGTACCCACCCAATCCCTCCCCCTTCAATCACGCCCCTCTCGCTCGTTTCTTTCCTTCTGCGCTGCTGCCTTTCCTTCCTATCTGTCCTCGTCCAGGCAACATATCCTTCCAATCCTCTCCCCTCCAAACCCATCAAATCTCTAGCTGCGGCTGCGGCGACCTACGGCACCACGAGGATGCGGAGGAGGCCCGCTGCGCTGCCTCGGCCACTCCCCACTCGCGGACCGCCGACGCGCATGGCAGTTTCTTCGCCACGCTCGTCTTTGTTCAGTTTATATACTTGTAATTTTGAACTATCTTTGTTCTGCACAATTTATTACCAATTTCAAGCACACTTCTACTGGTATGTTTCATACTTTATTAAAAACATTTATGCTCTTAAGTAATGCATACTCCTGAATTACATGAAAAAGAGCTGCATTGTGCTTTTGATTGCAGGTGAACACAGGTGCTCAACGAGATGTCCCTGCAGGGCAATTACAACAATGTGTGGCGAGGATGAATGGCACTGCAGCGCTGAACATAAAATCTATGAGTTCAGGAGTGATGCACACCGGCACCATGAATCACTGAGCTACGGAGGGAGTAGTCCAGCGGACATGGCAGGCAGGTGAGTGCTTGACCATTTCTGTTTCTTGCATGTTATGTTTGCATTTCTTTTTGGTGGATCAGCTACCAGTAATGGTGAACCCCTGCACTGTGTTTGGGTGAATATGCCCTTGTTGAGTTCTCTCGCATGTTTGGTTCAAGAACTTATCCTTTTTCTAACAATTGCAGTGGTGTGTTTGTGTCTCTTCAGGGATGTCAGAGTCGATCCTGCAGCGACATCCCTGACCAACCAGTGAGCTAGAGGGCACGGGAGGCGCTCAACGACAGGCAGCAATGTCGAGTCAATCCTGCACCCAGAAGAGAGGGAAAGTACACAGTGGCCCCAGTATTGAGTTGGCTTGTTTGTTTGTTCTTCCCCCTATATTCTAGGGCTTATTCTTTTGTTACAGATTTCAGTGGTGCATGTTTCATGAGTGGATTTTTTTTATTTGGCTAATTATTTCAGAATTCCATACTTCTATGGGTGGTCGTTAGATCATCATCACCATCCTCTTTATATTGATATGACTACTCAATTAATCAAAAAATTATTAGGAAGATTTTGCTAAATTTATGATTAATAGTTTAGTTTATTTGTAGCAGACAATTATTAGGAAGATATTACTGTTAGCATTTGTCGTCCCAACTTCGGTTACCATGAATTTGTTCCTTTGTGTTTGTGGCTATGCAGTATTTTAGCACAAGTACCCAAACCCTCCTCTTTTATCTCAGGACCCTAAAACGAAGGCTTTGAATCACAAGGTGATAGGTTCTGCACCCCTTTGCTCATGACCGTGGCCAATGGGGATGCATATAAGCAAAAAGTTTAGAATAAAAATGAAGCTTCTATATTTTTCTATTTGCATATAAAAATGCGGTGCAGCTATGTTAAAAGTTTTTTTTTTTTTTTTTTTTTTGCAGGCTTGACAGTTTATGGAGGAGTCAGGGAATAAGATGGAAGAGGTCAAATTGCAAGTGGCCTATGTTGCTTCTCCACAGCCACCCTCTCCAGTTCCGAAAGATTCTGAAGACGGTTCTCCGTCAAGGGCTTTTGAATCAGAAAATGGAGATGGCACTGCTGGGGATTCACCAGGGTTAGTTACTGTGACTCTTGAACTAATGGGGGATTCACCGGCTATGTTAATATATTTTTGAAATCATTGCAGGTACACTAAGAGAGCGCATTGATACTCAAGAAAAGTCTTCAGAGGTCGGTTACTATTCTGATCAGTCTTTTGTACTTTGTTTCATTTAGTTTTGTATTTTTCTACTTTCTCTCTCTTATACTCTGGGAGTGTTGGCATTAAGGCTGGAGCTTTGATTTCCAAACTAACTGAAGAAAAGAATTCTGCGATTCAACAGAATCATTATGTGCTTTGTAAGTGAAGCAGCACATTTTATCTTTCTATCCTATTGCATTGCAGCTTCGTATTGCGAATGCTGTAAGTTCAAAGAAAAAATAGGGAACATATGTGCTTTCATGAAAAAACAAAGGCACATGATTGTTACACTTTCGATGCTAATAAACACCTGTAGACTTAAGCTACATATGTTCCTTCTTTTTTCCCCTGAATATAACAACACATTAAATTTAACAAAATATGAACTGGAGCTGGTGAAATTTGGCATGGCTGCAACATTTGAACTGTCAAGTTAGGGTCTGTTCATTTTAGCTATTTTCAGCTTCTGCTTTGCCTTCTTCTGGAAATCAGTTATAAGGATCAAAAGTTGTCTTCACTTTGAATTCATAAGCTGATCTAGAGTTTGAGTTCCAGGGGGCATATGCTGCTTCTTTGTGTTGTTTCAACAATTTGTAATGCACACTATATATTCTTTGTTGTAAGTAAACCAACAATCTTTCTTTCAGTTGCATTTTTGTATAGTTCATTGCGACCGATTGGGGTTCAGAAATGTAGTTTAGAGGCATCTTTTAACAGGTCCATTTCATATTACCAGAGACGTGTGGCACAATAACATCTCTGAGTTAGAAGCAGGCAAAAAATGATTTACATTATGTTTCCTTGTTTCTACCACCATTCATGTTTACTCATCGCTGATTCTCTTGACATGTTTAGTATCATTTCCACATGTTATATATACTGATATACATACACCCGTTGGCTACCTGACTGGGTGCCTCTTTGGGACAAATTCTGCAAAAGTAATCACAAGGGAGCAAGTTATTATTGCTCATTTATTTCTTCTTGATAATTTTTCATATGAGTTGTGCATTATACAGGTTACTGATTAATGTGCTACTAACCATTAGCTATACAGAGCTATCACCCCCATGTTCAATTAGCTTCTTGCAGATTCCTGATAAGGTTCAGAACTCTCTTAAGGTTGGTTTCTTTAAACAAAAAAATCGAGGTGTTCGGAACTGGTTTGTGCATCATATGTGCATTTTAGGCGTTTCCTGTAGAAGGATGGTGCTGGCCATGGCATGAATGCTGAAATGTTGTCAGAGATGGGGAAGAGTCGTGCAGTCCTACTGCTGCTGCTGAGGTTAGCTTGGACAGGTAGCTCCAAGCTTGGAGGAACAATCCTACTTGGACAGACGAGCCACCAGAAATCAAGGTATCCACGATAAATTTGATGCTGGAATGTCCTTGTCGCTTGGAGCGTCTTAGAAAATAACACTAACTCTGTTTTTAATTCCCACCAATAACCTTAAAATGTTCTATCAATTAGAGTCCTTCATTCTGTTGTTTGGGATACCAAATCTTCAGTGGTACTCCTAATTAGGTGAACTGATCCACCAATAGCTTTTTCTTTTATGACATTGCGTGTGTAATGTAATAGTTCTGTGTTGTATTTTGTTGATAAAGCATTATCCCCAAAACTTTAGAGGATAAAAAGTTCTTTTGTTGATTTGAATTAGTGGCGTAATTTGATATTAAGCGCTCTTGCAGAGTGCTCATTTTTCTTTAATACTGAATACGGGATGGAGCTTTAATAGTATGATGTAAAAAATAAGGAGGGTATTCCATTAAAAAAATGAGGCTATGCCATAAAAAAAATGAGAGTCTAGGCTTACTTACTACTACAGAAGCTATGAAAGACTTGAGTATATCATGTATTTTTCTTACTGGCAATAATAATATGCCAAGGAATTTTCTCATAAGAGGAAAAGAAGCCAGGATCTCACCCTAGAGCCAGGTATTGTTTCAACTTTTTAGGAAGTAATATCAAGAAAAGTATTGCTTGACGAAGAGTCGAGGCAAGTTGTTGAGCGGAGCAGGCAGCAATCTGGAAGTTCCTATAGTGATCTGGCATCTTGTCAGTTCATGTTTTCGTTGACTAGACAGAAAAAAATCATACTGTAAAAATTTGAATCATTGCCAGACCATTTGGTCAACACATGCTATATGATGCATTATACATGTTTTCATGCAATACCTTTTGTAGGTTAAGTTCAAGCTAGAGCGAACAGGTTTTATGAGAAAGTTTGAGGGTTGCTGGAGGATATAACCCATATTTGTTGACAAGAAAAGTATGCCATCCTCTCGAACCCATATTTTACACATTAATTGTCATTTATTCCCGTTGTAGCAAAGATATTGCTTCAAGGGTAACAGGATCCAAGCCCACAGGCTGGAACGGTTCTGAACCAGAGACCAAATGAGAAAATGGACAGAAGTTCTTCATGCTGCTCTTGAAGTTGTGTTTCAACCTCAAAGTGCTGTTGCGAAATGTACCAGAGGAAATTCATTAAAATATCCCAGAGCTACTGTGTGGCCGAGCCTGATAATGCTCCAGCCTCCTCTTTTTTACTCGTGTGTCATGTAAATGTCAACACTAGAATATGACTGCACGGATAGTGTTAAAGTGTTGATTGTTCTCTTATCACTAGAAACTACGCGCGGCGTTGCCGCGCTTCAGCTTTTGATAGGCCAGTGTGGATATGGTGAGAGGTGTGCTAACGTAGGTTGATACAGTAGATGACATATATGTTTGCAAATATTATAAATAGAATTTAGAGGTATGGTAGTCTCTATAATTTTTACTGCATTGATAGAACAATTGTAGAAGGAATCGATGTTGACGGTTTGGATCCTGATGTTTATCTTTTGATACATTGCTAGTAGAGATATGAATGTTGTTAGGTATCCATAGTGATAAATATTTTGCATGTAGAAAAATACTTCTCGTTCGTTAGGTATTGACAATTATTGTACATTTTATTTGTAGAAATAATTGAGGTGAATAAATTGCATTATTTGACTGGACACTTTAATGAGGAAAGAAAGGTAGTGCAATGGTAAGTTTGTTGAGGGTAATTTAAATTTTTGTCTAATGTTTGATCTTAGATATGTGCGAAAACTACGCGCGGCGTTGCCGCGCTTTTACCTTTGCTAGGCCAGTGTATTTGGTTGTAGGTGATAGATATAGAGAAGGTGTCTCTTGTCCAGTGGATAACTCGTGAGTGGTGTTAGCGTAGGCTGTATTTGGATATGAACATGATTGTATAGTTGATGTGAAAATAGAGATTTCATGGATTGAGGAAGCGATAATGGAGACATGCAGACCCTAGTTTCAATTTTGTAAATAGAATTTAGGTTGTAGCTGTAGGGAGTATAGGAGGTAACAATTTTAAGGTGTGTGTAATGTTGAACCAAACAAATTGTACATGTAAAAGGCACATTTATGTTACTACTAGTTAAATTATCATTTATTTATGAAATATAGAGGTTCATATTGTTTGAACCACAACTACAAAATGCATTAGATTTATGAAGTACCGAGATCCATCTTGTTTGAACCTCAACTATGGAATGCATTAGATAAATTTTAGCCAAATTAATATTAATTTAATTTTTAGGAACGTGGACGAATGAAATAGATGTTGCTAAATGATAACGTGCACTAAACAAAACCTAAAGCAACAAGAATAGACTAAAATGGAGCTAAGACGTGGAAACTATGAGTTTCTAAAGGATTTAGGGGCTAAAACGCGATAAACTATAGCTTCTAGGGGTTAGAAAGGATGATTCACAAGGCACATACATTTGTAGCCGCAAATAGTACTAAATCGAGGGTCTTATATGTATAAACAGCTTGGCTGGACTGTTTTGTAAGGTGCAGGATCTTTCCAGGGTGTTTTCTATAAAAGATGCTTTAAATGGAGGACGGCGGGCAGCATTCCATCGAAACTCGAGGGTTTTTTTTGCAAAATAGCCGGCACCCGTCCGTTCCCGGCCGTCGATCTGCCCGATCCGACGGCCGGGAGCAGCCCGCGACGTGGCCCTATCGGCCGTTGAGAGCTTGGCTCTGGTTTCGTTTATAGAGATATGATTGTGCCCCCTCCTTAAATTATCAGATTCGCATATATCACAATGTCCGTTTTTTCACCTTGGTTTGACTGATGCTATGTCTGATGTGCCTTCCTGTAAAATGTTAAACCCACTCGCAGTTTTTAACTGTTGCAGAAACCAAGGAAAGAATATTGTAAGCCATGTTATGTTTATGTTTGATGCTTCCTGTTTATATGACACTATGGCATGCTCTAATTTTCCGGACATAGAACATTTACATTTTAAGAGTAAATTGATCTCCATATTCCTTGCATGGAACCGCAAAAATTAAATGATTGTGACTTTGCTTTTATATGACACTGAGGCATACTGCTGAAAGTCATAAATGCGAAGGGCATAGAATTGGGACTTTGCTTTTTTTAATTAAATGTTTGTGTTAATATTATGAAGTTTACTTTTTTGGATTAAATATCACTTTAACATCAGGATTTAATTTCACAATATTGTTATCTTATCGTGCGATCTATGTGATTTTTAGTATAAAAATTTTCATGTCTCGTAGTAACACATGGGCACGCTACCTTGTGCCGTGCTATGGATCGCATGCCGGTGGATAGGGCTTGCCACAGTTCTCGTGGATGAAATATTTTGGGATAGGTCATATGTGTTTATGAAAATACATTTTGATGCATAATTTAATATGCAAGGTTCCAAGGTTTGAATTGTTATGTAAACTTTAGAAAAAAAATTGGGGTTCATAATTTTAAATGTATTTGAAAATTGGGATGTTACAGCTGCCGCTGCTGCTTCACTACTGTGGCGGAGGCTCCGTTGCTTTATAATTGATGTTGCTTTTTCTGATGTTGAGGCTTTGTATGGCCATCGTTACAAGTGGTGCATAGAACTCATATGATTCCATCGTGTTTATGTTCTCAGCGTTAGGAACATTAGTGGTGACATGAGCAGATCAGTAGAGGGAATATATTAAGCCCCCCATATGGCACAACAGGAGTGCTCTTCTTTTAATTTGTTTACCATAACAGTTCTACTCTTTTTTAAAAAAATATGAATATTTTTATTTATTATTTTTAACACGCGCTTGCCCAAACACTTGATAGGGCATTTTAACACGTGCATGTTGCACGTGGCTCTTTGCTAGTGTACAAAATCATAGATATGATTTATACAACCACTAATTGTGTTATGAGTCAAAATAACATAGCATTGAAATAGTATGTAATACGATGTGGGCCACGCTTTTGGCGACGTGATAAAATTTGTCGAATACAAGTTGAAATAACAGATTATAGAAATTTAATACAATAGGAGCTAGATAGGGCTACAATTTGGTGGCATATATATTACAGTTTATCTAATACTAGTTGAAATGATATATTTTATTATACCATATGAGGTAGGCCCACATGTCAATGGTTTTTATTATGACTTGTCAAAACACAAATGAAATGGCCCATATTGCGGCCCAATTCGCGGCCCATTCAGAATGCATCCGTCGCCGCCAGACACCGCAACCGCCATGCGGTTGTGGGCGACGTGGGCATGCAGCCGTTGTAGGGCTGTCCTCTACGCGTTGTCCACGCCGCAGTTGGAGGGCATGTATTACGCTCTGCTCAATTGCCGCTGCAGAAAAGCACCGCCGGCCGCCGCAGCAAGCGATCCGTCATCCTACGTAGCCGTCTCCTACGGCAGTGGTGGATACGGTCGGCACCGCCATGGGCAGAGGAGCAGTCACCGCGGCTTTTACATTCGCCATGCTGCCCGCTTGGGCTGATTGGTGACTGGGAACGGGGAAACAAACAGCAGGAAGACCACCCGTTGCTCCTCCGTTATGATAACGCTGACCTTTTTTATTTTTCAATTAGTTCACTTGTTTAGTTATATCTTTAATTCTAAAAATTGACGGCTCTGATTCATTTGAACTCTTACCTCCTAGAAGGTAATCTGGTGTACCGTCTTTATTCATGGAAAATAGAGGCATTTGGGCTTGGGTTATGAGTGGGCCGAGGACCAGACTGGACAGAAGGGACTCAGTGAGTCACAGCATCTTCAGCAATAGCCACTATTTCAAGCCCCTACTTAATATAGGGCTGGGCATAACTCTACTGCAAAGACCATTATTCTCATCGGCCTAAAATGTCCCACTTCGTTTAAATCATTCGAAGTGGTGTGAAAGAGACCGCTTAGAATAAGACCCTCATTTTAACCGGCAGCCGCTTAGAATAGTCATTCTAACTGGCTCAATTCGCGCCGCTTAGAATGACAGTCATTCTAACAAGCGCGAATTGTTTCGCTTTGAAAATTCATAACTTTTGCATATGGTCTTGGATTGAGAGAAACTTTATACGAAATTTGTACATTTCGACGAGATCTATGACTTTGTAGTTGAAAGTTTTTCGATTTGAAGTCGTTTAGATGTCCAAAATAATTCTCTTCCTCCTTCCCACTCTTATAACTTGAATTTCACGGTGTATTCTAAATTTTGTAACTTTTGCATATGGTCTCAGATGGAGAAAAGTTTTATACGAAATTTGTACGTTTTGACGAGATCTACAACTTTGTAGCTGAAAGTTTTTTTATTTAAGTTCGTTTAGTTGGCCAAATAATAGATCTATGCTTTAGGCAACAAGAGTCAAAAGGAATATAACTCTCTTATGCGTGCAGAAATGACGTCTAGGTAAGATGGTAAGGAAGGCTCGCGCGAGGCAGGAGGTCGTTAGTTCGAAGGCTGGGCACCGCACGGCCGCGTATTTCGCGTGAAATACGCATGACTTGTGACTTGCGAATTCCTATTTTTGCCATTTTTATTTGCGAATTTCTATTTTTACTATCCGCGCCGGCGTGAGATACACCGGTTAGAATAACTTGTCAAACGAAGCGGTCCAAAATAACCGCTTCGGGTGACCCCTGATTATAATCGCCTAAAGGAAATCAGTGAAATAACCGCTTCAGATGAGGTTTTCGCGCGGCTTCCAATAAAGATCTCCGCAGTAGTGCAACTTTCCGAGATTCTAATTTTATGCTCAACTCCAGTAGTAACCCCTACACTTTGGCCCCTACTTTCACCGTGACAAGTGGGACCTAGACATCAGTCTCTAATTTTTTTTCTTTTATGACGTCATTCTCTAATCGAAAATCTGGCCGGGCATATGGGCTTAGGCGGTGAGTGTGAGTGGGTCGAGGCCCAGACCGGATAGGAGGGACCAAGTGAGTAAGTTTTCATTCATAATAATTGGTGATTACATCCCGGATATGAATGAAATGAAATCCCGGTTTCTCTAAAAAAAAAAGTGAGTAAGTTTTCAAACCAATGGCAGGACCCTAATTTTTTTTAAAAGAAAGCAGTGGCAAAATGGCAAATGTCAATATGTAATTGGGGCCCAATGGCATGAAACTAAATATTCCAGAAAAAAAAACATAAAGAAGGTTTTCTTGGGTTTGATTAATCATTTCAAACTGCTATAAAAACGGGTGCGAACTAGGAACAGATAGGGAGTACCCGGTGAAGGCATGCCGCCCCCCGTGCCGTCACCGTCCCTACGTTGTCCGTTGCTTTTTTTGCCATGTGCCCAATAAAAAGCACATGGCAAAATCCTCTTTGCCATTGAGTCGGGCTGCTGTGATGGCTTTATCGTGGACGGCACATGGCAAAACCTTTGCCGTGTGTAATATAGGCTTTGCTGTGTGCCCCTAGCAAACTATCAGATTCCGGATGTCGCACCTGCTTGAGTTGTTGTAGGCTTGTAGGCCACGGAGGTCCTGATGCTTGCCGTGAACTTAATTTTGAGTTTCGTCAAGAAATTTGACTCCCATCCTTCTGGTTGTCACATTTCGTTCGAACCCCGCCGAGTGAGTGCGCGCACTGTGCTCATCCTCAGATCAGGAAGGTAAGTATTGCTCCGCTCCTCCGCCTGCAACACTGCAGCACTAACGCGTGCAGCAGCCGGACTCGATCGTAGGGCAGTAGCCGGCACTTTTTCCTTAGTCCTTACGACAGAAATTTTTAGAATCTAGAGTTACTTTCTTTGTGTATAGAATTTCACACATGTGCGTTCAAATTAGCTTTGATCGACCTCCGTCTGAAAAGAAAGACTCATATCGTCCTTTCTGAGCAGAATATGCAAACTCTGAAAGCGAATAGAATGTACAACCACAATGGAAAAAAAAATGAAAGAAAAAGAAATAATTGTCAAGGTCTCTAAACATTGTCATTATTGTGGACTAATTTGAACATTATAAAAATGAACACTATAAGCATGGCAAATCTAGTAAAGCATTCCTTTCAGCAGGAAAAATAAAATCTAGCAAGGACTTCCGAAATTTTGGAGTAATGAGCACTCCATTGGATAGAGTTCCTAGGATAAAAAGGACGAATGGTAGCTAGTAAAACTGACAATCTAAGTGTCAGTAGCATATATCTGTAGCGCATTACTTATCTATGCAAGCTTGCAAAGCTGGTGGCCACGGGAGCTCGCATGGATACGCCATTGCCCCCCAAGCCCTCAGCTGCTGGCGCCACCTGCATGGTCTCAAGATCGATGGAGAAGAGCCACCGCTTTGTAGACGAGAAGAAGTGAGAAAAAGGATCCATGGCAGTGTCGGCGTCTTCGGTAACCCTCACGGACAGGATGACGAGCCTTATGCCCCTCGCCACAATGTCCACGGGACCGAGGAAGAACGATGGCTTGTAACCGGGCAGCCCATGTGCCACCTTGGACAGGACAACCTCCTTCTCCAGCACCCACTCGTCATCGAGCATGGAGTGCACCTTCATGACGCCGTTCGCCGCCACGACCACGAAGCATGGTGGCCTGCCATCCCACCCATCGGTGACGGCGAACTTGTCCATCCACGTGTATGGATCCCACCAGTTTCCGGTGTTCGCCGCCGCCGCCGGCACTGCATAGGATGAGAACTCGCCAGTGCTGCCATCAAGGGCAATCAGTGTCCCACCCGCGACGAAAAAGTACCACGAGCCCCTTGCTCGGCCCAAGCACGCTGTGCCTATCATCCATGGATCGAGATTCCAAGGGATGTGCTCGGCGCCCATCTCGATCCATGTCTCCGCGCTGTCACCGCCGGCGGTGAAGACTCCTGCGTGTGCGGCGTCGTCGCGGTGGAACACGCACATGACCCTGAAGTTTGACATGCCGATGCTGCACCTTCCAGCGTCATCGACACCGTCAATGAGGTACAGACCCCAGGTGAAACGGCCGTCGTCGTTCTTCATGCCCGGGGCCAGGATCCTAACGTGGCGCCGCGTCAGGGGCTCGCAGACGGCCAAGTCAGGGGACCTGACTATGTGTGGAAATCCTGGGCCGGATCCGGTTTCCACGTCCAGGGCGTGGCGAAGCTGGAGTAAATTAGAGGGGTGTGCACGTGCCTTGTGGGTGCATAGGATTGAGTGGGGTGCAAATATGGTGAAAATTTGGACCTAAGCACTGTTTTTTCATTTTTTGGGGTGCATTAGCACCCCCTAGATCCTATGTAGCTCCGTCCCCTGGGCAGGAAGTCTAGAGAGAAGTGGCGGGCGTTGATCGATGGCGACGGCAAGGAGGGGAGAAACAACGGACGGTCACCGTTGCTTGCCGAAGGGAGGCAGATGTCGAAGTAGTTGCCGGCAATGGTGGGCCCGTGGAGAGAGCGGTAGCGGCGGAGAAAGCCAGCGTCGGCGACGGTGTGGCGCCATAGCTTGCACGTGGCAGCGCCGCGGATGAGGCCAGGGTAAGAGTTGACTCGCTCTAGGATGAGGACGAGGATGTCGTTGTTGACATAGTCCATGGCCTCCGGGTCTGCCGGATGAACCCTAGAGTTGGAATTGATCTGATTTGTCTGATCTGAAATTGAACAACGGGGATGCAATGTTTCTTTCTCAGGCCAGTGTCAGTGGGGGTTTCATCGACACACTTACCTAGAGTGACACATCATCTAAGAGAATTTTGAAACTATGATGAAACACCCTCCCTCAATGCAAAGTTTCATCTTGTGTTGTTCCCAAGACAACATGCAAGACACAAGCTGTCTAGAGTACCGTGTAGAGAGAGTTTCATGAGGATGAAACCCATTTCACATCTCTCTTCATTAATACACTGCCACATCATCAAAAATGCTGACATGACAACCTATTTAATGCTCATGAAACTCCCACTGAGACTGGCCTCAGGGATAAATCATAAAGACCTACTATGTCACGAGCTATTCTGCTGGACAGAGAGGCTTTTGGGCTTGGGCTGTGTTGGTGGAGGTGAACCGAGTCCAGACTGGACAGGGAAATAGATGAGTGAGAAATTTCAACCCAGGACAAAGCTACATAATGCGAACATGTTATAGGGCACGCGCTGCGACCCATTCCTGGCGCACGGGCGATGTGGCACCCTCGGGGCCACGCGTTTCAGCCGGGCGTGCCTGCGCCACGAACCGCTCCTGGCGCGGGCGACGTGGCACCCTCTGGGCCACACATTTCAGCCCGGGCGGGGAGAGGAGGGGCGGAGGTGACACGGACGGGGGGTGGGCGGGGCAGTCACCGCCGAGGTCGCCGGCAGACGGGGCGGTGGTGGAGGCCGGCGGCCTTTTTGTTTGGGGTTGCTGGGGTTGCTGTAGTTTGCCGGCTGTAGAGGAGGGGAGTGGGGAGGTCGCCGAACCAGCGGTGGAGGCGGTCGAAACGGCGGCAAGTTGGGGCGGCGGGGATGGTGGTTGGGAGGGGTTGGCAGCGGTCGACGGCGGTGGCAGAGGCGCGGGAGCGCCGGAGCCAGGGAAGGAGGTGGCGGCGGGGCAGCTTGGCTGGCGGATTAGGGTCGGCGGTGGTGGGAGGGTGGCGGCGGAGGCCGCCGGAGCCGGTGGTGGCTATGGCGGCGGGGGCATGGAGGCCGGCCGGATTAGGAAGGGCGGGGCTGCGGGCGGAGGGCGGGAGTGGGCGGGGCGGTCGCCGGCTGCCGGGGCGGCTAGGGAGGTAGGCGGGGGAGACGCGGGAGGAGGAAGACGAGGGATGCGGGAATGGGCAGGGCGGTCGCCGCGAGGCGCTCCCGGTGCACGCGCACCTGTATTGTGGCAGAACCGTCTAAGTTAACCCGGCTTAAGTGTGCTAAATATCGCCTTAAATACGATCAGACACTTAAATCGAATTAAGATGACAGTCTGTCGGGTCAAGCCCGATATAACCACGAATAGTTAGCTCGATCGAAACGAGTCGTGCAAATGCTCACACAAAGGCAAGTCCCAGAGATTACAACAAATCCACAATTTATTTAATAGGTCCCATTGAGGTACTTTTATTACAAATCAGGTTTTATGCATAAGAGTAAAGATTGTTCAGAGTTCAAACTGCAGTAGAATTTAAAACGAATACTAAACGATAGTGACATCACATGAATCCTTCATGATGTCACTCAGAAGTAGCTCGTCCCATATAACGGTCCAACCAGGAGGAAGGGTGGTTGACCATGTAAGACCGACAGCCAATTCCTCAGAAGCATCACCTGAAAACAGTCAACAAAGCAAGGCTGAGTATACTAATACTCAGCAAGACTTACCCGACAGGTGAGAACTATATCACCGACTTATAGACATGAGAGTCTTTTGGCTGGTGGGTTTGTTTGCCAAAAAGCGGCTAAGAGTGCGTCCTTACTTTCAAGATTTTAGCCTCAAGTTCTTGTTTGATTAACCATTCAATGTGTGCAACTATTCTAAACAAGCCTGTTTAACAAGCAATTAAGAAAGCATCAAGTTTATCATCATCGTCATGTTTCACTTTCTTACTCAATGTGGCAGCGTGGTCAAGTAGTCTCATTAGCTGCGAGAAACAGACAGTTCGAACCGATTTCTTAACCTTGCAAGGTGGACCTGAGCACACGGATCTCGGGATCGGACCAAAAGGCCGACGCAACCAGGTAGTTCCCGTGCCTTCCTGGATTGTTAATCCGAGCCTACTCCTCTTGGACACAAGAACCTATCCGATAGTTCCCTTCGCGACCGTAGCCGGCCGGAATAGGTCTTGCGCCACGTGCTACAAGCATGGGGATAAATCCCAGAGAAAGCAGGACAAGGCCATGCACCATTTCGACAGGTACTAAACTTACCGTTGCCATAGGCACGACAAGCACTCGGTACTTTCAGAAACTTAACCAGCGGTACCGACATCATTCGACCTTAACCAATTTTTAGTTTACACGGATGGGGCATCTACATGACAAAAATCCCCGCCCGTCATCCTTATGATTCCAACATAAGTAGATAGGTAACTCCTATAGTCTTTGCGAGTGACAGGAAATCACTCGGCTTTTACTGGGTCCTTATAGAGTGGCAACTATCGACCTATCATACTAGTATTGCAAAGCATAGGTACCTAGGGTCGTGCAACTAAGGTTTCAATTCAACTTCTGAAACGTAAATGCACAAGCATAATCTTAACAAGCATAGTTGCATAGATTCGAAACATGGGACATGCTCTGGGGCTTGCCTTTCGGCGCGAAGTTAGTTGTCAAACTTCCGAACTTGGTTCGGGTCTTGACTTGTTTCGTCGGTGTTCAACTTCACTTCGGGTGGTCCTTCTTCTCGTGTCGGGATTGGCTTGTAGCTTTCGTCGATGACGGTCGCTCCTATACGAGATGCATACGCATAAGAGATGAGTTGATTTGTTTCTCAAGCATCATCGTGCTGGCACGTGATTAACTCGGGGTTAAAGAGTGGTCACATTCACCTGGACAAGTTTTGCCTAACCTTTCCTTTCTTTAGTTAAGTGTGTATTATTTCATAAAAGAAACTTGGATATTTGATGGTGATTGTGTACACATTATGTTCTTAACTTTATTATTAGCATAAAACAACAAGGTGTGTGGTGGTGATAAGTGGTTAAACTACTTAATTAAATTAAGATATGCTTCTTTCTTTTATTTAGCTTTTTATACTGGATATCTTCAAGAATTTACTCTTAAAGTTTGGTGCATGTTCTTCAAGTAAGAAAATTACAGCATGCTCTTTATATATTATCAGATTTATTGACCAAAAACCAAATAAAAAAGGAGCTGCACAATAATTATGATAAATCACACAATATCAGCACACTATCATCAAGAATAAATCCTATAAAATCACACTAACAGAAATTGACCTTAAGCAATGTATTATAGCTTCACCTAACTGATATCAGCTCACATGCCAAACAACAGCTTAAAATGACCACTAGATATTTTTGTAAAATTGAAGTGAATTTTAGCTACTCTCATTTATATGAGCAAGTTAGCAGTGCCAAACCGAGCTCTACTATTTATCTTAAGGACTTCAAATCATTAACAATCCGCTACAAAAAGTTGAGATTCATTGGTTGAACAGATTAATATATATTAATTCTAGATCTAAACATGTGCAGACAGCAAGATTAAATCATAACTTAAAATCTAGTGCTCAAACATGTTCCATCTTTTTAAGTGACACAGGCATGCCATGAGCTACAACATATCAAAACATCACCTCAAACAAAGCTATAGATTTCAAACTATGCATGAAACACTTCAAACTGAGTTCTAATTTTAATTCAAAAACTAAACCTCAACCATATAGACATACTTCTATAAAAGGTCACATTTCTCACAAGGATTCAAGAAAAATTTAGTTTGCATTTTTATGATTTTTCTATGATTTTTGGTGGATTTTAGAAGATGACAGATTTTGGATCTACTCTTTAAGTCATAACTTCACACATAACCCCCTGCAACTTTTCAGCTCTTACGAACAGGTCCCTGCATCTAACACATGGAACCCTGGAGTTTTCCTAATTCTAACAGGGAGGTCCCCGGGCGGCCGGCCGATCTGGGGAGTTCGATTCCGGCCAAGGGAGGCCACGATTGGCTCGGGGGAGGGCACGAGGATGGAAAGGGGATCACCTGGGGCTGGTTTGATGTAGCTCTCGGGGCCGGTGGTGGTCCAGAGATGGCTCGACACGGTGAGGGGCGGAGGTGGCCGCTACTGCTCCGACGCCGGCGGTCTGGGCGGCGCTGGTGGGGGGCTGAGGCGCTGGGGAGACTTGATGGGAGAAGGGGAAGGTGTTGGAGACCTTCAACGGCGACGCAAGCGCGTGGAAGTGGGAGTCCCGCGGTCGTCCCGTGGGCGGAGCGAAACAGAGGGGAGGGACGGAGGCCATAAGGAGCTCGAGCGGGTTTTATAGGCGGCCAAGGGGGTGAGCAGCCAGGCTTTGGAGCTAAGCCAAGCTCGCTATTGGCGCGCGCTGCGGTGGCCAAGCATTGGCGGAGTGGGCGGCCGAATTAGCGGTGAGCGCGTGACACGCACGGCGGGGCTCGGGCGTTCACGCTGTGGTGGAGGGGTTTACCGATGATTGGTGAGTGGCGACGGTGCCCAGAGCCGAGCGACGCGTGGCACTTTGCGCGGGACGGCAGAACAGCGCGGCGGACTGATGGCGACGATGGCGTGCGGTCCACGGCCATCCCAACGTCACGGTGATTGAGCACCGAGGGTGGCGCGCGGACGCCGATTCACGTGGGGGGTCAAGCCCTGGCATCGTTCAGGCGTGGGACGCCGCGTGGCGCTCATGAACGCGATGAACACGCGATGAAAGCGCGGTCAGGCATTTCGCCGAACACAAGTCGTGCACTCATTCGAATGCGTGGTTCTCCGAAAATTTGAACTGAAGTTCAAAATCACCAAACACGAAAGTTGGAGTTTGTGGCATAAGGAACAACTTTCGTGAAGGTGGACATATGAAAAAGTCAATGGATAGACGGGGAACGCGTGAGAATTTTTGCTTGAACGCCGGCGCTCTTCGGGTCCCTGAGAAGTTCATGCCGAGTAGCTTTGTTCAAGCACTGTTTTCTCCAAATTTTGCATAGCAACATTCCAATCTCCCAATACCAAAATGGCAGAGGATATCTCAAGGATGAATTTTGGTAATTGCACGTTTGAGAGATTCGAAATGGTTTGAGAGATACAACACTTGAAAGACAGCTACTTATTTCAGTTTTCAGACAGAATCTGCGAAGAAGCTGAGAATTCATTCAACTTGACCCTCTTCCCAAGCAAATTTAAATTTCTTAGAGTTTTCAAACCTGATGAACAACATGACTAAGGGTAAGTCCAAACATCCAAGATTTGATTTTGGCCAAAGTTCATGAAAAGTTATACATGAAATATCAAATGGCAAGCCTCAACTTTAGGGTCAAACAATAGCTGTCCAGACTTAGAAATTTTCTAAGTGTTGACTGATTTCCTGGTTGACTTGCTATTTGACTATGATTTAGAGCACTTTCCACTCAAAATTTTGAAAACCACCAATTGACAAAGTTGTGTGCCATAAAAAATACGGACAACTTTTATTTTGGCAGATTTTCAAGTTTTTAAATGAAATTTTGAATTCAAATCAATTCAAGCTCTAAAGGTTGGCAACATGGAATTTTGAGCCATTATTTCATGTGTTGACTTTGGTCATAACCACAAGATTTTTGTTGCCCTAAACCTTAATCGGGTGATTAAACATCAGAGATGTTACAAGTATAATCCCCCCAAAGTCGTGCACTGCATAAACCTCAAGAAAGCTGTACACGTTAGAATGTTGGATCGTGGGTCATGAGAAGCACGGTTAGCTGTACGCAATATATTGAAGCACTATGGGTATTTTCTTGAGTTTTGGCCTTCAGAGCATTTGGGCTTTGTTAGTGATCGCATATGTAATTGGACTAAGAAAGCATTTAAAAAGCTCGCGGCATGTAATGTAGACGATGAATATGATGTCAAGTTGTATGGTACGGATGATGATTGAGCTTTGGTTGGTGGCTCGACTTAATGCAAAGCGCGAAGCATTGGGGTTGGCAGAAATTGATCGTTCGGTTGCTAGAGTTCGGGAGGCGATTCACGAGGCAAGAATAAATAGAAGGCATGTGTAATTTGTGTAACGCATGTGTGGTACCTTTCAATTTATCATATTTTGTAATGGATATTTCGAACCTTTCAATTAATTATCATGTTGTGTAATGGATATTTTAGGACCTTATTAATCATTTTATTATTGAGTTCAAGTGTATTTGTTTAATTTATATTTAATTATTCATTTTTTATGTTTTTTGTGTAACGAATATCTCGGACCTTTCAACTAAGCATGGAAAATATATGTTATTTTGTACGGCAGCCGGTGCACCCGACGTAGATTAATGGCCTGTTGTTCTAACAGCGATTAAGGACAGCCGAATGGAATGTACCTATAATGGAGAAAAAATTAAAAAAAATATCAATGGTCAAGGTTTCTGAACATTGTCATTCTTGTCTACTAATTTGAACATTATATAAAAGTGAAAACTATAAGCATGGCAAATCTAGTAAAGCATCCCAAAGAGATGAAAAACTACGGCCTTTAGCACCAGTTGGGAACCCCCTTTAGCACCTGGTTTCCAACCGGTCATAAAGTCTCGAGGCTAAACATGCCAACCTTTAGCATCGGGTGAAATACCTGGTGCTAAAGGTGGGCATGTGCTAAAAAATATACGCGTTGCTAGGATTCGAACTCGGGACCTCTTAGCTCGCGCGTACCTTCTTTACCATCTCACCTACACAGCACATGTGATGGGGTAAAAGATGCTTTCCTTTTGAAGTAGCATGTGAACCCCTCTTTAGCACCGGTTATTTAACACCAACCGGTGCTAAAAGACCTTTAGCATAGCACCGGTTGGTGTTACGACCCGGTGCTAAAGGTTCGAGGAGCTTTAGCACCGGATGGTGTTCGGGAACTCGCGAATTTTGGACCCGGTGCTATTGTTGCATTAGCATCGGGTCTTGATAGCACCGAGGCTTATGTGCTGGGCCGATGGTGCTTTCTCCAGTAGTGATAACATTTAAATTTTGGAGTGATGAACACTCCATTAGATAAAGTTCCCCGCATAAAAAGAACGAATGCTAGCTAGTAAAACCGAGAATCCAAGTGCCACTAACATATATCTAAGCGCAAGCTTGCAAAGCCGGTGGCCATGGGAGCTCGCAAGGATACGCCATGGGCCCCAATCTCCCATCTGCTGGCGCCACTTTCATGGTCTCGAGGTCGATGGAGAAGCTCCACCGCTTTGTAGGCGAGAAGAAGTCAACACGATCCATGACAGTGTTGTTAACCCTTAAGGAGGATGGCGAACCCAATACCCCTCGTCACAACATGCATAGGATCACCGAAGAATGATGCCTTGTAGCCAGGCAGGCCATGGGTCACCACGGACAGAATACCTCTTTGTCCATTACCCACTCGTCATCGAGCATGGAGAGCACCTTCATGACGCCGTTTGCCACCATGATGAACTGCGGCCTGCCATCCCGCCCATCGGTGATGGCGAACTTGCGGACCCACAAGTCTGTGGTGTTCGCCGCTGGCAACGCTAAGGACGAGAACTCACTGGTGCTGCCATCCAGGATGACCAGTGTCCCGCCCGCGGCGTAGAAGTACCTCTTGCCCCTGCTCGGCCCAAGCACGCTGTAAATATCATCCATGGGTCAAAATTCCAAGCGACGTGCTTGGCGCCCATTTGATCCATGCATGTCCCTGTGCTGCCGCAGTCAGAGGTGAAGATTCCGGCGTGTGCGATGCCACCATGGTGGAACACGCACATGACCCTGAAGTTTGACATAGCGATGCTACGCATTCCGACGACGTCATCGATGGCATTGCCATCAACGAGGTAGAGACGACACGCTGTGGATCCTGACGTGGCGAAGCGTCAGGGGTTCGCAGGTGGTGGCTATTTTTTTTATGAACTCAATGAGGGATGGAGCGCGCCCACCTAAACATTCATTCAAAAAGCCAGCGATCGAGACCACGGCGGCGCTTTGCGGCGTAGGCGATTGTTACAAAGCGAGAGAAGGGGGAGGAGAAGACGATCACAGGGGTGATTTACATAGCTACGGAGGCACACTATGGGGGGCATTGCTGTGGTGGTGGGGAACGCAGTGCACCCAAAGCTTAAGGTGGGACACGACAGCGAAGGTGATGTCGGACATAGAGGCATAGGTCCACAAGGACGCAAGAAGACTCCAACAGGAGTATATGGCAACAAGTAGGGATTATGGCACAAGATGGCATAAGACTCTACAATAGAAGGGAACTAGTCGTTTATATATGGAAAGTATAAGTGTATACGATATATGTACATGTTCTACTTGTATTCGACAAGGAATCTACTCTTTCCGTCCTGTAACCTTGCTCGCCAGTATATAAGGCCGGGCAGGGACCCCTTTCAAAACAAGTTCAAGTTAGAGATAATCTAAGCTCTATTGATCAATACACAAGATTGATAGGACAACCTTGTACTCATATTTTCACTATGTAATACAATATCAGCAACAGGACATAGGGTGTTACACCTAGTTGGCGGCCCGAACATGTATAAATCTCGTGTCATGTAACCATTGAGTTCTTGATTCCTAGAATACTCCTTGCCAATAAAATACCGACATCTAGCGCACCTGGTAGGGGTGTTCTCTGAGAATCCACCGAAGAATTCAATGACATCAATCAAACAAGACACTATGTCTCAAGGAGGCACAAATTCCACCTCAGGCTTCCAAAAGCGAGCCGCAAGTGAAACTGGCAATTTTTTGCATCAATCCATCACTGAGAAAAAATAGTTAGCACCAAATGTTGATGAACTCATCGAGAATCTTAGTGGAATACAGCTGTTTGACATTATCAAGGGGCACAAACTCGAGTTCGAGTACTCTCTACTACAGTCCAGAAAGGGAAAGAATGTCGCGAGTCAGATTCAGTTTCATCAGAAGGTCCAAACGCCCACCCAATCCTTCCCATTTTTGGATTGCGTAATTTGGCAGCTATCTATCAAAAGATGACATGGACCCAGTTCAACTGAGTCATGGAACAATATATTGATATCCTAATATAAGTCGGGTTAGAACATACCATTTCTTGTAAGGCGGCAACTGTTGGCACTCCTTAGCCTAACTAAATCCGCAAGCGCACGGAGTCCGATGTAGCCTTTCACCAGGGGAGTAAAACCTGGATGTCAAATCCAAGGAACGGTAGACGCGACTAGCCTAGAACTTTCTTAACCGGACCCACCAGGGGAGGAAAGGGTAAAGGGTGTAGAGAGCTTAACCTTAGTTAGCCACTCATTACCCCAGACAACCTATCTTAACCTAACATGATCTGCTTCGACGGCTAGAACGGGAAGAACTCAGAACGGGGTGAGAGAGGGGTTCTTCCGGGCTCAGCACTACTGTTATGAGTACACCCGAACGTGGTGGAGTACAAAGGACGGACAGGGCTGTCACCACCTGCCGCCTACCACTGCAGTTCCGTGGGGTGCAACACAACCTGAGGTGACTAGCCAGCACAGGCACCAAGCCTAAGCTTTCAGCCACTGACCTCCACCCAACGCGAAGGGCTATAGAGGAAACCCCAAACAAGAGTCGCTGTCACTCGCGCAGACTCAGGTACCCGCAGATCATAGATAGCCAAGATAAATTGCTGAAAGTAAAGAGTAAACTAGCGAGGTACTAAGCCAAGAGACCGAGGAACTTACTGAAGATATCTCTGAAGCTTTATTCCTCGGGGGTGGAACAATATTGAGGGAAGGCCGAGATGACTCCCGAACTCCCTCTACACGCTTGGCTGTCACCCAAGCACTCACCCACTACTCTCTCTACTCTACTCTAAGATAATAGTGGACTACATCTTGAGCCTTCTCTTCTCTCCAATGGATGGTGTGTCTTGTGTGGAGGTGAAAGGCGCCTTTTATAGCCCTCCAAGGGTGAAATCCTGCTTAGGAGTGACGCCAAGTACTTGCCTAACTTCCACGCGAAAGAGGAAGCGTAGAGGCCACGGTGGGAGGCCGGCCGGCCTGGCCCTGGTGCCAAGTGGCACCGACTTTTGCAGGGACGGCCTGGATGATGTCCTGAAGTCGGTAGTTGTTGCGTTCGGTTAAAGCTGTCCAAGAATCCTAGGTTGTGGGCCCTTCAATCCATGTTAATCCCACTCTAGGCCTTCCGGGTCTTTTGATCAAACCGACATCAAACTCACGGCTCATGATCATCCTTGGTGTGTTAGATAGCTTGTGGATCAAAACCGTGGCCAGAAGAGGCAGAAGGGGGCCGGTCGGCCTGGGCTAGGCCGGCCGGCCTGGCCCTATGCCAGTTTGGCCTCCTGTTTTTCCTGTTTGTTCCTTCGCTCACAAATTGCACAAAGCTTGTGGAACTCATTAGTATAAATGATATTAGCATGATTATCACTATATGAGCTTGAAATCCGGAGAAATGTTGGCGGTAAAAGTCATGGATATCGACCGCCAATAGCAACTCCAGTACTCGACCCTGATTCAAACTCAGATGATGAAGACTTTTTATGTGCGTCCAAGCAACGCTTGTATATAATTCTACCCCAGAAAGCAGATCGACACATCGGGAAGATACAACCTTGAGGACCCGGTGTGTCCGAGGACCGATGGATGGTCGCTTCCTGGTGTGATGAGTGATTGACAACGTGGTGTGGACTGACGTTTCCCTTGGCTCAAGTATTGCAGGTGTAGAATGCGGCTTGATTGCATTGGTGCAGGTGAAGAACAGGCGCGAAAGGTCTTAGCCATGGCGGCCTCCGAGGAGCGGAGAGACAAGTAGGCTTGGTTCGAGGGACCCGGTGGCCAGATGGATCAAGTGCGGTTCACATGGTGCAAGAACGAGCGAGGGGACGTGGTTCCGGTGCGAGGTAGCGACTCACAACTGAAGCTTGTATGCGGACGAGAAGCCGGTGCAAGGTAGCGGCTCACAACCGAAGCTTGCACGCGGGGTTTGGTGATTTGGCCACAAAATCATAAGTAGGACGGTTTCTTGGTTTCGGCCTGAAAACCAAGTCCAAGGACTTGACGTGGCGGTAGCGGCCCATCGGGAGGAGCCGTGCACGTCAAGGAGCCTGGACCGGAGAACACGTGGCATGGCCGCAAAGCTTGCGTCGGAGGGAAGCAAGGTTGCGGCGGATGCGGTTCCAGCCGGAGGAATATTCGCGACTGTGACAAATTTGCCCCTGAGGGACATGTATCACTTAGGGGTAGTTTAGTCTTTCGAGCACCACCACTTGGACTATATATTAGACCCCCTAGGGGTTAGTGGCTGCCATCTCTCTTTGCATATCCTCTCTAGTTATCTCTTTGGTTTTGTTTAGACTTGTAGTTTTCCTTTCATCCCTTCCACCTAGAACTACTTTGAATCATTCCTAGTTTGTATAGGTGAATTCATGGTTGGTTGATTGAGTTTGTGCTGCTCATCTTTGGGCCATGATTTGAATCCATGAGCTCCCTTTCTTTTCCCTATTTTCGGAGGAATTTTCGGAGCTATTTTTGAGGGATTTTCGTTCTTCACTTCCTAGGGCGTTTTCTCTCGAATTTCTTTGGGAGAATCACGTATGAGTGCCTTGTGCCTCTTTTGCTGATGATATCTTGCCCCCAAACGCCAGGAATCGCTTTGGATTTGAGGTTTTCGGGATGAACTCGAGTTCTTGGTGTTCTTCCTTAGATCTGAGATTCCGGGAGTTCTAGCGAGTTAGAGACCAAGATCTTTGGGGCATAGCCTCTCGTTGAGTTGTATTTCATCTACCCAAAATCTTGTCTCAAGACTCCAAGTCATTTGGGAGATTCACTTTTGAGTTGACCATTTTCGAGTCGATCTATTGATCCGATCGGTTTTTCCTTGGCTTGGTCGGATCAATCGACCGCCAGGTCGTTTGCGAGATTTATCTTCGAGTTGACTGTTTTTGCTGAGTCGATCGATCGATCCGATCCGTTATACTTGGCTCGGTCGGATCAATCGATCGCCCCACCTCGCAGCCTCGCAACGTTTCTGGTAGAAGATCGATATTTCGATTCAAAGCTCCGATCGACCGGTCGGATCATCCGATCGCTGTGTGGGTACTGTGGACCAATCGATCCGACCGGAGCGGCTTGTACAGGTCGGATCAATCGACCGGTGATTTTTCACTCAACAGCAGTTTCACTTGATAGCGGTCGGAGCATAGGTGATTAGTCCGACCGATGCTTTC
Source organism: Urochloa ruziziensis (assembly GCA_015476505.1). Lineage (NCBI taxonomy): Eukaryota > Viridiplantae > Streptophyta > Magnoliopsida > Poales > Poaceae > Urochloa > Urochloa ruziziensis. The sequence goes on along the minus strand of CM027120.1, from coordinate 1,925,547 downwards.
CATGCTCGGTCGGATCAATCAACCCGTGTAAATTGCGCTGAACTTTGCACTGGTTTTTCTCACGATTGCGATCGGAGCATACGCGATAAATCCGATCGACTGGTTTTTGCTCGGTCGGATCAATCGACCTGTACAATTTCCACAGAACTCTTCCTGTTGAGGTCACATCTTGTGCTCGCTTTGTTCGAATCTTTTTCCGCTGCATTGATCTAGTTCCTAGGGTCAGTGGCTTCTCACTAGCTACGTGATCTTGGCTAGATTGTCGGATTGGCTTGGAGTTGATTTGGGAAAAGCCAGATTTGGGAAAGAAATTTTTATCGGCTCCCATTCACTCCCCCCCTCTCTGGTCGCCGTTTCGGTCCCTCAATTGGTATCAGAGCCGGTTACGGGTCTTTGCTACTCTAACTAGTCTAAGATCCAAAGATGGCATACCAAGATCGGGGTTCCGGGCCTCCGCACTTCGATGGGAAGAACTATCCGAACTGGGTTGCGCGTATGGGCGCTTTCTTGCGAGGCAAAGGAAAGTTGCTGTGGGATGTGACCAAAGATGAACACTATGTCAATCCCACCAACTTAGATGCCCAGGATGCAAGAGATAAGTTCGAGGCCAACGCTATGGCTGTCGATTACTTGTTCCGTGCTTTGTCGGCCGAGGAGTTTGAGCGTGTTTTTGGCGATGACCTAGCTAGCCAGATCTGGCAGAAGCTCAAGGTAGCCCACGGTGGTGATAGCCATGTGAAAGCTAGGCTTTTCTCTATGTACCGTCGAGAGTATGAGAATTTTGAGCAGTTGCCTAGCGAGTCGGTTGATGCTATGTTTCAGCGCTTCACGTCTATAGTCAACAACATGAAGGCCAACATCACCGCCCTCCCTTACACGGATCATGACAGAGCTATCAGGCTCTTGCAATCACTTGATCAGACCGTGTGGGGAGCAAAGGTTGAGGCCATCATGGAGTTGGCTAACTATGAGACTCTGGTGGTTGATGAGCTTTTTTCCAAGTTGAAATCTTCTGAGGTTGATAGACGGTTTCTTGCCAAGGCTAAGAGTCCGACTGATTCTCATAGTCTGGCTCTAGTCGGTGGCTTTGGTGATGGACATGCTAATACTTCCAAACACTTTGCCTTGTCTTCTCTTGTGTCTCTTCCAGATGAGGAGTTTGAGGTGCTGAGCGAGGAGGATCTCGCGTTGCTCACGAGGAGGTTCGAGCGCATGTACCAGAATCGGAAGGGTTCGAGGCGCTCGGGGAGCACGTGCTACCGGTGCGGCAAGAAGGGCCACTTCATCGCCGAGTGCCCGGAGGAAATCAAGAAACGCAAGCACCGTCCGCAAGATGAGCACAAACACCGCTCCAAGGACGAGTATCACTCCAAGCACAAGAACAAGGATGAGAACACCGACACCTCGTCAAGCTCAAGCAGCGAGGAGGAAGACCGCGGCCATCGCAAGGAGAAGAAGCACATGAACCGCAAGTTCAACGGGCTTTCAGGCGTCGCTATGAACTTCTGCACCATGGCGCATGACTCCAACAACAAGAACATCTCCGACTATGACTCCGACTCCGACTCCAAGGATGAGGTATTGACCGATCCTGCCTCTTTGCGTAAGGAGATTGCTAGACTAGAGCAGTTGGTCGATAATCGTGATGATGTCCTTAGGAAGACCAACAAGGAGAAGAGAGAGTTTAGGTCTTTGCTAGGAGAGTCCAAGAAAAGAATAGCTGAGCTTGAGGCCTTACTTTCTGAGACTGGAAAGAAGGCAATGGATTTTGAGTCTTTGCTTGGTGAGTCTAGAAAGAGAATAGCTGAGCTTGAGTCTGAGATTGGTGTGCTGAAAGATGCTCCTGTTGTGTCTGATGAAATTGAGTGCTTGTTTTGTGATGTGCATCTAGCTGATCTGGTAGCTCTTAAGGACAAACACATGACATGCCGTGATGAACTAGAAAGTGCTAGGGTTGAGCTTGCTGAGTTGAAGTCTAGATCTTCTTTGCTAGGTGCTTGTACTTCTTGCCCTACTTTGCATGCTCAGCTGCTCGAATCTCATGCTATGATTAGTTCTCTTGAAGCTGAATTGAAATCACCCATTGTAAACTCTTGTTCTGCTTGTGATGTTGTTGCTTTGAAGAATGTTGAGCTGTCACAATCTGTTGATCGTTTGCAATATGAGAATGATGAGTTGCGTCAATGTTTGGGTTGGCTGTCTGGTCACGAGCCTCAGCTTAAGATGTTGATTGCTGGGTTCAAGAGAGCTGGTGGTCGTGGTCTGGGTTTTGAGGAGATTGGTGAGAGTAGTGGTGAAAAAGAGAGAGAGCAAGTTAACCCCACCACAAACATTCCAACACCCCCACAGAAAGCCATTCTCAAGAACAACTTCACACCCAAACCCAACCACCTATTGAACAAGCTTGACACCACTCCTGATCCTCCCAAGTTTCCACCTAAGACAAACAACTTCCAGAGGAGAGTGACCTTTGTGAGGAGTGGGGTTTACCAGCCGAGAGACAAACCACAGCCGAGAGAAACCCCAAAGCCAAAGCCAGTCCGCTTCCATTGTGAGCATTGTGGAAGGGATGGTCACCTAGAGGAGTTTTGCTGGAGGAAGAAGAGGGAGGTGAGACGAGAGAAGGAGATGGGGAACAGGGACAGGTACTACTCTTCTCGTAGTGTGCCTGTGTCTCGTTCACCCTTGCCTAGGAGAGAGGCTTTTGTGCGTACAGTTCCTTCGTTGGGTAGTCGTGATGTTCCAGCTCGTGGTGAGTTTGCTAGGCGGCCTCCTGCTCGTGGTCAGTTTGGTTCAGGGAGGTTTGACCATAGCTTTGAGGCTAGGAGAGAGGCTAGGCCACGCTTTCCCCCGCGTGGTGCTAGAGGTCCGACGGTGAGAGACGATAGGATTTCACGTGATAGCGTTGATTTTGCTAACCCCTCTTTTGAGCAGATGGCCCGACACTGATTTGACTCTTTCTGTGCTAACCCCAGTGTCGAGTCATTCGCTCGTTCTCGTTCTCGCTTTTGATTGTGCAGGTGTGAGGTATGGAGAACATGAGCTTGGTGACTCTTGGTCTTTTGCCTGATCAAGGTTTGATGATTCTCCACACCTTTTTGGATGGCCCCGATGTGGCCCTTGTACACTATATATTGTGAGTATATCCCTTGTACACTCTTGTGTTCTTCTGTGTATATTTAGCTTGTTTTATACTTGTATCATGCTTTTGTGAGTTTGCTGTGTTGGCACTTTGGTTGTGCATATCATGAGAGTTTGAAGTTTGAACCTGAACCTTGGATTTGCATTTCAGTTGCACATTCCAAGGGGAGCTTGTGATTGATCCTGAACCTTGGATTTGCATTTTGGTTGCACATTCCAGGGGGAGCTTTATGGTTATGGTTTGATCACGCTTGTGCATTGGGATTGAGCTTGCCCATGTTTCTACCCAAAACCAGCTTGCAGACATTTTTACTAAACCACTTGACCAAGCTGCCTTCACCCGCTTGTGAGGGGAACTTGGTGTGTGTGCGTTTTTCTGAGCTGAGTTTTGGAGGCTTCTCTTGTAGCATATGTATACTATTGTACCATCTTTGTATCTTGATGCACATTTTTCTGCTTTTGTATCTTGATGTATAGTTTTCATCTTTGCATCTTGTGATATATCATGCTGCATTTGTATCATATCTTAGGATGAGCTTCTCCAATATGCAGTGATTGGTACAACTTGCTACATTTTAGAGTTTAGGCAGGCTTTAGGGATTGGATTTATGTTTGGCTATGCTCTTGATGGTTTTGATATATATTCTATTGAGATAGTCTCTTTTTGAATTAAAATGACAAACTGAACTTAAACTCGTTTCACCCATGAGTAAATGCCTTTGCATGCCTTGTTTGAGCCGAAATGGACATATCTTGCTTAGGATCATGCTAGGATGATATTCTTTTCAATTGGGTCAAAGACCTTTGTCATTGTGAATGTTTAGCCCATGCTTTATCTTGTGGAGGAGCATAAGCTTCTTTTTGTCGCAAAGACATTTCATGTACCATGCTTAATTTGAAAAACTTGAAAAATAAGATGTCTATGCATGAAAGAAGAAAGATGAGAAAAAGATATATTTGAAGAAATTTATGCTCATGTCTCTATGCTTTCACCATTGCACACACTTGCACACATGGGTGCTAAGCGGTTGCATGTTGTTTGCCGGAGAAGTCTCCCTTGAGAAGTGAACACATGGCTCCGTGCTTTGACATGACATGAGATAGAATTTGGGCGTTTGTAATGATCTTTTGTCAAGAATGCTTGTCTTTTCATGATCTTGGTGAGATGAAGTTCATTTTTGCTTGAATGATCCTTGTTTAGGACTTTGCTCATGTGGTGACATTTTTGATAAATTTGACTCACTTGATCATGGCTTTATCAATTGGCTATATGTCTTTACCTTCTTGATGGCAATGCCCGTGTGACATGATGAACTATCTAGCTTGCCTCTTCTCTAACTTGTAGCACTTTGTATTGCTCATTGTATATTTGAGAAGCTTGTAGTTGCATTTTGTACATTTTTGCCTTGATTTGTGCATTGTCAACAAGGGGGAGAATATTTGGAGCATTTGGAAAGGGGGAGAATTTCTGGAAAAGATTTTGAAAGGTTTGTGAGATTTTCACATGCACAAGTTCACTTGTTCAGGGGGAGTTGCATCTTTGCAGGGGGAGTGCTTTGAGTGTTCTGAAAAGTGAATTGGAGAATTTGAGATTTGAGATTTGTGCTTTGTGTTTTTGCTCTTTTGCTGATGGTGTTGAGCCCTTTTCGCTTCCTATGGAAGGGTCGGCATTTTCTGAGTTTTTTTTCTCTTGTGAGTGACTTTGATTTGGCTTGTTCTTGCTTTTGGTCACTTGCTTGAGCGTTTGTTTTTCGATTTCTTTTCTATTTTCTTTTATTATCATTGGTTACTATGTGTGTGTTGTCAATGCACTCATCAAGAGGGAGATTGAGGACCCGGTGTGTCCGAGGACCGGTGGATGGTCGCTTCCTGGTGTGATGAGTGATTGACAACGTGGTGTGGACTGACGTTTCCCTTGGCTTAAGTATTGCAGGTGTAGAATGCGGCTTGATTGCATTGGTGCAGGTGAAGAACAGGCGCAAAAGGTCTTAGCCATGGCAGGCCTCCGAGGAGCGGAGAGACAAGTAGGCTTGGTTCGAGGGACCCGGTGGCCAGATGGATCAAGTGCGGTTCACATGGTGGCAAGAACATGCGAGGGGACGTGGTTCCGGTGCGAGGTAGCGGCTCACAACCAAAGCTCGTACGCGGACGAGATGCTGGTGCAAGGTAGCGGCTCACAACCGAAGCTTGCACGCGGGGTTTGGTGATTTGGCCACAAAATCATCAGGAGGACGGTTTCTTGGTTTGGGCCTCAAAACCAAGCCCAAGGACTTGGCGTGGCGGTAGCGGCCCATCGGGAGGAGCCGTGCACGTCAAGGAGCCTGGACCGGAGGACACGCGGCGTGGCCGCAAAGCTTGTGTCGGAGGGAAGCAAGGTTGGGGCGGATGCGGTTCCAGCCGGAGGAATATTCGCGACTGTGACAAATTTGCCCCTGAGGGATATGTATCACTTAGGGGTAGTTTAGTCTTTCGAGCACCACCACTTGGACTATATATTAGACCCCCTAGGGGTTGGTGGCTGCCATCTCTCTTTGCATATCCTCTCTAGTTATCTCTTTGGTTTTGTTTAGACTTGTAGTTTTCCTTTCATCCCTTCCACCTAGAACTACTTTGAATCATTCCTAGTTTGTATAGGTGAATTCATGGTTGGTTGATTGAGTTTGTGTTGCTCATCTTTGTGCCATGATTTGAATCCACGAGCTCCTTTTCTTTTCCCTATTTTCGGAGGAATTTTTGGAGCTATTTTTGAGGGATTTTCGTTCTTCACTTCCTAGGGCGTTTTCTCTCGGATTTCTTTGGAGCAATCACGTATGAGTGCCTTGTGCCTCTTTTACTGGTGATATCTTGCCCCCAAAAGCCGGGAATCGCTTTGGATTTGAGGTTTTCGGGATGAACTCGAGTTCTTGGTGTTCTTCCTTAGATCTAAGATTCCGGGAGTTCTAGCGAGTTAGAGACCAAGATCTTTGGGGCATAGCCTCTCCTTGAGGTGTATTTCATCTACCCAAAATCTTGTCTCCAGACTCCAAGTCATTTGGGAGATTCACTTTCGAGTTGACCATTTTCGAGTCGATCTATTGATCCGATCGGTTTTTCCTTGGCTTGGTCGGATCAATCGACCGCCAGGTCGTTTGCGAGATTCATCTTCGAGTTGACTGTTTTTGCTGAGTCGATCGATCTATCTGATCCGTTATACTTGGCTCGGTCGGATCAATCAATCGCCCCACCTCGCAGCCTCGCAACGTTTCTGGTAGAAGATCGATATTTCGATTGAAAGCTCCGATCGACCGGTCGAATCATCCGATCGCTCTGTGGGTACTGTGGACCTATCGATCCGACCGGAGCGGCTTGTACAGGTCGGATCAATCGACCGGTGATTTTTCACTCAACAGCAGTTTCACTTGATAGCGGTCGGAGCATAGGTGATTAGTCCGACCGATGCTTTCCATGCTCGGTCGGATCAATCGACCCGTGTAAATTGCGCTGAACTTTGCACTGGTTTTTCTCATGATTGCGATCGGAGCATACGCGATAAATCCGATCGACTGGTTTTTGCTCGGTCGGATCAATTGACCTGTATAATTTCTGCAGAACTCTTCCTGTTGAGGTCACATCTTGTGCTCGCTTTGTTCGAATCTTTTTCCACTGCATTGATCTAGTTCCTAGGGTCAGTGGCTTCTCACTAGCTACGTGATCTTGGCTAGATTGTCGGATTGGCTTGGAGTTGATTTGGGAAAAGCCGGATTTGGAAAAGAAATTTTTATCGGCTTCCATTCACTCCCTCCCTCTCTGGTCGCCGTTTCGGTCCTTCAAACCTCCAATACCAACAAGAGCAATTGCCTTTCCGCTCTGAAAAATACAACTCTTCTTTTCCAGCCTAAAACCCCACTGTTTCAAGGTGCCAAAGAGAAGCCTATGGAGAACTTGAAGCACCCTTTATCGTGTTGTGTACATGATAGACGATGGGGATTGGACAGAATTCAATCGTTATAGAAGAGAAGCCCTGTTGGAACTTTCTGTTGGGTTAAGCGCTGCTCAAGAAAGAGAAAGAAAAGCAAGTCGAGTAATAAGAAACCAGAAGCGCGATGAGCATCGACACAACGTCACTCTACGCTACAAAGCAAGCAAGAATCAGCAGATAAAAGTTAGCAAATGCTACAAAACCCCAATTGCCAATGCCATGGAATTACATTTCCAGCTATCGCTCATGCAGCAGACTACTGAAGTCAAAAAACTACTCGGGATAGCATCTTCGATCATCCAACAACTCGACGGTTCCGAGGAACCGCATGTTGAAGAAAGTGTTGATTCAGGAGATTATGTAAGAGTCGCTGCAATTGAACATATAATCCTCAAGATAATTGGAAGATTCAACCACAGGAAGTCCAGAGCCCTCTCAAGAAGAAGCCAGACGTCAAAACCACAATGCATTTGAAGAAACATTAGACAGAAAATGTACCCTATATTTGAATCAAAAGCACTTCACCAAGGAGTGCTATACTCTGAAGAAAACCTTAGGTATTCCAGTGAACAAAAAAAAGATGATTTCAAGCCAGATTATCCCTGGTGAACCAACGCGTTTCAAGCTCATGAGATCATGCTCATGGTAATCTCTCAGAAGAATCCAAGCTTTTCAGTCAAGAGATCGCAAAGGTGGAATCCAATACCAGTGATCAGGCACGCCTCTTCAAGAAAGACCAACACGACTATATGTTTCTCAGAGGAGAACCGGTGGATGAACATCCCAGAGTCTAATTCTCCACCACTCATGATGAGCCCTGCAATAGGCACTGTCAAGACCTCAAAAGTTCTAATCAAGTGTGGGTCAGGAATCAACCTTTTAACAGTCTCTTCTTTAAAAGACATGGGATTCGATTCCAAAAAGTGGCTAGTCCCAGCAACAACCCCGTTTTTTGGCATCATACCAGGTATAGAGGCAATGCCAATTGGGTTAGTGACACTACCATTAACTTTTGGAGATGGAAGGAAGTCGAGAATAGAGTACCTCAACTTTGAAGTAATCGACTTCAACACACCATACGGCGCTATCTTTGGGCAACCCGCACTGACTAAATTCATGGTTGTTTCACACTACAATTATCTTGTTCTGAAGATGCCTACTCGTAATGGTATCTTATCGCTTAAAGGAAATTTGGGACTCCACTATTGCTGTAACAAAGAAGTCGCCAGGAAAGCCAAGACTACTTCAATTAGGTAGATTTGGCCAAGGCAGTAAATTATCCTCTCAGAAACAACAGCTCTATATCGACTAGTTAGCCAGATATTTAGATTCTCTTATAAAAGACCCTGAAAATTATAAAGGGCAATAGTTTATACCGCCTCATTCTTCTGAGTAGTTTTGTCCAAGGAGAACTCGCTTTCCAAGTCAAAAAGCGCTCGACCTTAAATTGAAGTAATATAGAGTTTTATAACATATGTAATCAATCTACTCGCTCTTATAAAGTTATATAAAGTACTCTCGATCGTGTTGCCGCGTGAAATCCTTTACGTAGGTCCTTCGACTACCTTATATTTTAATCATTTTTTACTGCCACAAGAGGTCACGTCTTGGGGGCTCAGGAGAGATCAAAGGATGTTGTAAAGTGTTTGCAAAAACTAAATTGCCACAAGACTTGGTAAGTCCGAATCTCTTTGGCAGTAGTCGAAAAATTTGGTGACCAAAATTTTGGCGGCTTTTAGTTTCAAGGAAACATAGCCACAGAAATGGAAGGTCGAAATTCTTTGGCAGTAGTCGAAGAACTAGATAACCATACACTGGGGGGCTTTAACAAACATGATGAGGACATCGCTATGCTGCATACATGCTACAAGCCGCCTTCCCCAAGTTGCAAGTCATGTCCAACTCCGTCGCCACGTCCGTTTCGGATTTAGCCTGCACCCCTACACGGTTTCGGCGATATCTCCTTCATCTGACATCCAAACGAGGCATTCTTGGATGCGTTGGAATCAGGACGATGACAACGTTCTTTTGGTTCTAGTCCTAGCTCCAGAAGATTTATAGATCATGCTGTGTGACCACGACAAGATGCTGCGCTACCTGTTTTGGGCCAACTTGGCCTTCTATCGTGTCGGGCCTTCGGCCCATGTTGAGGACGCCCACCCTGGTGGCGCCCCCAATCCTAGGGCGCCCCTGGCTATTAGACTCTGTAGCCGCCGCTATTTAGACTCAGGTTTTGCTTAGATTATTCTGTGTGATATAGTTTTGCCGTTCATCGGTTTGTGGAACCCCAACTCTAGTGCTTAATCATTCATCTGCAGTTTGTCACTTCATTAAGTGTTGGATTCTTTCGAGTTCTTGCTTGCATTTTTTGTTTCGCAGGTAGGGATTAGCCTTCTCGGTGAGGTCAACTGGATTGTGACACGGTTGATAACCATAGGAGTTGTGATGCTAAGATTGCAGGGATTCAGGTCTTTGGATCTGAAGCTGGATCGGTGCGTCGTGCTCCGCCCAAAACGAGTGTATCCTTCACCCTGACGGAAGATCGAGCATCCCCGTTCCCATCAAAACAAATGAGATATTGCAAGACATTTAGAAAAATGTTCAATAAAGACATTACTTCGAGTACAACAAAGGTTGATGGTCAACCATCCACAAAAATAAAGACAGTAGCTACTTTTCAGTAGCCTTAAAGATGAAAAAAATGCTCATGATCCAGGTTCAAGCGGGCAATGCTTATCCTTAGCACATTGCAAGCTTTCTCCTGGCATCAAGGCACAAAAACAAAATTTTGGTGATGGACGGAGCAGACAGCAAAAGATCAACATTAGTACAGACCGGAGTGCCTTCATCAAGCACGGCACAGAAATGCTGTGCTAGTCTATTGCTGACTACATCTCCTCAACCCCTTGGATATTTTCTTCTAGAACCAAGACTTCAACATGACAACATCACCTCCAGGAGGACGAAGACAGAACAAGAAAAATGAAAATTTTGAAGATCGCCATGCTTAAAGTGGCTGGGATAAAACCAATCGCAACGAGCCTATTTATAGAGGGAAACCGGGGCACGCAGGCAAGTCACTGTTTGCTTGTGAACCCTTGGCTCCATGCGCTGACACTCGATTTGATCTTATTTGATTGACAAGACGACAACACCTTGTGGTTCACGCTCTCAAGTCATGGGCTCAACAGCTTAAAGGCGCTCTATGGGGGACAAAGCTAGTCAAGAACAACGCTCCTTTAAAAAAGTGTCTCCAAACTTTTTCCGAGATTTTCAAGTATTTAGATTGTAAAGGCAGCTAAGTCCAAGAGAAGAAACTTGAGAGGCTTTATTGGCCTCAGAAACAGTTTTTTCCTGGTCCTTCGAGTACTTATTTCAAAAGAAATAGTTCAAGCGAGAGGTACCTGAGGAGGTACGCTGGCCTTACAGCAGCTTAGATTCAGATCTACAAAGATTCCAAAGAATGGTCATGCAATTTTGACAGTCCAGAAAGGAAACACAACTTGGGTATACTGGCCCCAAAGTAGCGCAATCTGACTATGATTCAGAATTTCCGAGTACTTGACTTAACGAGTACTCGAACCAGCAGCCAGCACTCATCGAAGACAAACAACTCGGTTATGAAGCGCTCGGGGGCTTGTCGGACATAGAGGCATAGGCCCACAAGGATGCAAGAAGACTCCAATAGGAGGATATGGCAACTAGTAGGGACTATGGCACAGGACGGTATATGACTCTATAATAGAAGGGAATTAGTCGTTTATATATGGAAAATACTCGTGTATGCAATATATGTACATGTTCTACTTGTATTCGACTAGGAATCTACTTTTTCGTCCTGTAACCCTGCTCACCAATATATAAGGTTGGGCAAGGACCCCTTTCAAAATAAGTTCAAGTTAGAGACAATCTAAGCTCTATTGATTAGTACACAGATCGATAGGGCAACGTTGTACTCATATTTTGACTACGTAATACAAGACCAGCAACAGGACGTAGGGTGTTACGCCTAGTTGGCGGCCCATACCTATATAAATCTCGTGTCACATAACCATTGAGTTCCTGATTCCTAGAACACTCCTCCTAAACTCTAATACCTTAGGATACCACTCGGTGGGAAGGTCGGTAAAACACCGACATGTGATGACTGTGATCAGTTGAGAGATGGCATTGAAGATCATCGTGTTCCGGCTTTTCCAGAGGAGGGCGAGCGCCATAGTGCTGGTGATAGAGCCGAATGGTAGTGGCAGGACAGTAAGGAGAGACGGCACGCTGTGGACCATGGCCATTGGGCAGACCATGTTCCAGAAGCTTACGATCTGGGGGCAGGAGAAGAAGAGGTGGTCCAGGACTTCTGGGATGTCGGGGCAGAACGGGCAATCGCGCGTTCCGGTAGAGCAATGCAGAAGAGGAAGTCCTGCATCCTTGTGTTCCGGCAGAGCCATGGTGGAAATGGAAGAGGATCCAAAACGCGACCTTGGCCTTGATCGGGGCGAAGTTCAGCCAGTTGACGTCAGAGTGAGGGGGCGCACACTCGGTATCCTTGAGCATCCTGTAGATCACCCCGGATTGGACCTCGGGACAAGGCCCCCCATGCTAGCTGCCTGGCATCATTGTCAGTGCCGAGGTTGAGGCTGCCATGCCGAGATGAGAGGCCGGTGAGCTCGGTCTCCATCGGGAGGGCTCAGACGTTTGAGCATGGGGAGCAGAACGCCCTCGGGCATGAACGCCGCAGCGACCATGGTCTTGGGCGCAAGGCAGTGGGAGAACATGGCAGGGAGAGCCCGGTGGAGAGGACCAAGGGAAGTCCAGTTGTCGTACTAGAACGAGGTTGTGCTGCCGCTACTGAGGACGACGATGGTGATGGCACGGTAGAGACGCTTGAGTTGCATGAACATCCGCCAGCAGGGTGTTGGCGTCACGGCGCGCTCGTCCGGGTACCAGAAATGCACCCAGTCTGCGCCCAAGGGTTGATGTGCCCTGTGCCTACTTGTCGACCGTTTTTAGGAGGAGGCTCGTGTTCTGGACTTCAAGATCGACGACGCCGAGGCGTAGTACAAAATAGCCGGCTATAGCTCCGCTATCTCCCGCTATAGCTGATTTTAGAGAGGTGCCGCTATTTGGTTCTATGTGCAATTTAGCCGCTATTTGACGCTATAGCTCCATTTAGCTCGCATTAGCTGTTTTTGAACACCTCTCGCTAAATGCCTTAGCCCGCTATTTTGTACCATGCGCCGAGGCCACCGTCCTCCTTGAGGCAACAGACAAGCGGCTAGGCAACTTGGTAGTCGCCGCTGGAGCAAGTGGTGGCGCCTTTCCACAATTCCACAGCATCCCGCGCCGCGGCCGGTCCACCCTGTCGATGGTAGATTTGGGGAACCGAACAGCCGTGGTGGCGTAGGTGAGCTGCGCCGTGAGCACAGCATTGGCGAGCGTGAGGCGGCCGCTCTTGTTGAGGATGTCGACGCGCGATCCGGGGATGCAGCGTTCGACATGCAGGACAAGCGAGTCGAGCACTGCAGCGGGGAGCTTCTTGCACAACAGGGGGAGCCCCAAGCTCTGAGGGAATTAAGTACGCAGACGGCTATTTCAAGGAGGAAGGTGCCGAATCTGAAATCGCCGGAGAGATCCACGAGGTGGAGGCTACCACGGCTGACCAAGAACTGACTATGTGCGGGATCACCCGTTTTCCAGGGCAGGAAATCCAGGGAGAAGTGGTGGGCGTTGATTGGCGGCGGCGGCGAGGAGGGGATAAACAACGGACGGTCACTGTTGCTCGCTGAGGGGCAGTAGTCGTCGAAGTAGTGGCGGGCGATGGTGGGCCCATGGAGAGAGCGGTAGCGGTGGACGAAGGCAGCGTCGGCGATGGCACGGCGCGCGCCAGCGCTTGCATGTGGGACAGTATTGGGGAAGCATGCATCATTTTGGGACAGAAGAATAGCATCTTGATTCTTTGGTTTATGTGCATGGAAAAGTGGGCAGAGAATAATAATCGGAACGTGTTTTATTTATTTATTTTTGAACCAAATTAAACGATCTTATTACATACAATTACTACTACTAAGAGGAGAGAAAATCATCTCATTATTCTGACAACAATTAAGCGGGCGTGTAACTGCTTAGAGAGGGTTAACTGCAGCTGAACCCTTCGTTGGCTTCTCGTAGCTTGCAGCTGAACCTTTCATTGGCTTCTCGTAACCTACAGCTGCTGTGTCCTCCTTCTGGAAGTGAAGCTTCTTCACCAGAAGCCCCCAGAAGTACTTGAGCCAGGCCAACAGACTGTTGAGTCGGGTGATCAGCTTCACAAGCTGCACCGCATCCAAGGCTTGTTTCCCGTTTTGAATCCCGATACCCGAGAATTTTTTGAAAAGCTCTGCATCGCCCTTATAACCGTCGGTCTTCCATTTCAGCAGCTGGGTGGACAAGTCACCCCACTGCTTGATGAACCCGACCTCCTTGGTCGTGATGGATACCTTATCCTTGCCCCAGCCGTTGTTGATGACATCGTAGACGGGGGTGAACCTCGCGGCCTCGCATAGGGCCACGGCGAGGGTCGCCACCGCCTTCTTTAGCTCGTCGTTGCGGAGGATGGTGTCATCATCCTCATCGTCATTGTTGAGTACTTTTTGTGTGTGGTTCCAGAGCTTGCCAGCGGCTGTCGCAATGCTGAACTTGCTGAGGTTCAGGCTCGGCAGCTTATCGACGCCGCCGACAAGCGTCTGGTAGTGGCCATCGAAGCCTAGCATCAACGGTGGTGGTTTCTCGCTGACCAGATTGACCTTGGTCCCCGTCTTGCTGAGCTGGAACCAAGTCCCTTGGCTGTTGGTGAAGCCGATGATGTAGGCGTTGTCGCTCCGGATAGCCACCTTTGGTGCCTCGCTGTTCTTTCCGCTGAGCTTGACGTGGATCCACCGTGGCGGTTGCTTGTCCTCCCCCGTCTCCTTGGCCAGCACAGGGCGTTGTACCTTGGATATAGATGATGGTGGAGCTATCATCGTGGGTTTATCGCCCGCCAGGGCACCACGTAGAGTCCCCATGAACGCGCCGTAGGACCCCGACATCACGTCGAACGTCACATCTTTAACGGGCGCAATCTTTTGAGCCATAGCTGAATTAAACCCTGAACGAAGTTTTTCAAATCAAATCAACAAGAAACAACTTCACCGAACTAAACAATTTATGGAAACAACGTACCCTTCCTTGCAAGCTTTAGTGAGTGTGTGCGGCGTTGCAAATGCAATGCACCGAACGAATATATAGATAGAGAGATAGCTACCGAGGGTGTGCTTGCCTAATAAATACAGCCTAGCTTGTATGGGCACTCAACATGTGGTCTCGGAACCTACCCCGGATGCCAGTGAAGCAAAGCAACTGATCTGATAGCGACAGTATTTTAGGGTCCAAGCAATAATAATCTGCCATAACCCCTTCAAAACTTTGACCTAGCCGCCGTCCCACGATTATATATTGTGGTCGATCAAACACGGACACGAGGTTCTTGACATGAGGCTCATGATTGACTACCATTATTATTGTAGAAGCCCTCATCTATACTGGGGCTCCTAATAACCCTCATCATCCAGGCCCTTATCAGCCCCCCACCATTTTTATTAAAGGAAATAAGAAAGAAGAAAAAAGGAGATCGAGGAAGAGGAAGAAGAACACCTCCCTCCTAATATAAGCTCCAAGACTAGAACCTCCAATGCTCTCATCCGTATCGATTATTTAAGAAAAAAGTCAATTTTACTCCCCTCACCTATTCAATTTGTCCGCTTAACCCCTAAGCAAAATTTAGGCTCAGTTTACTCCCACAAACTATTTTGATTGGTCCAATCTACCCCCTAATGTATTTTTTGCATTTTTTCTCTATGTATGAGTTGAATTTTAAGTTTAAATTTTATGAGCAGGTACATAACATGACGCTCTATGTTAAAAAATTATTCTAAAAATTTTTCATGATTATTTTCATATTTTAGGATATTTAAAACAAAATTGATCATAAATACACAAAAATGTAAGGAAAGTAATCATGAAAAATTCTTAATTTATTTTTCTAACGTAGTGAATCATGTTATAAGTCATCCTACAAAATTTTGAATTAAAACTCAATTTGTATACGAAGAAATAAAAAGAGAAATCTAAGTAGGGGTAGATTGGACTAATTGAAATAGCTCGGGGGAGTAAAGAGAGCCTAAATTTTGTTTGAGGGGTTAAGCGGACAAATTGAATAAGTAAGGGGAGTAAAATGGACTTTTTCCATTATTTAACCATATCATTATGGTGGTAAGTGAGAAATTATTATCTCATCCTTGAGAAAGATTTTTCATAAGAAATATATAGTTTTTGAGGTTTTGGAAGAGTATAAAGCTAGTTTTATCTAGACGAAACCCTCTTTCGCTTCACAATTTCAGTGCAACTTCAACAGATTTGCTTGGGTGTAAGAAGGTCAGCATCATATGCACCACCCATTCAATATGACAAACTTGATTCCTTGAAAAATACTTGTAGATGGTTAGTTCATGACTAAAAAATTGATCGAAATACTTGGTCAGGAGACAACAATGGATTCCTAGATAGGGACCACCGTAACAATTAAACGTGTTTCTTGTTGAGCAAAACGAAATGCACAAACTACCAATGACAGCCGGCAGCTAGTCCACATAGCTAGATAGTGACACATGGGAATGAGAAGGCCAGCAGATGCATGCATGCACGTGATGGATTGTGTTTCGGTCGTACGCTAAGAGCATCTCCAGCAAGGCCCCTACTTGAACGCCTACTCAAAAAGTAGGGGCCGAGAGAGAAAAATGCACTCCAGCAAAGCCCCTACTTGGATCCTTACTGTAGGGAGGCACGTACTTCCCCTTCTCGAGCCCCTTCTCCCACGGGTGCGTAGGGAGACCCCTACTCAACTGTTGAGCCGTTTTCTTCCCCGCATCGGAATCTTCTTGCACGCCGCCTTTTCCCATCTCCATCGCACCACATGAGCCCAGACCTCGAGCTCCTCTGACGCCGCACAACACAGGTCCCGGAGCTCGGCCGCCAAGCTGCCGTGCTTGCCGGAGGTGCTCGGGCAATCCCCCACCTGATTTTCTCACCGGCGAATCCATTCCCCCTCCACCTCGACAAGGAATCGCGTGGATCCGGCCGGAGCTTCCTCGCCCGCGTGGCTAGAGCTCCTCCACGCGCCATCCAACGCCCTAGAGCTCCATCGCCCCGGTGGCCACCTCGGAGGCGGAGCTCAATCTCCACCACGCACTGCCCCCCACTCCTCTGCGCGGCCGACCCGCTCCATCAATTTGGAAATCTATAGTTGTTGTGTCGATTCCGTGCCCAAGCTCAATTCTTCTCCACCGCCTCCCCTGCCGGTGCTGGCGGCGAGCTCGACGACGGCCATGGGGGCGGGGACGTGGATCCAGGACGCCACCTGAAGCCATATTCGTCGGAGGTCGGGCTCCACCATGGTGCCGCCGCCATCGCCCGAAGGTCGTGCTCCCCTGTGGTGCTGCCACCGCCATTGGGAGCTTGGGCTTCCAGAATGCTGCCACGACGATGAGCTTTGGCTCCCCCGCGTTAGAGATGCTCTAATCGCGCCCCAGTTCCCCTGTTTATTAGCACTCCCTCCGTCCAAAAATATAGCTACATGAAGCATTCAAAATTTGAGGTCTTCTTCGGTGCTTCATACCACCCTATGGTGCTATAGGGTAGAGAGGGATGGATAATTTTATAATTAGACTGTAATATAATATTTTACCGGAAGCTCCTAACCTAAATGAACATGTGTGTAAAAGGAAATGAACATATCGGGCCAAATGAATATGGAAATAAAAATAATTTTTCCCATAATACCTCTATACCACTATACCACTCTAACTATACCACATGTGAAGTTGCAGTGGTATACAACTAATTTGGACCGTCGAATTCTTTTATACTAGTCCTTTTCGAACACCAGTATAAAGGGGTATGGAGCACCTAAGAGCAACTCCAACAGTCTAGCGAAAAATGGATGGCCAAAATCTTGATTTAGCTATTATGTAAAACAAAAAAGGTACTAAAAAGTGATCAAATCCAACAGCCTCTGTATGAATAGCTAGTGAGGTGGGCTATCTAAATATAGAGAGCGAATGAGGTGGGATGAAGAGCCACTAAATTTGGAGATTCATATACAGAGTCTGTTGGAAACGTTTTTTTAATAATAGCTAAATTTATCTTTACAAAATGATTTGCCTAGTCTCTTGAAGATGCTCTAAGAAAACCTTCAAAATTTATCCCAAATATAGCCACGTTTAGAATTTCCACCCAAGTTCTACTCACGTTCATCGGACTAAAGTACCCCTCACCCCTCCGCAAAGATGAATCGTTATTCAGCCCATATCTCCACTTCCTCTATCTTCTCCCGGTGCGACGTCGCTCCTCTCCGCCCTGCACGCATCACCGGCATCTCCCCTGAATTCGACAACCCTAGTGCTCATTCTACTCCCCGTGAATCGAATAGCCGCTCGATTCGCGGCCATCTTCATGTCCTCGCAACGAAACGGCGCGAGACCCGCTCCCAGTAACAGCTGCATCCACCATATAGCTGCAGCCATGGAGCAATCTCTAGCAATCTGCGATGATGGTGGATAGATACAATGGAGATGCCTTGCCAACCAGTGGCGGAACTTCTTAGAAAAGAATTAGACACCCTAATGCTGCTTGAAAAAGAAAAATAGACTCCAGCAAGTCGCTAGTTAGGATCATTCACAGATCGTTTATCTACTTATCAGATAGTATGCCTCTGCTTGGGTTATGATGCCTAGCCACTTTGAGCTTGCCTTGTGGTTGTTTGGTAAAATGTCTAGGTGACTAGGTACACGGTCATTGTTCATTAGAATTAGAGAGATAAGTATTGATTATACCTTATGCATGTATCAATGCTTTTAATTGTTATCTCGACATCATAGATCATGACGTTGTAATTTCAATCAAATGATGGTAGCAGAAATGGTGACAACAATTGATTAAAAAAAGAACTTAATATTTGTATATGTTGTTATTGTTATGCCTATGTCATCAACTATGAAAATATTGCGAACTGAGCGTAGCTCAGTTAGTAAGGTTCCTTGTGGTCCCACCAGGGTTCAAGTCCTCGACTTGGCACTGGTACTCGCATTTTTTCTGGATTTATTCCAGAATTAACCGGCGCTATTCTTTCAGTAGTAGGCGACGTGCCCGTCAACAGCGAGGCGCCAGTGGTGACTTCGTCAAGCTCGAGGATCTGCCGGCTCAGTCTCTCGAATGTGCTCATAGAGGTAGAGTTGCGTGCGTTTATTCATAGGGTTGAGTGTGCGTGCATTTGTGAGCATCTGCATCAGTACTGTATTTGTCAAAAAAAAACTATGAAAATATCGATCTTCATCCTGCCCGCCTCAATTTTTTTTTTTTGTCTAAGTTCCGCCACTGTTGCCAACTACTCCTTATCATATACTCCCTCCGTCCCAAAAAGAATGCACTTCTCGCTTCTCGAGAAATTTCAGCATGTTAAGTTTGACCAAGTATAGATAAAAAAATTATTAATATTTGTAGTATAAAATAGATATCATTAGATTCGTTACAAAATGTACTTTCATAATAAATTTATTTAGAGTCATAAAAAAGAGTACAATTTACTAATAAAATTCGGTCAAATATGAACTACTTTAACTAGCACGTATCCCAGACATGCATTCTTTCTGGGACGGAGACAGTAGCTGGTACAGACTCAGAAGTCAGATCCATGAACCGTCTAGTGATTCAGCATTGAATTCTTCAGGCCGTTCACGTGTACACATCATGAGCATATACAGGGAACATACTGGGCATATGACACTACCAACATCAATAATTGTGTGCTTCCAACTGGCATGTACGTCTGCAGTAGCTTGTGCAGCTTGGTTAGCTCAACGAGAAACACGCTTATCTAGTCCATTGTTATCCCCTCATCAGCTGTCTTGTCCCTAGCCCCTTCAGCGGTGTATAGTATGTTGCAGCTATAGATTATACATGACAATGGAGGAGGTTCACACTGGTGTCATATGCATCCAGTGTGAACCATGATTAATGAGTGCTTGCTAGTTGCCCGATGTCTTTGGTAGCATATGCAACAGTTTGTTTGGCTCATTAACTAGGAGCACGTTTGTCTAGTTACCATTGAACCATTGTTACGTCTGGCCCCGGCCCTCTTGGGCCAGTTATCCAATGAATCGGTTTTTCAAACTGCAAGTGCATGCAAATGGTAAATTTGTTGATCAGTATGCTCTAAATTTGATCCAAATTAATGTTCATAGTTTGTTCAAAATTATAATCTGAAAAAAGAAAAAAACTGTGTAATAATCCATAATTGGTTGACTAGGTGATCACTATTAAATAAATTGTCACAGTAATAAAGATAACCAAAATAAAAAATTATGTGAGTACGTATACTGGGCATAAGAAAATATCGGTTTGTGCCTGTTATAAAGCGTAAGGTTTAATAATATTATATGTCAACAAGCTAATCATGACCTAGTTTTTTTTTCTCTGTAAGTTAGATAGCCTGTTGGTATAGCATAAGAAATACTATCCACAGTACAACTGGCTAATCTTGGCCCAGTTTTTTTTCTCTATAGGTTAGATTGTTCGTACAGCATAAGAAATAATATCCACAGTACCAATTTTTTTAGAAAATAACAGATACTCGGCCTCTGCGAAAACCATGGAGAGTTAATTATTACAATTTTTTAGCTTAACAGCTGAAATCACAAAAATATCTATTTTATGCCTTCACATTCCACGTTCCACGCCTCACTATCAAGGTAGTACACACCAGCATTATTGAGCGTGTGCTAGCTGCCGGCTATCTCTGGTATAGTTTTCTGCATTTTGTTTTGCTTAAATACACGTTTGCCTGGTCCCTATCGACCCTCCATCAGCCGCCACGCCCCGTGACACGACGGATGATCACATTATTATCGCCCCACATTATTGAACATTTTGCGCATAGAGAGAACACGCCTTCGCAGGATAGACTACGGGCTTACGTGGTACTGATGTAGTAATTCAAAATAAGCTTGGACTACCTTGTATTTTCCCGAGTATTGTGAGAACCAGATTGAGTAAATCAAAATAATATGAGATCCCTACGCTCCAAATGAAAGTGCAAATTAATTAACGAGTGCATTTGACAAAATTTAAGTTAAAAAATATATCAACGTCTGTAACAACAAACATTTCATTGATCCACTGGCGCATTCAATTGATACAATAGATATTATTATATTTTTCTACAAATTTGATCAAAATTAGCCAAAACTAACTTAAAAAATTCTAAAATGAACTATAATTTGGAACAAAGGGACAGGTCTTCTATCCAAGCGTTTGCATATATAAGGTAAACATTAATTTCTCAAATTTGGAGGAGCCCTACACAAGTCTCATGATTTTTTCGCAAAATATGGGCTTAGGATTCCAACCCAAGAACCCTCACCTCACACATAGTTTGCTTACCATATCACCTACACAACATATCTAACTTAAGTAAGAGATGCTTTTCTTTTAACTTCACTCGTGTTTGGTACTAATGTGTATATATAGGTATTAGTATTGGTTTGTAACACCAACTGGTACTAGCAGAAATTGTGACAACAATTGATAAAAAAAAGAACTTAATATTTATATATGTTGTTATTGTTATGCATCTGTCATCAACTATGAAAATATCTATCTTCATCCTGCCCGCCTCATTTTTTTTTTTTTTTTTTTTTTTTTTTTTTTTTTTTGTCTAAGTTTCGCCAGTGTTGCCAACTACTTCTTATCATATAATTGGTATAGACTCAGAAGTCAGATCCATGAACCGTCCAATGATTCAGCATTAAATTCTTCATGCCGTTCACGTGTACACATCATGAGCATATACAGGGAACATCCTGGGCATATGACACTACCAAGATCAATTATTGTGTGTGCTTCCAACTGGCATGTACGTCTGCAGTAGCTTGTGCAGCTTGGTTAGCTCAACGAGAAACACGCTTATCTAGTCCATTGTTATCCCCTCATCAGCTGTCTTGTCTCCAGCCCCTTCAGCGGTGTATAGTATGTTGCAGCTATAGGTTATACATGACAAAGGAGGAGGTTCACACTGCTGTCATATGCATCCAACAATGTGAACCATGATTAACTTGGAGCACGTTTGTCTAGTTACCATCGATCCATTGTTACGTCTGGCCCCAGCCCTCTTGGACCAGTTATCCAATGAATCGGTTTCTCAAACTACAAGTGCATGCAAATGGTAAATTTGATGATTGTATATGCTCTAAATTTGCTCCAAATTAATGTTCATAGTTTGTTCAAAAATATCATCAGAAAAAGAAAAAACTGTGTAATAATCCAAAGTTTGCTGACTAGGTGAGCACTATAAATAAATTGTCACACTAATATTGTGACGAACTGGATTTTCGTAATCGAGAATCCGACTCTCTGTACCCTTGTGATAGTCCCTGCATCAGTAGCTATCACGTACAGAACTCATCTCAGCATAATATCATATCCATACAACGAATTTAGATTACAAAGAAGAAATTTACATCCATACCATTGTGGAAATACGAATAAAGTACAAGCCCGTCGGGCCAATCGACAAGCGGAAATCCTGCGTAGCGGTAGCTAAGTCTTCAAGTCTTCATCTTCGATCAACACCACAGGCAACTCGAGAGAAGCAGCGCAACCCATCTAACCTGTTCGGACTTGAACTCCAAGTCCTAACCTGCAACTCACAAACTATCCCCAAGGAATGGGATAGGTCCACGTCACCGTCCATATGCAAGCTTTAAGTGGCCCAAATTCTAAGGGGGTAAAAGATATACAAGGAATGGTCACGGGTTTCCTATGCGGCAGCAGCAAAGAGTGAAATACCATCATCATCTTCCCCAACTATATCACAACACCACGGGCAATTCTGGCATACCAGACTCCCGTCTCATCCTCACCACCATCACCTCTCGAGTCGATGAGGAAAGCTCCCACCCTTCCTCATCTCAACAGCAAACGCCGGGTCTTAACCTGATCTAGTAGCTCTCATCCATCCTATAGTTTTAGAAGAGGGGGAGATAGAAATCCCAAAACACTAATCAGTGTAACAAAACGCAGGGGTGTCCATGACCGAGGACGCGGCTATACGTATAGTTTTAACTCTGCAGAGTGTGTACACCTGGACCCACTCGGGCTGCGAGATGGTGTGCACCATCTCGAGACGCAACCCAGAACCACGACTCCCTAACCGGAACGGGACCAGTCTGTATTCCCGGACTTGGACTCGTTCAACCGAATGGCCCGGGATCGTGAAGCTCAAGCACCACACAGGCGCTGAGGGTCTCGAAAACTAGGACTGAAAGCAGCCGGGCTCCGTTCATCTACGTGACACGGCCAGCCCAATCCTACACACGGCTCCCACAGAATTGATACCACCGAGAAATAGAATGGCTAGAATCCCTCCGATAAGGATAAGCGGTGCGCACGTTTGACAGAGTCCCGCGAAGCATAGTTCCACTGATACATCTAGACCAGAGCGAGCAAGTTCCCTCCAAATGCATATCCACCGCAGCGGTCCGCCAATCGGCACCCATTATAGGTATGGCCGCTCAACGCCTCAAATCCATCACGATCCATCATCATCTCAAATCATATCACAAGTAGTAGGAGGTGTCCAATCTCCTATCCCGTCCCGAAGGTCGGTTAATGTCTGCTCACTCCAGCCGGGGGTTCAAAACTCTCCAAGTTTTCCCAACCCAAACACTCACGCCAAGAGGTTTTAAACCACCACTATATCCCACACATGCAAGCATAGCATATCATATATATAGTAGTGTATAGGGTTGGCAAGGAATACAGGTATAAAATAAGGCTATGCAAGGTTCATCATCAATATAGCATCAGTGCAACCAAGTAACGCACTAGCATTTCTACTTGCAATGCCTAATAGGTATTCAAGATCAGGATGGGCGTGAATTTGGAGTTACGTCCTTATCATCCTCTTCAACGTAGTCGACGTCGTCGAAGTAGTCGAAGTAGATCTGGGTCCTCCGGGGATCCTAATAGACGATATATACAAATAAACAACGGCAACTACTAGCAAATAAACTCCAAATGAGATCCAAAAGATATTCAATGTCATGATTTTAGAAAAATATAGAAACCGGTTTCATATTTTTCTGAGCTACGGTTGATTTTCTATGAATTTCGGAAGTTTAAATTCTTTTTCTGGGCTTTTAAATCATTCCGAATAGAGAAATAAAGCAACCAGGGGTCTAACTGTAAAACTGCCAACATGGAGGGACCTATTTGTAATTTTGAAAAAGTTTAGGGGCTTATCTGCAAAACTGTCAGTGGGACCGGGGATGCTGACGTCATCGTGGGCCCCGATGACGTCAGCGTTGACTGGTCAACGCTGACCAGTCAACGGGTCAAAGGCTGACATGGCCAGCCACGTGGGGCTGAGGTGGCAGCTGCGTGGCGTCCACGTGGCGACTCACGACTGGCCGGCCATTTTGTTAAAGGCTAGGGGGCTTCTTGCAAAAACACGAGGTTTTAGGGACTTGTTCATGAAACGGGAAAAGGCTAAGGGGTTTCGAGAAAAAGCGCAAGGGAGCTCTTTGAAAAAGGGGCTGGATCCGGCCGTGTGGACCGCGTCCACGGTGAGCCGTGTCTTTGGTCCACGGTAGGCCGAGCCCACGGGATCCAGTGCGGCCGAGCCTTTGTCCTGGTGTGGCGGCAGTGGATCCCGTGCGGCCAAAGGCCATGCAGCCGGCTGTGTGGCTTGCAGAGGGGGAAGAAACAGAGGAGCTCACTGGAGGTGTTCGACGAAAAGCCGAGTCCGGTGTGACGGCGGCCAGCGCAGGCAAAGCTACGGTTTTCGAGCGCGCGGCGGCGGGTCAGCAGCGGCGAGGCTGAGGCTTTGATGGCCAAACAGGGCGAGACCTTGGTCTTGGCGCGTCGATGAGAGGGCGGCGAAGAGCAGTGCATGCCGTTCATGGCGGCGTCCGAGGGGACAGCGGAAGCGGGACGTCGGCGAGGGCTCGAGCAAAGGCGAGCGTGAGAGGGCTAGGCTCGGTGGTGGCTGAGGTCTGGGTGGCCAAGGGCGGCTCAACGCGAGGCCTTGGCCCTAGTTTCGCACGTAGGCTTTCGGTCCGGTCATGGCCATGGCGGCGAACGGTGCTCGTGGCGGAGTGTGGTCACCTACAGAGAGAAAAGGCAGCTCGAAGGCTGCCGCACAGGAAAGCGCACGCGCGCGAGTCCAGGTCCAGCCTGGGCAGCGGCGTGGCCACGAGGGGACGGTCGTGGCGGCGCACAGAACGACGGCGATGGGCGGCGTCACAGAGCAAGGCAAACAGAACAGGGCATCTAGGCGACTGAAAGGACGTGGCTTGGGTGCTTGGTGGCTCACCATGGGGTTCGTCGGAGGGTTAGGCGATGCGGCGAGTCGAGGCTGTGGAGGGGAAGCAGAACAGCGACGTGGAAGAAGAGCCGCAACGGCGGTGCTCCGGCGATGGCGGCGTCGGGCTCTGCGCTCCCTTCTCGGCCTTCAACTCGTGCTCGACGATGGCTTGGTGAAGACAAAACAGATGTTGGCGGTGATGACCTCCAGTGGTGGCGGTGCTCCTAGGTTCGGCTCCCCTTCGTCCTTGCGGCGTCGCGGTGCCCGTCGGCGCGGGCGGCATCGTGCCTGCGGCGGCGGCACAGGCTCATTCTCCTCTCCTCTCCCTTTCTCCCCTTCCCTTCTTCTCTTCCTCCTCTCTGTGGTGGCGGCGCGATGAGGAGGGAAAACCCCAAGGGCGGATTTGGGCAGAGGAGTTTGTGGCGGCCTGACTTTGTAGGTGGCGGTAGCATGGTGCTCGAGGGCGGCTCGGTCTGGGGCACGTGGACGGCCGAGGGTGCTCGCTTGCGCGTGCGGGGGCACGCGGCAGCTGATCCGTGGCTCAGCGCTAGGGTTAGGAGGCCGGGTTGGTGCGGCGGCCGGTGTTGGCGTCCGTGCCACGCGACAGGCGGGGGTAGGGTGGGGAAATCCCCTTGGCGAGGCTTCTAGAAGGGGCTCCGGCTAGGGTTTTGGTCAGGGCGGAGTCACCGAGGCGTGGTCAAGGCGGGAGCTCGTCTCCCTATCAGCGAAGCGGAGGCAGCCTCGTGCGGGAGAAAGCGGCAGCGGCTCCTGCTCTGCTCGGTAGTGAAGGAAAAGCAGAGGAGGGTGGCGCGGGGTGGAGGGGAAAGCTAGCAGCCGGGGCCCGCTTGTCAGCTACTGTGGGTGTGAGGGATGGGGTGGCTGTGTTGGGCTGGCGGTGACGGGCCAAGGTTAGCAGGCCAGGTGGTTAGGTGGGCTGAGGGTCTGGTGGGCTTCGCGGAGCTGGGCTCGCGGTAGGTTAGGTGGGTTGCGGCCTGGCGGGGTTTGTGAGGCCGTAGGCCTTCAGGTCGCGGGCCTGGTTAGATGTTAGAGTTAGAAGGGTTAGCTATTGGGTTTTGGTTAGAGGCAGGCCGGGCTGGGTAGCCTTAGGTGTTAGATGGCCCAGGTTAGAGTTAGGGATGTATTTGAATTGGATTTCAATTCAAATACAAACAACACTCAAACCATTCGAACAAAATCCAAATAAAATCATACAATCCCAAATAACTCCAAATCACACATGCAAGATTATGAATAAATATTTTTATGCACAAATTTAATTTCTAGGAATTTAAGAGAGAAGAATTTGACTTAAGTTGTAAATCATTTCATGTTGCACACAATTCAAACAAAAATTTTTGAAATCCATATTTTTCATTACATTAACAGACCGCGAATTTGTGGGATGTTACAGTCCTCCCCCGTTACAAGAATCTCGTCCTCGAGATTAAAGAAACATCTACTCTTCGAACAGGTGAGGGTACTTCTCCTTCAGGTCGGACTCTTTCTCCCAAGTGGCTTCATGCTCAGTGTGATTGCTCCAAAGCACTTTGCAGTAGGGGATAGCGGTCCTCCTTGTTGCTTTTTCTGCTCTGTCAAGAATCTTCACTGGGTACTCCATGTACTCCAAAGTATCTTGCAAATCTAGAGCTTCCGGTGGCACTTCTTCCTCTGGCATTCTCAAGCATTTCTTAAGCTGAGATACATGAAAGACTGGATGCACTCCTGTCATCTCTTCTGGTAGCTGTAACTTGTAAGCGTGCTTCCCGATCTTCTCAGTGATCTCATAGGGGCCAATGGCTCTGGGGGCTAGCTTTCCTTTGACATGGAACCTCTTCGTGCCTCTGAGTGGTGACACCTTTAGGTACACACGATCTCCGACTTCAAACGAGAGATCCTTCCTTCTCTTATCTGCATAGCTCTTCTGTCGGCTCTGAGCGGCTTTCAAGATTTCTAAGACCTTGGCTACGTTCTCTTCAGCTTCAACAATGGATGCTGGTCCAAAGAATTTTCTTTCTCCTACTTCTGACCACATCAATGGTGTTCTACACTTTCTGCCATAGAGAGCTTCAAATGGTGACATTTGCAAGCTGGCCTGGTAGCTATTGTTATACGAGAATTCAGCAAATGACAAGCTCTTCTCCCAATCTGCCTGGTAAGTCAGTACACAAGCTCTGAGTAGATCTTTGAGCATCTGGTTCACTCTTTCTGTCTGCCCATCGGTCGGGGGGTGGTGAGCTGCACTATACTCCAGTGAAGTTCTCATGGTGTCATGTAGGCTCTGCCAAAACTTCTCAACGAATTGGGGTCCTCTGTCAGAGATGATACTTCTCGGTGCTCCATGTAACCTCAGAATGTTGTCTACGTAAAGCTCTGCCAGTTTACTCACGTGATGGGTGTACTTGATAGGTATGAAGTGGGCTACCTTCGTCAATCTATCCACAATTACCCAAATGGCGTCATTCCCTTTCTGAGTTTGGGGTAAACCCCTAACGAAATCCATGCTGACATCTTCCCATTTCCAAACGGGGACATCCTTTGGCTTTAGCAATCCAGCGGGCCTTTGGTGTTCGGCCTTGATCCTCTAGCATGTGTCACATCGAGCGACAAACTCAGCTATGTCAACTCTCATATTCTTCCACCAGAAACTACTCTTTAGGTCCTGATACATCTTGGTACATCCTGGATGGTCTGATTGTTTCGAATCATGGGCTTCTGCTAGTATTGTCATTCTGATTTCTTCTTCCCAAGGAACACAAATCCGATCCTTTAACCACACAATTCCTTGGTCATCAGTGTGGTAGTCGGGGGCTACTCTTTCTTGATGGACTCGATCAGTTCCTTTATCTCAGGGCATTGTTTCTGCGCTCGCTTGATACGGCCTTCTAGGTTATCTTTGACTCTCAACTCGTTCAGTTGACCTTCTTCCACTATCTCGAGCTTTAGCTTCTCCATCTCCTCATACAACTCCGGTTGACTCTCCTTCACAATTAAGTTGTTGCAATAGCTCTTCCGGCTCAAGGCATCTGCTACTATGTTAGCTTTGACGGGGTGGTAGTGGATCTCTAATTGGTAGTCCTTGATCAATTCTAACCACTTCCTTTGTTTCATGTTCAGCTCTGACTGGGTGAAGAAGTACTTCAAGATCTTGTGATCCGTATAGATGTCACACTTATTGCCGATCAGATAATGCCTCCATATCTTCAACGTGTGCACTACTGCAGTTAGTTCTAGATCATGGATAGGATAATTCTCTTCACTCTTCCTCAGCTGGTGAGAAGCATAAGCAATGACCTTGTTGTCTTGCATTAACACACATCCAATTCCTTGTCTTGAGGCATCACAATATACCACAAAATCTTTGCTAGTATCCAGAAGTGTCAATATTGGTGTAGTGGTAAGGCGGGTCTTGAGCTCTTGAAAGCTAGATTCACATTTGTCTGACCAAACAAATGGTATGTTCTTCTTGAGCAGTTCTGACATAGGTCTTGCAATCTTCGAGAAGTTCTCGATGAATCTCAGGTAGTATCCTGCCAATCCAAGAAAACTCCATAGCTCTGTGATGTTTCTTGGTTGCTTCCAATCCGATACTGCCTTGACACTCTCTTCATCTACTTTCACTCCTTTAGATGACAAAACATGGCCTAGGATGGCAATCTTCTCTAGCCAGAACTCACTCTTGCTGAATCTTCCATATAACTGATGTTGTCTCAGCTTCTCTAGCACGACTCTCAAGTGCTGCTCGTGCTCTTTCGCTGACTCAGAATAGATCAAGATGTCGTCATGGAAGACAGCAACAAACTTGTCTAGCTCTTCTATGAATACTTTATGCATCAACTCCACAAAGTATGCATGTAAGTTAGTTAGCCTAGAAGGCACAACGGTAAATTCATACTGTCCATACCTTGTAACAAAAGCGGTCTTGTGAATGTCTCCTTCTCGGATCTTCATCTGGTAATAGCCTGATCTGAGATCGATTCTGTTAAAGTACTTTGCCTTTTTCATCTGTTCAAGTAAGACATCAATCCTGGGCATAGGGTACTTGGTCTTGATGGTAACTGCATTCAATGATCTGTAATCAATGTACATCTTCATGGATCCATCCTTGCTTCTCACAAACAACAGTGGTGATCCCCATGGTGAGGCACTAGGCCTAATGATTTTCTTCTCTTGCATGTCTCTCAATTGCTTCTTCAACTCTTCCAACTCTTCGACTGACATCCGGTAGGGTCTCTTGGCAATTGGCGAAGTGCCTAGGATTAAGTCAATCATGAACTCCACATCTCTATCCAGTGGAAATCCTGGCAACTGTTCTGGAAATATGTCAGAATAATTGCAAACCACTGGTATCTCAGTCAGAGTCTTGGTTACGAGACTACACACCATCGCTACATCTCTGGACTTTAGGGGCTCGAACTGGATGATTCCATCACAAGGGTGCTCCAAAAGAACAAATCTGGGTGAGCATGAGATAACTCCTTTGTGCTCTGTCAACCAATCCATCCCTAGTATCACTTCTATTCCATCCGACTTCAGCACTGTCAAGTCTGCTAGGAATTCATGTCCATCAATCATGATACATATGGACTTGCAAATCTCTGAACATTTAATATCTCCGAGAGGTGAGCTTGTAATATTAGGCTTCCATCTTGGTTCTGTCGGAATTAACTTCTCTGTGACAAACTTCGAGGAGATATATGAGCTCGTTGCACCTGAGTCAAATAGAACTATCGCTTTCGCGTCATTGACTAGAAACTCTCCCATGACAACCTCGGGTGCATCCTTGGCATCCTCTTTAGTTAGGTGATTCAGTCTCTCACGATCTGTACTTTCTGGTGTCTTGTTTTGTGGCTGAGGTGTCCTCCTCGTAGGTGTCGCTGTAACTCTGGTTTTGGACTTGCTTCTCCGATTCTTCCCAGGGCATTCGAATGTCTTGTGCCCAAGGCCTCTACAATTATGACACCTAATCACAACACTTTTTGTGGCGTCAGTCTGCCTGGGTCTTTGCTCCCATGAGTGATCTTCTAGAGTTTGATCATCGAATTGCATGATGTCTCTTCTTTGGTGGTCGATCATTCGGGGGTCTCTCCTATACTAGATAGGGTCTGAGTGAAGGACAGTTCTCGACAAGTTACTCTGTCTAGCTTGAGGTCTCCGAGATGGGTTGGGTCGTGACTGACTTTCAGCTCTTCTCTTCTTAGCTCTAAGGCTTTCATCGCTGCTACTCTGTTCTTTCTCAACTGCCATAGCTCGACTAACCATATGCATGAGTGAAGGGTATTCTACTCCTGCCAAGATGATCTTGATCTTATAATTCAGACCTTGGTGAAACCAAAGCTGCTTCTTCTCTCCCGTGTCAGTCTGATTAGGGGCATACCGCATCATTCTCGTGAAATGCCATGCATACTCTTGAACTGTCATGGTCCCTTGAGTCATGTTGCGGAACTCTTCGGCTTTGTTGATCAACACTTGCTTCGGGATGTGAAACCCACGAAATGCTTCCTTGAACTCGTTCCATGAGATATGAGCAGGGTTCTCGTGTGATCTACAATAGCTGTCCCACCAGTCACTAGACACTCCTTCTAGCTGGTGCGCGGCTAGGGCAACACACTCTTCATCTGAGCAGGCAGTCAGGTCTAGCTTCTTCTCGATTATCCTCAACCAATCATCAGCATCTAGTGAGTCATCGGAGTGGTTAAAGGTAGGTGCCTTCAGCTTGATGAATCCTTCAACCTTCTTTCGTAGCCTTTCCTCAGGGGTCTCTTGTTGCAAAACCACTGCATCTGCAACTCGCTGAAGTATCTGAGTCTGAGTTGCCAAAGCTTGCACAAGGTTCGGCTCCTGATTCAAGCCTCGGTTGAATTCGGCTTGTTCTCCCTCCATATTCTGCACGACACGGGGATATGGCAGTCTAGTTAGAACGGCTCTGTTGCTAACTTCGGAAGGAAACTAAAACAAGCACAAACATATAAATAGTACTACAAACAATCCTACACTCATGGTGAAGAAGCATAAGAATCAATAATTTCAATTAAGAACCAAGCACTCAAGCAAAGAGGGTACTAATCGATAAAACTACTTAGTGATATAAGCACTGGGCAGGCTCTATTTTTAGGGGCTGAGGATCTTCTTCGTGACATCTCTGGTAATTTCGATCTCCTCTTGATTGGTTTACGACAGAATTTGCATTGACGTAGGTAAGATAGAAAATTTTCAAGGTAAGAGAGTTAGAATTCAAAATATATCAAGGGGTATATATAAAATAGAGCGTTTAGAATGTCCTATGGCTAACGACCAGTTTAGGGCTGCGTGGTACGGTCAAGTATGGCTCTGATACCAACTGTGACGAACCGGATTTTCGTAATCGAGAATCCGACTCTCTGTACCCTTGTGATAGTCCCTGGATTAGCAGCTATCACGTACAGAACTCATCTTAGCATAATATCATATCCATACAATGAATTTAGATTACATAGAAGAGATTTACATCCATATCATTGTGAAATACGAATAAAGTACAAGCCCGTCGGGCCAATCGACAAGCGGAAATCCTGCGTAGCGGTAGCTAGGTCCTCAAGTCTTCGTCTTCGATCAACACCACAGGCAACTCGAGCGAAGCAGCGCAACCCATCTAACCTATTCGGACTTGAACTCCAAGTCCTAACCTGCAACTCACAAACTATCCCCAAGGAATGGGATAGGTCCACGTCACCATCCGTATGCAAGCTTTAAGTGACCTAAATTCTAAGGGGGTAAAAGATATACAAGGAATGGTCACGGGTTTCCTATGCAGCAACAGCAAAGAGTGAAATACCATCATCATCTTCCCCAACTATATCACAACACCACGGGCAATTCTGGCATACCAGACTCCCGTCTTATCCTCACCACCCTCACCTCTCGAGTCGATGAGGAAAGCTCCCACCCTTCCTCATCTCAACGGCAAACGCTGGGCCTTAACCTGATCTAGCAGCTCTCATCCATCCTATAGTTTTAGAAGAGGGGGAGATAGAAATCCCAAAACACTAATCAGTGTAACAGAACGCAGGGGTGTCCATAACCGTGGACGCGGCTATACGTATACGCGGCTATATAGGTTTTAAACCACCACTATATCCCACACACGCAAGCATAGCATATCATATATATAGTAGTGTATAGGGTTGGCAAGGAATACAGGTATAAAATAAGGCTATGCAAGGTTCATCATCAATATAGCATCAGTGCAACCAAGTAAAGCACTAGCATTTCTACTTGCAATGCCTAATAGGTATTCAAGATCAGGATGGGCGTGAATTTGGAGTTACGTCCTTATCATCCTCTTCAACGTAGTCGACGTCGTCGAAGTAGTCGAAGTAGATCTGGGTCCTCCTGGGATCCTAATAGACGATATATACAAATAAACAACGGCAACTACTAGCAAATAAAGTCCAAATGAGATCCAAAAGATATTCAATGTCATGATTTTAGAAAAATATAGAAACTAGTTTCATATTTTTCTGAGCTACGGTTGATTTTCTATGAATTTCAAAAGTTTAAATCCTTTTTCTGGGCTTTTAAATCATTCCGAAAAGAGAAATAAAGTAACCAGGGGTCTAACTGTAAAACTGCCAACATGGAGAGACCTATTTGTAATTTTGAAAAAGTTCAAGGGCTTATCTGCAAAACTGTCAGTAGGACCGGGGATGCTGACGTCATCGTGGGCCCCGATGACGTCAGCGTTGACTGGTCAACGCTGACCAGTCAACGGTCAACGGGTCAAAGGCTGACATGGCCAGCCACGTGGGGCTGAGGTGGCGGCTGCGTGGCGTCCACGTGGCGCGCACGTGGCGACTCGCGACTGGCCGGCCGTTTTGTTAAAGGCTAGGGGGCTTCTTGCAAAAACACAGGGTTTTAGGGACTTGTTTATGAAACGGGAAAAGGCCAAGGGGTTTCGAGAAAAAGCGAAAGGGAGCTCTTTGAAAAAGGGGCTGGATCCGGCCGTGTGGACCGCGTCCACGGTGAGCCGTGTCTTTGGTCCACGGTAGGCCAAGCCCACGGGATCCGGTGCGGCCGGGCCTTTGTCCTGGTGCGGCGGCGGTGGATCCCGTGCGGCCAAAGGCCACGCGGCCGACTGTGTAGCTTGCAGAGGGGGAAGAAACAGAGGAGCTCACCGGAGGTGTTCGACGAAAAGCCGAGTCCGGTGTGGCGGCGGCCGGCGCGGGCAAAGCTACGGTTTTCGAGCGCGCGGCAGCGGGTCAGCAGCGGCGAGGCTGAGGCTTTGATGGCCAAACAGGGCGAGACCTTGGTCTTGGCGCGTCGATGAGAGGGCGGCGAAGAGCAGCGCACGCCGTTCATGGCGGCGTCCGAGGAGAGAGCGGAAGCGGGACGTCGGCCTGGGCTCGGGCAAAGGCGAGCGAGAGAGGGCTAGGCTCGGTGGTGGCTGAGGTCTGGGTGGCCAAAGGCGGCTCAAGGCAAGGCCTTGGCCCTAGTTTCGCACGTAGGCTTTCGGTCCGGTCATGGCCATGGCGGCGAACGGCGCTCGCGGCGGAGCGTGGTCACCTGCAGAGCGAAAAGGCAGCTCGAAGGCTGCCGCACAGGAAAGCGCACGTGCACGAGTCCAGGTCCAGCCTGGGTCGCGGCGTGGCCACGAGGGGACGGTCGTGGTGGCGCACGAAACGACGGCGATGGGCGGCGTCGCGGAGCAAGGCAAACAGAACAGGGCATCTAGGCGACCGAAAGGAGGTGGCTTGGGTGCTTGGCGGCTCACCGTGGGGCTCGTTGGAGGGCGAGGTGATGCGGCAAGTCGAGGCCGTGGAGGGGAAGCAGAATAGCGACGTGGAAGAAGAGCCGCAACGGGAGTGCTTCGGCGATGGCGGCATCGGGCTCTGCGCTCCCTTCTCGGCCTTCAGCTCGTGCTCGACGACGGCTTGGTGAAGATGAAACAGACGTTGGCGGTGACGACCTCCAGTGGTGGCGGTGCTCCTGGGTTTGGCTACCCTTCGTCCTTGCGGCGTCGCGGTGCCCGTCGGCGTGGGCGGCGTCGTGGCTGCGGCGGCGGCACGGGCTCCTTCTCCTCTCCTCTCCCTTTCTTCCCTTCCCTTCTTCTCTTCCTCCTCTCTCTGGTGGCGGCGCGATGAGGGAGGGAAACCCCAAGGGCGGATTTGGGAAGAGGAGTTTGTGGCGGCCTGGCTTTGTAGGTGGCGGCGGCATGGTGCTCGAGGGCGGCTCGGTCAGGGGCACGTGGACGGCCGAGGGTGCTTGCTTGCGGGTGCGGGGGCACGCGGCAGCTGATCCGTGGCTCAGCTCTAGGGTTAGGAGGCTGGGTTGGTGTGGTGGCCGGTGTTGGCGTCCGTGCCACGCGGCGGCGGTGGTAGGATGGGGAAATCCCCTTGGCGAGGCTTCTAGAAGGGGCTCCGGCTAGGGTTTTGGTCAGGGCAGAGTCACCGAGGCGTGGTCAAGGCGGGAGCTCGTCTCCCTGTCGCGAAGCGGAGGCGGCCTCGCGCGGGAGATAGCAGGCGGCAACGCTTGCTCTGCTCGGTGTGAAGGAAAAGCAGAGGAGGGTGGCGCTGGGTGGAGGGGAAAGCTGGCAGCCAGGGCCTGCTTGTCATCTACTGCAGGTGAGAGGGATGGGGTGGCTGTGTTGGGCTGGCGGTGACGGGCCGAGGTTAGCAGGCCGGTGGTTAGGTGGGCTGAGGGTCTGGTGGGCTTCGCGGAGCTGGGCTCGCGGTAGGTTAGGTGGGTTGCGGCCTGGCGGGGTTTATGAGGCCGTAGGCCTTCAGGTCGCGGGCCGGTTAGATGTTAGAGTTAGAAGGGTTAGCTGTTGGGTTTCGGTTAGAGGCAGGCCGGGCTGGGTAGCCTTAGCTGTTAGATGGCCCAGGTTAGAGTTAGGGATGTATTTGAATTGGATTTCAATTCAAATACAAACAACACTCAAACCATTCAAACAAAATCCAAATAAATCCAAATAAAATCATACAATCCCAAATAACTCCAAATCACACATGCAAGATTATGAATAAATATTTTTATGCACAAATTTAATTACTAGGAATTTAAGAGAGAAGAATTTGACTTAAGTTGTAAATCATTTCATGTTGCACACAATTCAAACAAAAATTTTTGAATTCCACATTTTCATTACATTAACAGACCGTGAATTTGCGGGATGTTACAATATAACCAAGAGAAAATTTATATGAGTTCGTAAACTTGGCATATGAAAGTATCTGTGTGTCGTGTGTGCCTGTTACAATGTGCAAGGTTTCATAATATTATATGTCAACAAGCTAATGATGGCCTAGTTTTTTTTTCTCTGTAAGTTGTTTAGCCCGTTGGTACAGCATAAGAAATAATATCCAACTAGCTAATCTTAGCCCAGTTTTTATCTCTATAGGTTAGCTTGTTGGTAAAGCATAAGAAATAATATCCACAGTACAATTTTTTATAGAAAATAACAGATATTCGGCCTCTGCGAAAGCCATGCACAATTAATTATTACAATTTTTTTAGCTTAACAGCTGAAATCAAAAAATATCTATCTTATGCCTTCACATTCCACATTCTACGCCTCACTATCAAGGTAGCACACACCAGCATTATTGAGCACGTGCTAGCTGCCGGCTCTCTCTCGTATAGTTTTCTGCATTTTGTTTTGCTGAGATACGCGTTTGCTTGGTCCCTATCGACCCTCCAGCAGCCGCCACGCCCGTGACACCACGGATGATCACATTATTGTTATCCCACATTACTGAACGTTTTGCGCATAGAGAGAACACGCCTTCGCAGGATAGACTACGGGCCTAAGGGAACTGATGTAGTAATTCAAAATAAGCCTGGACTCCCCTGTATATTCCCTAGTATTGTCAGAGCCAGAATATTGTGAGAGCCAGATTGATTCTATCAAAATAATCACTACTGCAGCAACCTTTATTGGAAGCGGTGTAAAAACCTCCGAAGCGGTTATTTCAACACTTCCTTTAGCCGATTAGAATAAGGGATCATCCGAAGCGGTTATTTTGGACCGCTTCATTTGACTAAGTTATTCTAACCAGTGTATCTCGCGCCGGTGCAGATAGTAAAAATAGAATTTCACAAATAAAAATGGCAAAAATATTATTTTCGTAGCCCGAAGGCCACCCCTGAGCTACGGTCGCGGTCGCAAGTCACAAGTCACGTGTATTTCACACGACATACACGCGCGTGCGGTGCCCAACCTTCGACCTCCTGCCTCGAGCGAGCCTTCCTTACTATCTCACCTAGACATCATTCTTGCATGCATATGGGAGTTAAATTCCTTTTGACCCCTATTGCCTAAAACATAAATCTATTATTTGGGCATCTAAACGACTTCAAATCGAAAAACTTTCATCTACAAAGTTGTAGATGTCGTCAACACGTACAAATTTCATATAAAGCTCCTCTCCATCCGAGACCATATGCAAAAGTTACGAATTCGGAATGCAACCTAAAATTCAAATTACAAGAGCGGGAATAAGGGTGGAAAATATAACATTGCATTTTTCGGCATCCAAACGATCTCAAATCAAAAAACTTTCAACTACAAAATTGTAGATCTCATCAAAACGTACAAATTCCTTATAAAGCTTCTCTCCATCTGAGACTATATGCAAAAGTTACAAAATTCAGAATACAACGTGAAATTCAAGTTACAAGAGCGAGAACGAGAACGGGAGCAGTTTTGGACATCTAAACGACTTCAAATCGAAAAACTTTCAGCTACAAAGTTGTAGATCTTATCGAAACGCACAAGTTTCGTATAAAGATTTTCTCCATCCGAGACCGTATACAAAAGTTCTGAATTTTTGAAGTGGAACAATTCATGCTTGAGCCGGTTACAATAATTAGTTATTGGAAGCGACGTGAATTGAGCCGGTTAGAATGACTATTCTAAGTGACTGCCAATTAGAATGAGGGCCTTATTCTAAGCGGCATTTTTTGTACCGCTTCGAATGACTTAAGTGAAGCGGGGTATTTTAGGCCGGTTCGTATGGGTCGATGAGGATAATGGTCTCTGCAGTAGTGAATATGAGATCCCTACGTTCAAAATGAAGGAGCAAATTAATTAAGTAGTGCATTTAACAAAATTTAAGTTAAAGAAAAAATATCAACGTATGTTTGTAACAACAAACTATTTTCATTGAACCACGGTGAAATATTCTTTGTGGCGCATTCAATTGATAATATATATTAAGTTGTGGGTGGGTTCCACTTTGTTGCGTGTATGGAACCACCTGATTGTCTTGATAACTCTGATACTGGCCTGTCTGTGGATTCTTATACCACATATACTGTTCTGGCATTTGATAGCCCCCTTGGCTTTGAGATGTAGATGCTGTTACAAAATTAACATGGTCTAAGATTAATTTGATACCGAGACAACTACCAGCAACAACGTGAATATATGCTAGTAGATCAAGCGCGAAGAGGTAAATCACCAAACCCTACACATACTACGAACGTAACCATAGAACAGATCCATACATCCATCATCGCATGTGAAGGGAAGATGCAAACGAAGTATACTTACAATGTGACACACACGAGATCGATGTAGATGAGGACGAAGTCGATGTAGATGTGGACGAGGTCGATGTAGAGGAAGCAGTGACGAGCGGTCGCGAGTACGCTTCCCAGAAACCTGATCGCCGGCACCCGTGCATGCCTTCAGATCACCGGCGTGGTTCGGAGGACACTGCTCTCCCTCAATCCGCTGCACGGCGGACGAAGGAACGGCAGTAACCCTGGAGGCGGCGCGCGCAGTGGAAAGGAAGAAGAATGCGAGTTGTGGCGTGCCTTCCTCGTCAACAGGACGTCTCCTTATATAGAGGAAGGGCGCAACAGCCCACGTTTCGAACTGCCAGATATCCAGGAACCGCCCCCTGGTATCTCTCGACGTTCACCCACGGAACCGCCACACGTACGAGGACGTGCTTATCCCGCTCCTAGGGTTGACGTGGCAGTCCAGGTGTTGGTGGCGTTGACCAAAACAAACAAACGGCAAAAAGAGAACAGCCAGTACCACGCACGTCGCGATCGCGCATCGTCCCAAGTCACAAGTCACGCGGTAATACACGCGAAAATACGCGATACGCGCGTGCGCGTGCGTGTGTGTTCTCTAGTGCTAGTTCAACTACTTGGAGAGCTTACAAGAGCCTCCCTTATATGTTGGTCTCCACCTCCATAGACTAGCAATGTGGGACTAATCCTCACATGCCATCTCTTCACACCCCATTGGCTTTCCTATATGAAACTATTGGCCCAACTGAGCTGCAGCCCAATGGCTTGCTCAACACCAGTTTGGGCCATATATTCCAACAATCCCCACCAAAAGCCAATGTCTACAAGTTAATTATTCCACTACGTGTTTTTATACCAGCTTGATAGTGTAGACCCGTCACGGGTTGAGCTACACCTAGCACTTCATGTTCCACTTACTCACAACTTTGCAATGGACAAAGCCTTGAATTGCTAGTCTTGCGTGAGCAAGGTTCCCATTAGTGCATTACTGATACTTGGCCGCCAAGAGCCATGCCTCAGATTGGAGCATTACGGTCATGCTCCCGTGTCCATTCATGAGCTCTTTTGAGATTTCCCACATCTCATAGACCGCGACCACACGGTCGAGCTCATATAGGCGTGTTCTTCCAAGGTACCCTGCAGGGCAGTACCTTGCTGTCTTTCCAGCCTCAGAACACATTAAGACAAATAGTCATCCTCCCATGCAGTCCTGAGAGTACGCATCTAGTAACGGGAAGTGGGTACAGATTGTGTACTCTCTAGTCGTTCTTTCAGCTTGTTTTTCCCATCACCTTATTCACGGGATCTCCGATCACAAAGGCTGGGTTACCACTGAAGATCGACTCAAATGGGTCTCAATCCCATTTCCCTCGATGCACCATCTATCACTGCTCGTGGCAGCCCCATAGTAAAAGGGTCAGCAATGTTTCTAGTAGTGTTGATATAATCAACAGACACAACACCAGTGTTTTTTAATTTTCTGACAGATTTAATCCGTCTCTTAACATGCCTAGAGGACTTTAAATTAACCTTTGCACTGCCTACATTTGTGATCACAGTTTGATTATCGCAGTACAACTGGATGGCCGGTACCGGTTTAGCCACCATAGGCATGTCCATCAGTAGTTCTCGCAACCACTCTGCCTCTACAGTGGTCGCTTCTAGTGCTACCAGTTCAGCTTCCATGGTAGATTTCGTTAAAATTGTCTGTTTACGAGATCTCCATGAAACTGCAGCACCTCCAAGAGTGAATACATATCCACTTGTAGCTTTGATCTCATCAGCATCTGAGATCCAATTGGAATCACTATATCCTTCAAGTACAGATGGGTACCCTATATAGTGAAGTCCAAGTGTCATGGTACCTCTCAAGTATTTCATTACACGCTCAAGTGCACACCAGTGATCATTTCCCGGGTTCGAAGTGAACCGCTCAATTTGCTTACAGCATATGAAATGTCAGGTCTAGTAGCACTGGCTAAATACATGAGAGATCCAATAATTTGAGAGTATTTTAACTGATCTACCCCATGTCCTTTGTTCTTGCGAAGCTTTAGACTGGGATCATATGGTGTTGCAGATGATTTACAATCTGAGTACCCAAAACGACTCAGAATTTTCTCCACATAATGGGACTGATTTAGAGTAACCCCAGTCTCGCCTTGTTTCAGTTTTATGTTAAGAATAACATCAGCCTCTCCCAAATCCTTCATGTCAAAGGTTTGAGACAAAAATGATTTAACATCATTTATCACGTTGATACTAGTCCCAAAGATTAAAATATCATCAACATATAAGCACAGAATTACTCCCTCACCCCCACCAAACCTATAGTAGACACAATTGTCAGCCTCATTTCCCACAAAGCCAGCAGAGGTCAAAGTTTTATCAAACTTATCATGCCATTGCTTTGGGGCTTGCTTGAGGCCATACAAAGATTTTCTCAATCTACACACCTTGTTCTCATTTCCAGGCACCACGAATCCCTCTGGCTGCGTCATATAAATTTCTTCATCCAGCTCTCCATTTAGGAATGCCGTCTTAACATCCATTTGATGAATGTGAAACCCATATGATGCAGCCAAGGCAACCAGTACACGTATCATGGTTATCCTTGTAACAGGTGAATATGTATCAAAGAAGTCCTCATCTTTCTTTTGAGTAAAACCTTTAGCCACAAGCCTAGCTTTAAATTTATCAATCGTTCCATCAGGTTTGAGCTTTTTCTTAAAGATCCATTTGCACCCAACCGGTTTGCACCCAACAGGACAGTCACATACTTCCCATGTCTCATTTGACATTATGGACTCCATTTCGCTGTGAACAGCCTCCTTCCAGTAATCTGCATCTGTCGATGCATATGCCTCTGAAAGAGTTTTAGGTGTGTCATCCACGAGATACACAGTAAAATCGTCTCCAAAGGATTTTTGAACCCTTTGTCTCTTACTCCTCCGAGGAGGTTCTATACTGTCATTCTCCTCATTTGGTTGATCAATAAGTGCAGAAGAATCAGGAATAACATCAGTACTTTGCGAACTAGAAGAAGCCATACTACTTTTCATTGGAAAGATATTCTCAAAGAAAGTTGCATCACGAGATTCAATTACATTATTTACATGTACATCAGGAACCTCGGATCTTATCAAAAAAATCTATAAGCTGCACTATTATGTGCATATCCTAGAAAAACACAGTCAACAGTTTTAGGTCCCAACTTTCTTTTCTTGCATGCTGGTACATTTACCTTGGCCAAACAGCCCCATGCACGAATGAAACCTAGAGAAGGTTTTCTTCCTTTCCATCCTTCATATGGAGTTGTTACTCCTTTTGATGTAGGAACTCTATTCAGAATAAAGCAAGCGGTCAGCAAGGCTTCCCCCCACCATGGCTTAGATAAACCGGCACTTCCCAACATGGCATTCACCAAGTCCGTTAGTGTACGATTTTTCCGTTCAGCCACCCCATTAGATTGTGGCGAGTAGGGAGCCGTGGTCTCATGGATAATTCCATGCTCCGCACAATATTCAGAAAAATCAGCAGAGAGGTATTCTCCTCCTCTATCAGACCTAACCCGTTTGATTTTCTTTTCTAGTTGGTTTTCAACCTCCGCTTTATAGACCTTAAAACAATTCAGTGCTTCATCTTTCATCTTAATAAGGTAGAGATAACAATATCTAGTTGCATCATCAATAAAAGATATAAAGTATTTTTTCCCTGCCTTGGTCAAAACTCCATTCATTTCACACAAATCTGAGTGAATTAGTTCTAAAGGTGCCAGATTCTTCTCCTCAATAGCCTTGAAAGGTTTTCGAGGTTGCTTAGCTTGTACACAATCATGGCACTTAGACCTTCTGACCATGGAAAAATTCGGAATCAAATTAAGCTTGGACAAACGATAAATTCGATCAAAGTTTATGTGACATAACCGAGAGTGCCACACAGCAGCCTCTCCTTCATTACCATCCGAGCTAGAACTTGAAATAGAGTTTACGAACTTATTACAATCATCCGAAATAGAAAGGCGGAACAGACCTCCGCTGTCATAGCTTTTTCCAACAAAGGAACCAAATTTTGAAACAATAAACTTGTTCGACTCAAACGCTAACTTAAAGCCATCACGGCACAAAAGAGAACCACTAACAATGTTCCTATTTATTCTAGGGACATGCTGCACATTCTTTAGAGTTAGAGTCTTTCCGGAGGTCAACTTCAGATC
This sequence comes from Urochloa ruziziensis, assembly GCA_015476505.1. NCBI lineage: Eukaryota > Viridiplantae > Streptophyta > Magnoliopsida > Poales > Poaceae > Urochloa > Urochloa ruziziensis. Next base: position 1,884,288 of record CM027120.1, on the reverse strand, counting down.
AACTCTTCCAATCCCATGCACAGCAGCCCTTGACCCGTTGCCCATCAACACGGAGCAACTGCCTGTAGCCTGATAAGAAGAAAACAAGTTAATGTCAGAACATACATGCACATTAGCTCCTGTATCTACCCACCAATCGGTGGACTGACATGCTAGAAGAATTTCAGGAACATACCCTGATCCACTAGCTTCGCCCACAGTCACGTTGGCAGTTTTCTGACCACCCTTCTTGCCCTTGCGCTGGCGGCACTTCCTGGCTATGTGACTAGGCTCACCACACATAAAGCAAGTCAAGTCTTCCTTGTTCTTCTTCTTCTTGAAGTTAGCGATCTCTTTAGCCCCTTTTCCTTTCCAATTCTTGTTCTTGTTCCCACCAGATTTATTGCCTTCCACCACATTTGCATTGGAGCCACCTTCCTGTGGAGCAGAACGAGGCACATCCTTGGATCTAGCCTTCTCCTCAACATCAAGAGTGGCAATCAGACTTTCAACAGTCATTGCCTCCTTCTTGTGTTTAAGGCTCGTGGCAAAGTTCCTCCAAGTAGAAGGTAACTTGGCAATAATGCCACCGACCACGAATTTGTCAGGCAAGACACACTCAAAGTGCGCAAGTTCCCCCACCAGAAGCTGGATTTCATGAGCTTGTTCCACGACCGAACGATTATCATCCATCCGATAGTCATGATACATCTCATTAACATAAAGTTCACGTCCAGCATCTGAGACCGCATACTTGCGATCTAGGGCTTCCCACAGTTCAGAGGCTCTAGTGAAGTGCATGTACACATCACACAACTGATCTGACATGAGGGACAGCAGGCACCCGATGGCTGTGTTATTTTCCATCTCAAAGTCACGGTGCTGCTCTGCAGTGAGGGGATGCACTGGGGCAATAACCCACCAGATCTTCATCGACATGAGCCAGAACTTGACCCGTGTTTGCCACATCTTAAAGTTTTCAACCCCAGCAAAACGCTCAGGCTTCATCACATCCGAAAGTCCAGCCATGTTAATTATCTCAGGTTTCTGGATTGTTAAAAATTAACATGGTCTAAGATTAATTTGATACCGAGACAACTACCAGCAACAACGTGAATATATGCTAGTAGATCAAGCGCGAAGAGTAAATCACCAAACCCTACACATACTAGGAACGTAACCATAGAACAGATCCATACATCCATCATCGCATGTGAAGGGAAGATGCAAACGAAGTATACATACAATGTGACACACACGAGATCGATGTAGATGAGGACGAAGTCGATGTAGATGTGGACGAGGTCGATGTAGAGGAAGCAGTGACGAGCGGTCGCGAGTACGCTTCCCAGAAACCTGATCGCCGGCACCCGTGCAGGCCTTCAGATCACCGGCGTGGTTCGGAGGCACTGCTCTCCCTCAATCCGCTGCACGGCGGACGAAGGAACGGCAGTAACCCTGGAGGCGGCGCGCGCAGTGGAAAGGAAGAAGAATGCGAGTTGTGGTGTACCTTCCTCGTCAACAGGACGTCTCCTTATATAGAGGAAGGGCGCAACAGCCCACGTTTCGAACTGCCAGATATCCAGGAACCGCCCCTGGTATCTCTCGACGTTCACCCACGGAACCGCCACACGAACGAGGACGTGCTTATCCCGCTCCTAGGGTTGACGTGGCAGTCCAGGTGTTGGTGGCGTTGACCAAAACAAACAAACGGCAAAAAGAGAACAGCCAGTACCACGCACGTCGCGATCGCGCATCGTCGCAAGTCACAAGTCACGCGGTAATACACGCGAAAATACGCGATACGCGCGTGCGCGTTGTTGGTGGTCGTTACGATACGGTTTCACCACCAACATTCCGTCACATTTCATGCTCATCTTGCTCATAACAAAGAGAAATTGGTTATTTCTAATGAGTTCCACAAGTTTTGTATAATTTGTGAGTGCAGGAGCAAGCAAGCGAAAGATGAGCCATATTGGACACAAAGCCAGGCCGGCCGGCCTATGCTAGGCCGACCGGCCCCCTCCTGTGTCCCCTTGCCACGTCCCTGATCCAGAAGATCACAAACATATCACTAATGATCCTGAGACGTGCGATCAACGTCGGTTTGATCCAAGGACCTGAAAGGCCTAGAGTACAAGACACATGGATTAGAGGGCCCACAACCTCGGATTCTTGGACAGCCTCAACCGAACGCAACCGTTACTGACCTCAGGAGGCAATCAGGAGCGTTCAAGACGAAGGCGGTGGCCAGAGGCGCCAGGTGTAGGCCGATCGGCCTACACCAGGCCGGCCGGCCTCCTGCTGCAGCTCCACGCTACCAGCTTCAGCGTGGAGGTTAAGCAGGTGGTTGGCGTGACGATTAAGCTGGCTACCGACTTTGGAAGGCTATAAAAGGCCACCCCCTCTCCTTTCCAAGACACACCCATCCAAAGGAGAGAAGAGTAGCTTAGTGGTTTTTGCTCTCATCTTTAGAGTTAGAGTAGGGAGAGAGTGGGTGAGTTGCTCGGGTGACAGCCGAGCTTTGTAGAGCGAGTCCGGGATTTCTTCCTCGGTCTCGTCTCAACATTTCCGCCCCCGAGGAATATATTCAAGAGTTATCTTCAGTAAGTCCTCGGTCTCTTGCCTTTAGTACCTCACTTGATCTGCGGGTACCTGAGTCTGCGCGAGTGACAGCGACTCTTGTTTGGGGTTTCCTCTATAGCCCTTCGCGTTGGGTGGAGGTCAGTGACTGAAAGCTTAGGCGTGGTGCCTGTGCTGGCTAGTCACCTCAGGTTGTGTTGCACCCCACGGTACTGCAGTGGTAGGCGGCAGGTGGTGACAGCCCTGTCCGTCCTTTGTACTCCACCACATTCGGGTGTACTCATAACAGTAGTGCTGAGCCCGGAAGAACCCCTCTCTCATCCCGTTCTGAGTTCTTCCCGTTCTAGCCGTCGAAGCAGATCAGGTTAGATATAGATAGTTTGTCTGGGGTAACGAGTAGCTAACTAAAGTCAAGCTCTCTACCCGTTTATCCTTTTGCTCCTTGGTGGGTCCGGTTGGAAAAGTTCTAGGCTAGTCGCGTCTACCGTTCCTTGGATTTGATATCCAGGTTCTTACTCCCCTGGTGAAAGGCTACATCGGACTCCGTGCGCTTGCGGATTTTAGTTAGGCTAAGGAGTGCCAACACGCGTGCGTGTGTGTTCTCTAGTGCTAGTTCAACTACTTGGAGAGCTTACAAGAGCCTCCCTTATATGTCGGTCTCCACCTCCATAGACTAGCAATGTGGGACTAATCCTCACATGCCATCTCTTCACACCCCATTGGCTTTCCTATATGACACATTAGCCCAATGAGCTGCAGCCCAATGGCTTGCTCAACACCAGTTTGGGCCATATATTCCAACAGATGCATTATGCATATGTTGACCAGCGGTTCCCATCTGAAAAGCGCTCATCGGCTGATTAGCCAGAGGAGCCTGGTGAGGGTTTGTCTATGAAAAACCCTGCAATGCACCCATCGGCTAACCAGCTGAAGCAGTTTGCTGTCCTGAAGCTTGAGAGGGCTACAGATCCCGCGCTTTTGCCGATTCACTTGTCTCTACTTGTGGAGTAAAGTTCAACAGCATCCCATAGAGTGGCCGGAATCCCTCAGGAAGCGCAGTTGATAGTGGAGGCGTTGATGATTGTTCCGATCCAACGGCGGTGGCATAGATGGTGATGGGGCAGACGGAGGTGGCATAACTAGAGGTGGCAACTGTGTTTGTCCAGAAGAAGAAGGCACAAAAGAACCACCTGGGGCCGCAACCGATTTATCCTTATTAATTTGGAACAGTGGCCCCTTAGGTGCTTGAAAGATTTGCCTCAGCTCTCCTTCTTCCATCCCTTGTTTTCATAGTATTCCATTAACAGAATTAGCCACGGAATTCTCCACCAGATTGCCCAATATTGACGACTGATTTGTGAAAGCATGGCATATCCCTTGATTAATTATATCTTGAAAGAGCTGGCCATCCTCTGTGATGGTTTTGTTATGTCCTGTTGGAGATGGAAGATCTCCCACCAACTCAGTCTGTCCTTTTCTACACATGTGGAACGATCCAAGCATAAGCTGCTCGTACTCATCCATCTTCTGATGAAATATCTGCTTATGCTCATCACTTAGATCGTCCCTGGTTGGCCTAATGATGTTTTTTTGATCAACTCTATTAGCCACCTTAGAATTCTTGGGATCTCCTATCTCTTGACTCATGTTGACTCTTTCGTGTCCCACCAGGCGTGCCAAGATGTGTTGACGCAAAAATCGGGTGAGGACTCAAACGTGGTAACATAGCAAGGCCTCAGAGATCTGTTTAGCCTCCGATGTAGAGCCTTGTTTCGATGTGCATAGTGTGCGCAGTGTGGCAGTCAATTTGACCTGTAATTGACAAGGGAGGTAGCAAACGTTAGATAACTGACTGATCGGCTGTAACCCTGAACAGTCTTTAGAATCGACTCGGCTAGAAAGCACGAGGCAAGTGGTGTAAGAAGAATCTAGAATCTAAATTCCTAAGAATCGGCTATAGTCCTTACCTGCAAAGATCAGTTTTCTTCGTAATGATAATTAACCAGCCCATGGAACTAGATTCAGATTGGATAAAGGGTGATTAACACTAAAATAAACAAATTTATGTAAATAAATCTATAAACTTTAGCAAATATCGATAAATTGTGAGCGTGACAAGATAACAGTGCAATGAAGCCTAAAACAACAACTCTGAACTGCAAGCAGGGCATGATCGATAACTGGTGTACAAACTGAAATAGGGCAAAAGCGATACGCTAAAAACCTGTAACTCAGCTAGTACGGTAACTCATAGGTCAATTTAGGGCAAACTTCAGTGATGCGCCCGGAAGTCTGTGATCCCTAGGTAAAACCAGGTAAACTCAGAACTTACTCAAGTAGCCGGAGATCGAAACGATGCAGCCCCGCTGACGAAGGAAGAACTCGTAAAAGCTACTAGCAACTAGGGTTGAAAGTAAAAACTCGCGAGAAAAGTAGATTGCAAAGTATTGAAAGGTTTGTTGATTGTGTGTACGTTATTCTTTACAGAAAGCCATGGGGTCTACTTTTATGGCCCGAGGTACAAAACTCCTGGTCGATTACAATCTTTGACAATCTTGACTACCAAGAAACAAACTAAACTTACTATTCTAGACTCGAATCCACAACGACTCGGACTCAAACCACGGTGACGTCATGAATCAGCTTCCCTTTTCCACCTCCGGCTATGACACATGTCGAATCTTCTCAAACTCGGACTCCCCAAACTCGTATCGCCTTATTCAGGGCCGCATCGGCTACCCCTGGTCAACATCGGCCACTTTTAGTCAAGAATCGGCCAACCATGCAATAATGGCTCCTTCACCTGCACTAGCGTCTTCCCGCACCATCGGCCGATCCCCATTGGCTGCTCTGCACTGGGTCCACACGCTGGATCCAAAAAACAGTGTCAACACATACCCCCCAATTTCGGGATAAAATAATATTTTGTTCCGAAATTTTGGTCCTCCAATCTTCTAGGAACCTCTTCCTTGGAGCACGTGCACCAACAGAACATCTCCTCGTAAGTGCCCAGGCGGCCTCTGGAAATGACTTCTTTGCCCTCAAGGCCCAAACCTATAAAAGTCCAACCAGCTGCCCTCTCCTCTGCTCTGCTGCAATAGTATTTTCCCCTACAAGAATAGATTTCCATCGATCAAGAACCGCGAAGTCGCAAGCCGCAACAAGATCTTCATCAATGGTGACATCAAGCAACATTCCCAAGGTAAGTATTAACATCATCCCCTTTTGCTATTTCTTCCACCTGTCATCGCCTGAACCATGCGCTGCATCTTTTCTTTTTCTGTAGAATTTGACGAACAATATCACCATTCCTTTGATAGATCAGCCTGGAGTAATTTTCTTAGGCCCAATGGGAAATCCGGATCCAACAGACTTGATTAATTTCGAAACATTGAGGATCCCCTTCAAATCATCCTCCTTTAGCCCCTCGGCCTTTGATTCCGCTTTTTGATCTTGGCCCAGTCTCATATCTGGATGGAGAAGTTGGTACCTCCATATGGCCAAATCTAAGAAAACCCAGTGGGAAAATAGTCAAATCGCTCAATGTCTTGCTCTTTCCCTATCTAACATGGCCAAGGATGAATCACTTCTCATAGCCGCCTCCCACTTTTGGTTTGATGCTTTGAATGCTTTCATGTTTGGGCATGGACCGATGGCTCCTACTTTGGCCAATCTTATTATGCTCACAGGCCTTAACATCACGGCCCCAGACACTATCTACTCCTTCATGAGCAAGAGCACCCATCGTTTTGACACCAAAGTCAAATGGCAAGTTTTCATGAAGAACAACCAGAGGAGTGGGACCATAGACAACAGGGAACACTCGGCCTTCTTGCTTATGTGGCTTGAAAAAATTGTTTTTTGTGGAAAATCTTTTGCCCCAACTGCCAATTATCAGCCGATGGCCGAGTCTCTAGCGGGAGGAGGTGTATTTCCTCTGGGTGAACATCTGTTAGGTGTTGTGTACTCTCTCCTTCATAGAGTAGCAGTCAAAACCATGAATAATCAGTTGATCACCACAGGATGACCTTGGTGGTACATCCAACTTTGACTTAATCTGCACACTCAGAAAATCAAAAACATCATCCACCGAGAACTATCTTTTCCAGCCGATCATGATGAGGCAGCAGGTCCAATCACTCGTAGATGTATGTCTTTTGGAGAAGTTGCCTCAATTGTTCCTCACAGTGCAAAAAGTCCAGAGAGCACAGCCAATTGGTTCGATCTGTTTTATCGTGGTTTCGATGCTGGATCAACTGTTTGGTTTGCGTATGAGGATGACCTCAATTCTTTCGAGCTTCCCTTCCACTTTAGATTTGAAGATATCTCAACTGATGATGAAGTCAGGGCCATCTTCTCTATTGTGATCACTCCCTACATCCTTCCTGTCGACTTCATTATAGACCCTAAGAAGAGAATTCTGGCCACTTATGAGTTCTACTACCCATTAGTACCAGCTCATCAGCTTGACCTTGGTCAGTTACCAGTCAGTCTTTTCCTGGCCGATCTTGTACAACACAGAGAACCCATTGAGTTTGGTTTGCAATATAGCCATCTCAAAGATCAGACTTCAGAAGCTAGGACAATCTGCTTGGAAAATTGGCTGCATGTATCTCCTTACACCCATGAGCTCTACAACTCCTAGTGGTAAGAATGGAGCCTCTACATCTTCTCCATGCCATCCACTGTGTACTGCCAGCGCATCTTCCCCGGGTTCATCATCCCTGTTGATCAGGTATTCATCTAATACACATTTTTATCTCTTTTGAATGTTACAATGTTCTGATTCTCTTCTTTTTCAGGTAGAGAAAGATACTCCAGGCCAAAGCAGAACTAACCGAGAAATAAACTGTGTACCTCCTGGAGACAAACCTTACACTGGTGTGAATGCTCCAACAGTCAAAGACATAGCCGAAGGCCGAGTTAACCAGAAGAGAAAGACTGCAGGTTCAGTCAAAACAATCTCGAAGAAGCAAAAACAAGACTCCCCATTAGCTGCAGCTAGTTCTCAGGTACAAAGCATTCTATATTTGTCTTTTGAAACCTATCTTAACCAACCTTTAATCCATTGCAGCCTGAAAGTCAGACAGATGATCTTCAGGAACAGCCCATCTTGGAAAATTCAGAAGTTGAGATAAATCAGGTAATATTCTTCAGACACAACCCCAAAAGATCATTTTAGTTTCCCCTGACACGCTTGCTCTTCTCTAATTCCAGCCATCAGCCGATGCAGATCTGGATAATATTCAGTCACCTCTTGAATTAGAAAAAAGGACTAGAACATCAGTTCATCAAAATGTAACATTCCCCTTTTGAGTAATTTTCCCTATTTCTGTTGCCCATGCATTTGATTGATATTTTCTCCTTTTCAGCTTCAGCAACAAGCCGATGCCCCTTCATCATCAGCTATACTTCAACCAACATCAAGGGATACGACAGTAACTTCCCCTTCAAAGGTACTGAATTCAGCCAATCCTTCTAGATTTAGCTTTGTTTTGCATTCTTTTTCCTAAATAATTCTTTTCAGCTGATTATTATCGATGAGGAGAAATCTCCCTATGAAATACCACAAGGGGATCAAGATACAGTTTTACCGTCACCAGAAAGGATTCAAGAAGACTCCCCAAGCAGAAATATTGCTTCCTCTTCTGGTGCCCAAAACAATTCCTATCATCAGGAAGAGCAAACCCTGAAACAGGTAATCTGCCTCGGCTTTTAACTTCTTGTAACTTACATTTTAATCCTCTTTCTTGATTAACTTTCAGGCCCAAGACTCGCCAGATATCAGCTTGTTTTCATACCCGATCAATGATTTTTTGGGCGAGGGCAAAGAGATTTCCTCAGCTGAAACATCGGCTGCACCCCTTTCTGATGAAACCAAGGATAAGCTACGAGCAATGCTTCCTCTGCTTAGCCAACACATTGAAATGCTGGTGAAGGATGCTGATCCAATAAGGCAACTGTACCATCAAATCAAGAGCAAACTCCCAGCTGATGTTGACTCAGTACTCATCCCAGCAGCCTTCATAGAGAGTTATCAACCACAAGTTCTTCAGGAGAAAGAAGCCAGCAAGATTCAGGCCGATGAGCTTAAGTTAAGAATCAAATCACTTGAGACTTTCTCGACCATCTATCGAAGATACAATCACCAAGCTTCAAGAGAAGAAAGCAATTCTAGAGAAAGAGCTGGCCTTACTGTTAATTGCTATTTCTGCAGAGGAAGACAAGTTAGCACGGCTCCCCGAGGCTATTAGCAAGACTAAATAAGAAATGGGAGTCCATGTGCGCAAGGCAGTTCACCTCCATAGGGACATTAAGCCGATCCTGGGATCAGCCGATGATGACCATCAGGTTATTAATGCAGCTGACCAGATTCGCCTGCGTGCGATTGATGCCATTCGCGGCCTTCTTGAGCCGATGTAAACTTATCTTCCTTAAACTTTAAGCCTGGCGATGTGATTGAACTTTAATCGTGCCAATACTTAAAACTGCGAGTGGGCTCAACTTTCATTCATCCTTATCGTTTTGTAATTCGCACTTTCCTATTTTTAGCAAACATTGGATCTCTTTCATCACTAACCACGACTGTTTCCTTGCATGAATGATGGGTCTCCATCAATTCGCTCATATCAAGGCCACCATTCATGGAAAATTGTTCAGCATATTCTCTGCCGAACCATTCCTGTTTCCCTTATGAGCTCTTGCCTCATTCTAGCTATAAATAAAGAAGTAGAGTTCTCAACTTTTCACAACCTTCAGCCATGGCACAAAGAATAGATCTAGTAGGCCGAAAGCTTCTCATCTTTGCCTTTTCAGCCAAATCTTCCACTCTCAATTGCTAAGAGAATTCTTGTGATAGGGTTGGGCAAACGCCCTTTCTTCAGCCTCCTTTTGTGAAGCCGGGAGGTGCAATTGCTAAGGAAATCCTTGTGATGATGCTTGGTTGTATCCCCTTTGAGGAAGAACAGAAGACGACTCCCCCCAAAAGGATAGAAGAGATAAAGCGCACTGCGCTCTCCCGAGATCAGAGCTTCCATGGTATTGTTGTCCATCACACACCTTGTATCTCTTCTCCATCCTGTTCTCCCCTCGTGGGTTTTGTATCAATCCGGTAACGATGAACAAAATCATCGTTTGTTTGGCAACAATGAACAAAATCATCACCCATGTATCTTCTTTTATATTCTTGTAACACCTTCTTTGTAATGACGCAGATCTGAATCAATAAAGATTTATATATTTTTATTTTTTAGCTCTAACGGCCATCAGCCAATGCACAAAGGTACCTCAGCTCTTATTCTTTTTATTTTTTACACTAGAGGCGATATCCTGCTGATTGTTGGTATTTCTTAGCATCGCTACTAGAATTGTGGTTCTAGTAACGGTACTAGGAAATGGTCCATGGTAATCTACTCAAATGCGAAGGGGCTCCGCAAGCTCACAGATATACCATTGTAGCACTTCACCCAAGAGTATCCCCAAGGGTATTCTATTTCCCAAAAGAAGGCTGGCGGTTTATTAATATTGTTGCATTCATGAATATAACAATAGTATGGATAGAATCAAATATAAAATACAGGGGTAAGATAATATAGAGTTGGATAGTGTGACACACATGGGAATCATCTCAGGATAAATTAGACTAGGGAGCAGGACTAAGAGTTAGCATCCAGGTTCTAAAGTACTTACTACACACTGCACCAGAACAACTTAGAGAAAGATTACAAATACATGAATAGAGTAAGCCTATGCACCCAGATTACATGGGGAGATAACCCTCCTCGTCAGTCATGACAAGGTTGTTACTCATTTATGAACTCCTACAGTGATACCCGAACGTGGGGGATTTCAAAGGGTCCAACAGGGCTGTCACCTCCTGCGGCCTACCCCGACCAAACCGTGGGGCACACTCATATTTACACAATGATTCCAATCCAAGCACCATGCTTGCATTGTTCACAACACATTGATCAATCCGGATAGCAAAGACTATGATCAATGAGGCTGTAAAAACAGCTGGCAAACCCATACCGTGGCATAGATCATGGAAACTATTCAGCAAAGGAAACCATACTCTAATTGAACTAGAGCAAAGTCTAACATATATGAGGGCATCCAATTCAATACAATCAATGCATGAGTATATGATAGAATCAAGAGCATATAATTCAAGCATGTGTAAAAGGTAAGAACTTGAACATAGCTCAATCATGTCATGACTGAGACAAACATTGTATAAAGAAGATATATCATTGAAGTAGATCAAAGTCATCCTAGAACTAAGAAATACAAGATCCATACCCTTGCTCCAAGATCATCTGGAACCTGAATATAGCTACTCTAGCTTAACTCCACTAAGCCTAGAGCCTAAAGGAAGAGAGTGATTTGCCCAAGTTGTTTGTGTCTCATTTGGAGCCCCTCTACTCATATGTATAGGCTCTAAGCAGCAGCTCCTTGAGGGAATATTCCAGGTGTATACCACTGAACCGACCTTGGGGAAGCACCACAGAGCAGCACGTGGAGGGCCAGGATGAACCGGCCCTAAGGCGGTTCGGCCAATCCTGGGGTTCGACTGAACCCCAGGTGGCCCCCCTCGTGTTGTGCTTCTTCACAGTGTCTGATTTGTGGGCCCTTAAGATGGTTTGCACGTGTACACACTGAATTGAGGCGGTTTGGACAATTGTGGGCCATTCAATCCATGTGATGTGCATGTGGCGGACTCTGATTCATCGAGGAAGTGTCACTTGGATCCATGAGGGTGGATTCTCCTTTATTTCTGTAGCAATTCACCTGCAACCAAATATTCTCTAAGGACATGTGGAACTATATTATTTGAAAGGAAAAATGCGTATAAGAAATGTCAATCCTTCACTTTATTATAGAATGTTGGCGACTAAATTTGGTACTTAACAGCCGCCAACAACTCCCCCAATCTAGCCTCTTGCTCGTCCCGAGCAAGCACTAGGACTTAGGTTTATGACTGATCAAGAGTTGCTACGATGTCGTGTTCTGAACATATACCTGTCGACATCAAAGTACTATACCAAAGGATTGAATAAGTAGGCAATAATCTTACCCTTTGCTTTACTCCTGTGGGGCATGTAGTTTCACCTGCCTTGGACAGTTGTAAGATAGAACGGTTATATAAAGCACCATTCACTCATTCATGATCAACTGTCAATCCGGAGGTTTTGCAAATTTTTGAAAAGAAATCAAAGTTCCTCAAATAGTTCTCTCGGATCGCTCAATGTGTATAATTCCTCACCAAGGCTTTTAGTTTTGCCTTTCTTTCACAACCTACTCCTAATTAGCCTTTTGTGGAGCTATAGGTAGGAAAATGGAGGCATACCTGTCTCTCATATGTTGCTAAGTCAAAGACCGGATCCTTTGGAGAAGCAAGTCATACATCTTGATCAAGAATGTGCAAGTGTGTGGATGGTGGATGGATATGGTGGATAGTATAAAAAGACTCCTTTTTGAAATGATCCTTCTCTCTCCTTTGCTTTCTTTTCCTATTGGAGACTTGGGCAACAAATTTTTTTTTTGACATGCCTTTTGAGCATGTAGCATACTTTCGATGAGTATGCATCTTTTATTTACTCACATATATTTTTTTCAGTGTAGCGCAAGACTCTTCTTGCAAAGGTTACTTTGGAGAGAGTTACGATTATAAAAGAACATGGAGTTTCATTGCGCGGGATGGATGGATGGGTGGATGGTGAAATGATGAATGCACAACTTCTAGTGTAGAAGTATAGCATGTGGTAAGTGTGTGTACGTGATCATAATCATGGGAGCATGACAAACTTCTCGCTAAGGGGTCACAACAATTTGACAAAGCTCAATGAGAGAACAAGCTGCATATGTGGAGGCTATGTAGCATAGGAACAACATATGACCATGGATAGGAATTTCTCATCATTGAGGAACTTGTCAATTATAAATTTTCGAAAAGAAATACTTCGGATATCAAGTATCACATAAACAAGATCATAACAGCTCTATTGTACCATATCATACCCCACAACAACCTAGGCATGGATCATGCTAGCGCTACCCACAAGTTTCAAGTTAAGGTTTGATCATGCAAGCCTACGAACTCAAGACTTAGGTAGGATACTAAGTTGTCTAGAGCATATGGGCTGAACAAACAGAGCAACTATTCATCATTTGAGTCATGAAGGATTAAGACATTCTTATCGCGCATATGAAAGCAGTAAATATTTTTGGTCTTTTATTTTTTATTTTTTGTATCATGCAAGATTCTGAAAGCCATAAAAGATACAAGTTACCTCTCCTGTTGGTGTCCTCCCCCAAGCTATAATCTAGCTACTGTTGCTGATTAGGGTTGTACCCCTGAGAGCGTAGGTAAGCCATCATCTACTCGTGGTGTAGCTGCTGCTGCTACTGCTGCTGCTGCATGGCGAGGATCCTCTCGCTGGTCATCCGCTACCAGTCTTGTGAAGACTGCGCGTGCTGGTGCACGGTCTCCTCCAAGTCGCTGGTGCGTACGGTGAGCTCGCCCAACTACTGATCGAGAGCATCATAGCCTCGAGACGAAGTCGAACGGTGTCCTCCAGACGGTGGTGATCCACCAGAGCTGGAACTGGTAGTCCTCTCCCCGTGCCTCGATCGTTGCCAAGCCTCCGACGGAGTGTCCTGCCATGACGAACTGCCGGCCTCATGCTGATGAGACGGCTGGTCCCATCCGGGCACATACCCAGGAGACTCTGGGCATGTAACCGGGCATGACGTAACCATGCTACATCATGGGTGACACGCAAGGCTGAGGTATCGGCTGGGGCTAAGGTGGAGGCTGAGGCTGTGCCTGTGGTGTCTGCTGTGCTGCGGCTCTCCTCGACGCGCTCCTGGTCATCCTTCCACCTGAAACATTGTTCCTACGAGCATCCTCTTGTGGCTCAAGATGTAGGGTTAGGGACTAGCTATTATACAAGCGGAACCCTGGGTTAGGTAACGGGATCTCGTTTGTATAGCCAGGGTAAAAGAAAATCAAGGAGCCATCCGGACCCTTCTTAAGTGTGTTACCTTGAATCAAATAAGACTTGTCGATGAGAGAGCGTGGAGTCTCAATGTAGGGGAAACCCCCCTCCCCCCCCCAGATCCACGCTCTTCACGACTATCCGTGTGGTCAAAGAAGAACACTCAATAGGACCCGTCATCCAAAAATTTTCCAACCACTGTCTAATCATAGCCTGGACGGGGGCGATCTTGATCAACCTGACCACGGCATATAAAATCATCAACTCATCCTTGCGCACGGGTCGAACGTCTTCTCTTGGAAAGAGAGTAATGACGATCCACTTGTGCATCAAGCGAAGAGTCGGGTGCTGAATATCGTTGCACCGAGGTGCAAGCTTGCCAATGGCAGTCTGACCAGAGATTTACTCCCAAAAACTACATCGAGAAAAATCGCGGCAAGCACTCTCTAAGTCTATAGAACAGCGGGCATTGAAACCAAGGTTGCGACTCAAAGCCTTCCAAGTAAGATGGTATGTCGTCCCAAGAATACAGAACGTAATACCGTCAGCAACCTCCCAAAGAGTGCAAAGAAACTGGATAGTGAGGGGCCTAGAGCCAAGTTCGAAAGCAGGTGCAAACTCACTCCATCCAACAGCATGCCAAAGAGCAATAAACTCGGAGTCCATACCTATGTTCTCGAGAAGGTCCGAGTCGAAGTCCTTGGTGTGGGCGAAGATTCGATCCTGTATGAGAGCGTAGGCTTGGTTCTTGTGGTCATCTCGCAAGTCGATGATGAGGGTGGACACGTTGTCCGTATCCATAGCTTCGGCTTGCGGCTCGGCTTGCTCTTCTTGCTCCTCCTCATGGTCCGTGGCCATGGGCTCCGGGGTGTGTTCGAGAGAGCGAGGGGATCTAGCGCTACCCCCTGAATGGGATGAGATTGCTCCCGTCACCTTCCTAAACAACCAGGCGGCCTTTCGGCCGAACCCGGTCATGCTTGCCACCACAACAAAAACACACAAGCAACTTGTGACGGGTTAGTGAAATCAAATGAAGCACGTACCCGGAGTTGCTCCACCAAGCCCAAACTTTTCTTGTAGCAAGAGGACAGAGAGAAAAGGATTTCTTGCACTTGATCTTGAGCAAAACTTCAACGAAATACCGAGAGCAAAAGAGTGGAGAGGGGTGAAAGAGTGGAAATGTTGGAATGGATGAACCACACCCCTCTCGGCCTCTGTTTATAGAGCAAGGGCCGGTGCACTGCGAGGGAGACAAAGCCCCAACGGCTACTAGCCGTTGGAGGAAGGTGGGGCGCAGGGACCATTGGGCTGGTTCGGCCGAACCAACGGTTCGGCCGACCCCTGTTGGCGATATAAACGCACGCCAAGATTCACCGCAAGCACACGGGTCATCGTAGCTTTTCCCTTAGAGTATTCATTCAAGGTTATCAATCCGTGGATCGGCAATGTGGCAGAACCGCCCAAATTAAATCGGCTTAAGTGCGCTAACCATCATTTTAATAATTAATCCGGTCAACACGCACTTAAAATGGCATAATTTGGCAGTCTGTCGGGTAACTCCCGATTCTAGAATCTCGATCGAAACGAACACCGGTAGTCTCAAGCGAAGGTGAGCGCAGATAGTATCAACATGACAGGGTTACAAAAAAATAATTAATTACAATGATGAGGAGCTTATGATTACAAGTTGAGTTCAAAATACAAAAAAAAAGGAACAGAGTTCAATTATACAGCGGAATTAAAGTTTGAAGCACAAATACAAAACAACCACTACGATACGGTAACGACGAGTAGAGGACATCACATCGAGCCCACCGATATGACATCATAGAGAAGACAATTCCACCTGAAAACAGTTAAGCAACAAACCCTGAGCAACTAATACTCAGCAAGACTTACCCGACGAAAAGACTACTAGTATGCAAGGCTTTTGGCCTTGGGGTTTGTTTTGCCAAAAAGCAACCAATAGTGGATCCTTACTTTCAATATTTTAGCCAAATTAAAAGTGAGAGAAGCTATTTTCTAAATTTGCATAGCTACAACAATCATGCTGGATAAATAATTAATCAAACAATTAATATCATCATCATCTCATTTCACTTATTTACTACGAGGCGACAAAGTGATCGAGGTTCTCTTATCCGAGAGCAGCGGCGAATCGATTCGATTTTAATCCTTGCAAGGATGACCTAACCACATGTCACATACATGCCCTGTCGAGCAGCACGTGCCAACCATTCCTATCTTCGTTACCGGAAGCCAGACCTGCCCCGCCCGCACTAGTCAGCCAAGCCCTATGAGAGACCACCAAAAATAAAAGTACATACCCAATTCTCCGCGGCCACTTGCTCTACCCTAAAAGGGCAGGAAAGAGTTCCAACTCCGGAGCGAATCAAGTACGTAGGTTTACCGGGTTCGACTACCTCCTACTACCAGCATGTGACTAGTACTGTTCAAACTTGATCAACACAGCCAGCAACAGATGGGCCTTAATCGACATAGGCGGAGCTAGTAACCAACAACATAATAATAATCCACCTCTCCGTCCGGTCTCCATTATTATTTCCACAACCATTCATTCTCAGTAACATTGCCATAGGTATCAAGATCCTATATCCCGCGAGCGACAGGAAATCACTCGACTTCTATCGAATCCTAATTAAGCTTGGCAGTACTAACGACCTACACATACTAGTATAACCATGGGAACCTATGGATCATGCATCTATGGTTTCATCCAACTCCTAAAAACATAAATGCACAATTCATATGTATAGCTATAATTTTGAAAAAAAAGGTTATACACCGGGGCTTGCCTTTCAATTAATTAGTGTTAGTACTTGCAAGGCCTTGGGCCCTTCCGGACCTTGGGCCGGGTCTTCTTGTTGCTGAAGTGCTCCCTGCAGCGCTGGGGCCTCCTGTTGGATCACCTGCTGTGGCTGCACTTGTGGGTCTTAGCCGCTCCTGAGGTTCAGCTACAAGCCCAACATGGCTGCGTGCTCTACATGAATGCAAGGTATGATGCAACGCGTAAATATAATGCAACATTTATTTATTTCAGCAACACAAAATGGATGCAGCAGTGAAAATAATAGTATACAGATTTATATTTCATTTTATTAAAAATATTTTCTTCCAAAATATTTAATTTAAGTACACCTGATCACAGTGACGATTTCTTAAAGAAAAGAATAAATCAAACAACTATTTATGATGTGCAAGCATGAAGTAAATTGATCTACACAGAGCACCATGGTGAGGTGATGTGAGTTACCAAAATTATTTCTTTTGTCTGAAGTACTTCCTTTATTAGCCCCAATAACAAGTGGACCAGACAAGTAATTGCTTCATAAAAGAACATTTTCACAAGCAAAAATTACTCCCACCACGATACAGTTGTTAAACAATAAGTAAAAGAACCTATATCAGCAGGTCAGGAATCAGAATACTTGTACGAGTAAAAATGAGTTTAAACAAAGTATTAGTTCTTGACAGATTCACGTCTATATCCTGAGTTCACAAATTTTTCCCAGGAAGCACATAAGCATGAGGACTGATAAAATTGATTTCATAAGAAACAATCATAGTAATAAATTCATATAATATTCTAACTACGCTTTCTGGTCATGAAACATTTACTGAATCTGCTACAACACAAGGGTAGCTTACTGTGAATTTTTCATGGTTTTTAGGGTAACCATTATTTTTCTATGAATTCCACAAGATTGGAATGCACAAGTACTAACATGTAGCTAGCTTCTTTACTGTTCACCTTCCTCAAGTGTCGCAGTCGCAGGAAAAGGCTTGGTGGGACTCACCAGCAGCAAGTCGATGTGCGGAAGGAGGCAGTGGAAGCTGGAGAGGAGCACCCACAGCACCAGCACGCCATGGGAAGCAAGCGCACGGGTTCCCTTGCAGAGCCAGCAGCAGAAGAGCTGATGGCGAGCAGGGCGAAGCGCGAGCGGACAGCGGCAATGGCGGCCGCAAGATCCGTGATTTATGGCGGGGAGGAGCTCGGCTTGGGTTAGGAGCGGCTCAGGCATGTGCGCAGGGAGGTGGAGGATGTCTGGGTTGGGGCGATTTGGTTTTGGCTGAGGGACGACTGGGGATTTTGGGCGGCGGCGGAGCTTGCTCAGCTCGGTTTCTCTTCTGTCTGGAGGAAGAAGAAGCCTGAGAGAGAATGAGGTAAGGCTGGGCTGCTTCGGAGGATAAGGTCGAGGGGGCGAGTTGGTGCCATGCAGCGATGGCAGGGTGAGTACGGGCGAGGATGGGCGCACAGAGGCGCGAGGACGACGAGGACGGCGGGCTGCAGTGGCGAAAGCACGGCGAGGGACGCTGGCGCTGGCGTCGGCAGCATGGGAGCGGCAGGGCAAGTGGGCAAGGGACGTCATCTCAGCGTGCAGGGCCGTGCGTTGATTACCGCGTAAGCCGGCGCGTGTTGACGCCGAGGCTCGCCGGCCATCGACGGCCGACGCGCGTCGTGTGCGTGAGTGCGTTCCCCAAGGACGGGAGCAGGTAGGCTTAAGCAAAACAGCCTTGACCGGTTTTAACTCAATTTTGAGAAGGTTCAGACGTCAAAGGACCACTTAAACAACATCACTAAGGGAATTTATGCACTTCAGATTCTGTAAACACACGTACAAATGCAGAGTCTTAAATTATTTAACTATTTATAAACATGGACCTGATCCAAAAATAATTTCTCTGACATTTTCAAATTCATTTGCATGAAATTTTCATATCTATGTTCTTTTTGACTCACCTCGGGCCCATCTTTCGCGTGCGAGTTTCTCTGATGCTCAGGAGTTTGTGTTCCAGTTCTTGTGGACTTTGGACGTCGTTTGCTCCGAGATATGGATGAGTCTTTATGTCTCTTCCAAGACTGCGCTGGATTTGCCATGATCTCGAAGTACTCCGGCCTTATCTTCAATTAAGCCTTGTTAGAGGTGGCCCGTGTAGAGCGTAAACAGGCTTTGGTTCCTTTGGGCTTTCATTAGGTCCTGTGGCCTTCATCTTTTGCCGTGTTGTTGCTAGTATCAAATTTGACCCATATTCGCTGCAAAATAACCAAATAACCTGCATACACCAAAGTCCACCAAAAAATACATGCATACGTGGAAACAGGGTTATTTCAAGTGCCAAGTGGCGGGTTATTATAGAGATTAGTCCAAAATCACCGCTTAGACAGCACTAAAAGTATGTCAATTAAGAGCGCCAACAATTCCCCTATGTTTAAACCTTGCTCGTCCTCGAGTAAGTCCAGGAACTTTGCTTATTGGGAAATCAGCATTGCCCTTCATTGTCATCCCTACACTTAGTCATACATAACAAGACACATTCCTCTCTCAAGTGTATTTAGTATTTAAAGTTGTGACCGGCTACTTTTCATTATGAAAGATAGACTAATAATAAAGAACATGCCACAAATGAAATAAATATAATGCTCTCGAATTTAAGCGAACTTCAAACCTTTACCCTTGTTTCATCATGGAGAGTTTTCAAAAACATGCACATCAAACATAAGTGAAATTCTCTTGCAAAAGTTCATGGAAACTCTCATCTCATCAAGTAGCTCAAGCCTATACTAGATTATTTTCAACCTATTCTACTCATATAAAAAGTGGAAGACTTATGTGGAGCTTGGTAGGTAGAAAACAATCCTAGCAAAATATTATATCTCAAATATTGTCGAACTAAGAGAGAGATCTATTGCATTTACCGAGAGTCGTCAAAAAGGACATGAGAAAATAAATGTTGGAAAAGGGAGAGAGATGAAACACACACATTTAGATAGGTGGACATGTGCAAGTGGCAAAAGGATGATTCCGAGACACAAAAGAAGTTCTCGTTATCGGATTGGACATGGTTGAAATAAATGAGTATGGAATAGATCTTTTAGGCACCAAGAATTTAATGAAGCAAAAAGAACTAAGGGGCATTTTTTATTTTTATTTTCTTTCTTTTCTTCATTCATTTCTTTCATTTTTTATTCTTCTTTATTTTTCTCTTATGCCCCTTAGAACCTTTTATAATAAAGATACTTAGTCAGCGGTGGTCAGCGATGATGAGACTACTCTCCCCCCATGCTTGAACAATTGGTCGTCCTCGAGCAAATGAGAGGGAAATTAAATGACCGCTGAGTACAGTATAAATTCTTCTAATCTTGCAGAGAATGACTTGAATCTTCAGGGAGATGATCTACAAAAAATTTCGAAGCCATCAGAGGAGAGAACATGGCTGGCCATGCAGCCCAGGGGTGGTCTGGTTGCATGGCATGTGCCGTTCCTGCCTCTGTTTCTTCTGATTTTTCTCCAGAGTACCTGTAGATGCTTTCCAAAATTATATTCCTCGTGTGGTGCCGCTATTCTTTATGAAATTCTATTGAACAATTCTTCCATACTCAAATGTGGGTTGTGGACAAAGGAGGTAATCACAAAAAGATAATTTTGGGTTTGGGTCGATATCCAGCGTGGTTTGCAAAATTCCCGGTGTAGAAACTAGCAATGCATGGATAGAAAAGGCTAGCAAAAAGAAGTTACACAAAACGGAATGGCTAGCTTCTTAGTCTCGTATCAAAGAAATCAATCCTAATCCAACTCATCAAAATATAAGTTTGCAATCTAAAGGTTTCATCATAAAAGAACATGCATATATATAGGCTTTGATAGGTAGAACTTTCCAAGAGATTCATGTTGGCGCTCTTAATTGACATACTTTCAATACTATCTAGGCAGTGATTTTGGACTAATTCATTTACTAACCCGCCACGTGGCACTGAAATAGCCCTGTTTCCGCTTGTGCATATACTTTTAGAGCATTTTGGTTTACGCAGGTTATTCAGCTATTTTGGAGCGAATATGAGCCGAATTCAAGAACGAGCAACAACATGGCAAGACGAAGGCTAAAAACCCTAATGAAGCCCAAAAAGACCAAAGCCCATTTACGCTCTATTCCAACGGGCCACCTCCAACAAGGATTAATTGAAGATAAGGCTGGAGTTCATCGAGATCAAGGCAAATCCAGCACAGACTTGGAAGAGACATAAAGACCCATCCATATCTCGGAGCAAACGACGTCCAAAGCCCACAAGAACTGGAACACGATCTCCTGAACATCAGAGAAGCTCGCACATGAAAGGTGGGCCCGAGGCGAGCCAAAAAGGCCCTAGGCCAGACGGCCATAGGCCCCTTTGGCCCCGCGGCCTGGCCCGTTTTGGCGCCGCCTCGGCCTCCCCTTTGAGCTAGGGTTTCCTCAGTGCATAAATAACTCGTCTTCCGGAGGGAGGACGGATCCATCCACAGAAAGTCGGTGAAACCTAGAAGTGACCACCGGAGAGAGACGACGGCCGCCGCAAGTCCTCGAAGTTGTCTAGGGAATGGCCTAGGCCGACCCTAGCCATCATGGCCTCCATGCGTGGTTGTGCCATGACGGAGTTCTGGAGCTAGGAGTCACAAGTAGGTATGGTCACAGTTGATATCTTTTGAACAATCATTCATGATAAAGTAATAGATGTGTTCCGATTCAATAGCAATCCATATGCCTCCTTCTATGATTTCATACTCTCTCGGTTGTGCTTGTTTCAATCTATGACATGTATAGATTGCATATGGTGTTCTTGTAGTCGCGGTGACTAGAATTGCATACTGGATCTATCGAGTAGTTTGACAGCTTATGCTCGTGCCCTTGATTAACTAACCATGCCGAAAGGGAGCATCGTGACAGGGTGTGGCTCGTGTAGGGTGGCGTTCTCGGGAGTTAGACCGGAGGGTGGAGATTTAAAGACGCTTTGAATGAGAACCTTGTTTTGCTTGCCAGTCTAGCTAGAACTACAACTAGAAGGTGATAGGCTCGAGTTAACCCTTCGGTTATCCTATCCCTTTTGCTTATGTTTGCGGATGTGATCAAACCTTTACTTTATCACTCACATCCATAGGTTTTTTTCCACATATGCAATCAATGCTTCTTGTTAGGATAGATCCGTTAGATTAGATGGAAAATCCTAGCTAGTTCGTTGTCGATCCATGGATGGATAACCTTGGAAGAATACTCTAAGGGAAAGGCTACGATGATCCGTGCGCTTGCGGTGAATCTTGGCGTGCGTTTGGGCCGCCAACAAGTTTTTCTGGCGCCGTTGCCGGGGATCGGCAACATGAACCCTAAGGCGATCTATCTAATTTTTTGGACTAACCCTCATTTTATTATTGTATATACCCATGTCTTTTTGTTTGTGTCCTTGAAGGCAGATGAAAACTAAGACACTACACTTGGGCTTCCACAAGCCCGATTGCGCTCAACCTAGATGACAAAGATGACGACTACATGAAGATCCACTCTTTGGTGGTAGGTGCTAACTTTGTTAGTGGCCCAAGATCCACCATTGAGCCCATACTCCGAGCAAGCAATGATAACACAAGGTATGCCATTGTGTCAATAATTTTTTTTGAGACTAATGTTTTTTGGAGACTTGTTTGTTCGAGCAATATGTGTTGAAAGCAATTATGTCAAGCAAGGACGACTCACCCACTTTGTGTCAAACAAAAGCTATGAAGAATTCGCACCATTGCCACCATGCTACTCGCTGGTGCAGCAATGGTGATGCCCACAAAGCCGAAGGTTGTGTGACATGATGCTCCAAAGACCACAAGATCAAGATCGTCTATGTCTCCGGATCGAAGCTACTGTTGTCATCAAAATTTCGCATGTCCTCTAAAGAAAACAACAGAACACTTTTGGATATTCAGAGTGCCCATGAAGACTATGTTCCAATGGATCAAGCGTCAAGGCGATCGGAGGTTCCTACGAGCGGCTATGGTCAAATCATGGAACGTCGCGCGTTCTGAAATTTTTCTGGACAGCACGCCGTGCTGAAACAAAACGGGCATATCTCACTCATTCAGACTCCGTTTAAGATGATCAAGCACTCGTTGGAAAGGTAATTTAATAAAATTTTCAATAAAAATATATTTAGGTATATGTTCTGTTCTAGATGTAGGGGCAAATCCATGAAGAAGAGGCAGCAGCAAGACAATGACGACACGATAGAGGAGACGGAGATGACGACCATGAAAAGGAGCTTGGACAATGCTTTCATGGAGCATACACGAGAAAATTCAGAAGCTAAAAACATGAACAAAGACTTCTGGAGCATTGGTACATGAAGACACAAGTGATGAATATTCATGGAGACGGTAGATGCAAACCACGATGGATCATAAAGAGGACATCAAGACGACATCTCGCAAGAAAGGCCACGTCTCAACATGAAGATGAAGAGCTCCAAGGCTAAGTACAACGGATGCCATACAAGAAGATTTTTGCTACTCCTACCTACCGTTACATGCAAAAACAAAGAAGGGAGCAACTATGTGCACAATGCATGATCGGAGGAAAGACAAAGCTAAGACGCGAATGAGAAAATAATGTGCAAGACGATGAAGGAGTGGTTCACAAGCAAGGGGCAGTACATACATCTGAAGCACAAGGACATGGACTGGTAATGGAGCTAGCAACATGTGGGAGAAAGGGGACAAGGAGCAGACACTGCAAGGCAGTGCGCCGGCCGGCCCTGTGCCCCCTAGACCGGCCGGCCTAGCCTACTCGAAGCTCCACTCAGGCTCTCCTTTCACAGGTATGTAGTTCATAAAGTTCCTAGTTTGTATTCTTGAGTTCATCCACTTTTAGCACCAGAAACACTCCGCACAAAAGAAAAAAATCATGCACAAATACTTGCTCCAAAATTCACCAAACGTTTACAACAAAACCTAGTTTAGCTTCCCCTTTGATATTTTGTTCTTCCACTGGCAAGAAACCCCCAGTGATTTGGTGATTTTAATTGTGCAGCAAGGGCACTGTGCGGATGACTATCTCCAACTTCCTTGGAAGAAGAAGAAGGACACGATCATTGACATCACCCGTTCCACTTCAACATACAATACAATCAATTACACCACCATCATATGGGCCATAATCTTGGGGTCATGATCAATTACACCACCATCATATGCCCGAAGAACTACATTCAAGATCACCGAACACCTCCATGCCTCAGGATGATCGTCGCTATTTTCATCAATTTTGTGCACAGGTTTAGAGATGTGTAAGGGAATAAAGTTGGATATTCATAGGCTCCATCAAGTCACCATTCCAACGCATCCAAGATCAATAAATTTGAAGACACGTACAAGGAGATATGGCAAAAACATTAGGCGCTGCGCGTGCTGGAATCAGCTCGGGACAGATTGCGGTGCCGGAGTAAAACGAGCATAATTCTCTCGATCGGAATCCGTTTTGGGAAAACAAAGACTTGTTGGAAAGGGAATTTCATGTACAATGCAATGGAGCCATGGTTAGGAACATTTTCTGTTCTGTACAGAGAGGAAAAATCCGTGAAGACGAGGCAGCAACAAAAGGGCAATGGAGAAAGAGGTGATAATAATGTGAGAGATGATTGGGCAAGTCTTCGATTGGAAAATTGATGATCGTGTACAGCATGGGGAGTGAATCAACGCAGCATGGACAAATTCAACTCTTGCATGAAAGACCATGGCATTGCAACAACAAGAAGGTATGTGAGAAAGTTGAGCTCTATGACTTTAAATGAAGCTCTTTTCGGGAGGCAACCCGTTCATTTTTTTTCCTTTAGAGAGAAATAGCATGGTACAACACTTCGATTCTAAACTTGTGGCTAGTTAACTTAGGCTAACTTTTATTTTATTTTAGATCACTATCATATCATTTTTGACCTTGCATTCCTTTGCATTTTTTATTTCCTTTTTTTGACTTTTTGTGAAAACCCCCTTTCACCTAAGCCTTCCTATGAACCTAAACCAAAACCAAAACCCGCTTTTTTTATTAGCGTGCTGTCACCATTCTGATCAACCGAGTATTTTTCCTATCCTTTATTCTGACTGAAAATTTCTGACTAGCCATCCTACTCTATCCCAACAATTAGAAAAAAAAAAGAAAAGAAACTCTTATACCGTTAGCGACCCTAAAACCATATGTTTTGTTTTTATACAAAAACTTAACACTTGTTTTCCTTTTATTTTCAAAACACCTTAATTAGAATTTCTACACTTGATTTATCTCTTCAAAGTTCCAGTTTTAGCCAAAAATATAGGATACCCTTGAACCTACACTTAAACCTTGTTAGTTTGGTTGATTGGTTTTTTCGATGAATGATTTTTCTTGTTGACAACGTTTGTGTTTTTATGAAGGGTAGGCCACATGCTTTGTCTTTCTAAGCAATTAATCTATCTACCGATTGTGGAACAACATTGAAAGTCCTTTTAATCCTTGCTAACCCTTGTTTTTGCTAACTCTTGCATTTGCATTTTGCATCCATTTCATTGTCCTCATCTTCATTATGATTAAGCTTGGTTCTTTCTTAAAACCTTATGATGAATACTTTCATATCTATGTTAATGCTCGTACGACATTTTCTCTTGCAATCTTGTGTAAACATGGTGCTTAGACTTGATTGCGGATCATCATCATGGGGTTCAACAATTTGTGGAAGCTAATCATTTTGTTGATGCTTTGGTTGGTTTATAGACATTGCACTGCGCTTTATTTTTCTTGCGCCATAAAGAATCATTGATCTTGAGATAGACATGATTTTTTGACCTTGGTTAATAATACTTTTTGGCTATGGAAAAATTCAGCAACCTTGTTGTAAGCATGGTGCTTAGAACTTGGTGTAAACATTGTTTTTGTTTGTATCCCTTCCTATCATTTTCATGCACACTTGCACACACCTATACTCATTAGGCTTTTGTTTTCTTTTACTAGGTTAGCTATGCCACAAGCTAAAATCTTAGGGATGTTGTTGGTTCATTGGCACTTGTTTCTACTCCCGACCGTCACCCGGGATTGTGCATAAAATATTTTTCATATCATGCATGTGTGATTTGGATTTTATCCGGAATTGTTAAATTCCAATCGGATTTATTTGAATTTGTTGAGTGTAGTTTATATTTGAAATTTCCTTTCAAATATAAACTAAAACCTAACTAACCCCCCTAACTTCTAACGTGGACCTTGCCCCTGAGACCACTAGCTAACTCGCTAACCCAACATGGGCATTTATGCTAGCTTGGCTAAACGTCTAAGTTGAAGTCGGCTAACTAAACCTATCCCGAGCCGTTTCACCCTAAACCCTTTTTGAAAATTCTTACATGAGTTATGACTTTGTTTGTTGACTCTTCGAATTAATTTCTCGCTAATTAATTCGATTTCGAAAAATAGTCTAATCAGTTGTAACGTATTTCAACCGGCTTACTTTGAATTTTGACGTCGTTTTCTGGCTTCTCGAATTAGTTCCTTGCTAACTAATTCATTCCCAGAAAATAGTCTAATTCATTTGTATCAAGTTTGGGCGAAATAAATTGGTTTCGCATGCTATAAGTGAATTTGGCCCAAACCTCAATCTATCCAAAGCCCCTTGCCTAATTCTGTCTTTTTTCTCTAACCTTGATCGACTTGTCGCCTGATGCTAATCAGGATCAACACCAAGACCAGGAACCAGCACACCCCCTTTTCATTCCTTCCTTGCGCAAAGCTAAACCGGCCCAGCTTGACCCATTCCTCTTTCCTTCACAAGAAGCCCAGCTCTTTTGTCAACCAGCCCAGCCCATCCACCGCTCATGCATGACCAGCACCAACGCCTGGTCCATCCGCTGTTTCTCTTCTTCGCACGGACGCTGCCGCCGCCTTGCTTTTCCCTGCGGCACTCGAACCTTCCCCGCGCCGCGACAAGGCATGGAGAGCCCTGCTGCTCCCTTTGCCGCGCAAGCGCAGCGCCGCAGACCCCCGTGAGCCGCACGCATCCCTTCGCGTCGAAGCAACGCAGCTGCCTCTCGCTCTCCCTGATCCTTTTTCCTTTCTCGTGACCTTGCCGCTCTCTCTCTTTGCCTCTCGCCTGCGGAAGCCGACAACGCACGGTCGAACGGCCCCGCCTGCTGCCTGCGAGCGCCCGTGCCTCTCCACCGAACCCCAGCTCACTCGCGTGCCCACGCCTGCAACGCTGCCGCGGCCGCCAAGGCACCTCACCTCGCCACCAGGATGCAGCCACGCGTCCCTAGCGCTCCTGCCGAGGATCGCTGGCCGTCCAAGTCTCGCGCAAGCTCGCCCAACCCTAGCTCACGGGTATAAAACCCAAGGTGCTGCACCCATCTCCTCCCACCAGGCAGCCGCCGCCGCGCCCTTATTCTTTCCCTGCTCTCCCTTCTGCCCCAAGATGCTATCACCTGCAGCAGCTTGTTCCCCTCTGCTCTTCCTTCCCCACGAAGGAAGCTAGCTGCCCTTGTTCTCCAAGCTCCAGCCCCGCACATCCCCTGCCATTTTTCCTTCTCTCCACCCCAAAGCCGACCAGCGCGTCGCCATGAAACTCACCAGCAGCACCTCCTTTCCCTACCCTCTTCACAAAGCCCCGCATGCCACCACCATGGAGGAGAAGAGCCGCTGCACCGATGGGAACGAAGACGCCGCCGCCGCGGAGGACAACGCCGACGAGCTGGATCACCAGGACGCCGCCGGGAACGACTACGCCAAGCACCGCGTGGAGGACGTCGCTACCGCCAGGATGAACGCGAGGAGGAGTACGACGCTGCCATACCGCGAGCTCGCCGACGCCGCCGCGGACGCCACCAAGCCGGAGCTGCTGGAGCGCCGCTGCCCGCAAGAAGAGAAGCCGTCGTGCCGGACCAGGGAGCCGCCGAGCTGAACCACGACCGCGAGCCCTGCTACCCCTTCGTCACGCCGGCGCAGCCTCGACCCGACACGGCGCCGCTGTCTCCCTGCATCACCTCACCGTCCTCGAGCCCGTAGGTGAGCACACCAGTCCAAGATGCCTCCTTGTCTTCTCGCTGTCCGGCGTTCACACGCCGATGAGCCCCCGTAGACTAGCCAAGCCACCCAAGCCCTGCCTTTTTCCCTTGCCAGTGCCCTGGCCTTCGTGCCAGGGAAGTTCTTGTGCAGGTCCCCGTCGCGATGAGCCAAAGCCGAGGCCTTGGGCGCAGCTGCAAGGTGAACACCGCCTCTGCGGCATTTCACCGAGCACTCCCCGAGCGCTAACCCCCTCCACCTTGACCTGCCCCAACCAAACCTTAGAAGGCCAAAAGCTTGGACTTGTACATGGTGAACGCGTGTGCGCCATCGTCCCGCACCTAGCCGTGCCCTTGTCGCTGAAAAAGGAGCAGGTTGGCGTCGCGCCGCCCCCGTGCTGCTGCCATGTCGCCGGCCTTCGCGCCGGGGAGTTCTTACAGGTGCTCTGCACGCTTGCCGTCGACGTTGCCGTGGCCACGACCTTGCCGTGTGACCACGAGCACCATCTGCGCAGCCGCCACTGCTTACGCACTGCTTTGTCGTGCCGCAAACCGCTGCCACCTTGAGTGCATACAAACTGTTCGACAAAAAGCCACAGTGAACACCAAGCCCCCAAGCCGACTCCTTTTCCTCCTGTTTTTGCTTGCGAGCTGAGTTAGTTCAACATTGGTTCATGCTCGATGCACTTGCTAGCTTTTACACTACCCAGCCAACATCGAATGCATTTGGTTTTACTACCTTTACAATGTGAGAACGCCGAGCACGGCCACACCTCGGGCGTGGTTCACCACGGGCCGTGCACGTGCCTGCTTGCCAGCCTTGTGCCGCTGCTCTGCCGCCTGCTGTGCTAGCCTTGACCAAGCCTAGGCCTTTGGCCATGAGCCGCCATCGCGTCGGTGCTCGCTATGCTCGCCATGGCCACCGCCGCAAGCTAACTAACCCGCCTTCGCGTAGTGCCCCGTGCGAGTCCCAAGCCGTTGTCTTTTAACCACAAGCTTGTTCCCCTCAACCCTCCACGCCGTAGACGTCCGCCGCCGTCGTCGTGCTGCTTCCGGCCGCGGTATTTGCCAAAACTCGGGCCTTTGGCCACCTTCGCGTTTGCCAATACCCGCGCGAGCCGCCTGCCATGATCAAGTCGAGAAAAGGACGCGCCTTTCCGTGGTCCTGTGTGCTCGCCGGCGTCGCCCGTGCGCCGCCTGCACGGCCTCACTGCTCCGGTGACTTTCACCGGGGTTGTTCATGCCCAGAGGCTTCGTCGTGCCAAGTTAGGACCTAGCGGCCAGTCCCGACCCAAGCCGAGCCCTATAGCTGTCACCGTGGCAAACTCCGGCGAGCCCCTTTTGGTTTTCACGACGGAGAGGAGGGAGAAGAAAGTGCCACCGCTGGAGCCACGCGTCACCACAAGGAGGAGCCACACGCCGGACCGCATGAGACCCAGCCGCATCAGATCCACCTTGACCGCAACCTGATCCGTGGACGCGGTGCCCGTGGACCGCACTCACGGTTCACCATGGACCGAGCTATGCTGTGACCCTTTACAAATAAGCCCCTACCCTTTTACCAAGGGACCCCTGAACTTTTCGAATCTTCTCAGCTATGCCCCTGGTCTTGCCCTTTTACACTGAGCCCCCTGACCTTGTCCAGAATAGCATCCAGGCCCTTTAACTGTTGACCGCTGATGTCAGCAGGGCCCTGTGCTGACGTCATCTTAACCGGCCCCACTGCTGACGTCATGCTTACGTCAGCATGACACGTGGAAAAATCCTGAGCTGACACGTGGCACCTCTTAGCTGCTGACACGTGTCTGTGTTTTCCTTTTTCTGTTTCGGAATTATTTGAAAGCCTAGAAAAGGATTTAATCTTCAGAAATTCATAATAAATCAACCGTAGCTCAAAAAAAATATGAAATCAGTTTCAGTATTTTTCTAAAATCATGACAAACACGATAGAATAGAGTTTGGTGTGATTTGAATCTCTTTTGATTCTCATTTGGAGTTTATTTGCTAGTAGATGTCGTCGTTTATTTATGTATCCATATAATAGGATCCCGGAGGACCCGGACTACTTCGACTACTTCGACGACACCGACTACGCTGAAGTGAAGAGATAGAGGACCATGCTCCAGGTTCACGCCCATCCTGACTCTTTAACCTATTAGGCATTGCTGAGTAGAATGCTAGCGCTTTGCTTATATGATGATGATGAATGAGCCATGCATAGCCTATTTATATATCCTGATTCCTTGTATACCTACTACTATATATATGATTGCTATGCTGCTGCTTGCATGTGTATGGGATATTGTGGAATAGGATTCTTGGCGTGTGTGGGGATAAAACTGGCAGGAGAAGGTGTTTTTGGGAAACTTGGCGGGGGGCGAGCATTTTATAACAACTCGATCTTTGATCGAGGTGCCGGGAGACCCCTGCTCTCGAGGGGGTCCCACACCGTGCTTATGGCGGGCACATGGATGGATAGGAGCACAGGAGTTGGCGGCAGTACCTATAGTGGGTATTGCGACTGCGTTCTTCTGTGGGGGATACGCCTTTTGGACGATGACGCTCGCCCCGGTCTGAAACCGAGTGGGGTAACTTTATTTGGGCCCCACGTACTTACCGCTTACCCATATGAACGGGTTCCAGCCTTCCTATCTAGCGCGATGCCTGCACTGCGAGAAGATCAGGTGGATGGTGTA
The DNA here is from genome assembly GCA_015476505.1 of Urochloa ruziziensis. NCBI lineage: Eukaryota > Viridiplantae > Streptophyta > Magnoliopsida > Poales > Poaceae > Urochloa > Urochloa ruziziensis. Next base: position 1,854,207 of record CM027120.1, on the reverse strand, counting down.
CGGGAACGGGAGAGACCGTTTCCCCGAAGGACTATAGCCCCGACTGGCCCCCGAGGGAGAGTTCAACACAGCTTCCGAAGCATTGGATTGCGAGCCGATGGATCGAGACAGGAAGGGCAGGCGGGCATCGTTGCGGTTAGGGTCTGTGCTGTGGGTTGCGTCTCGAGTTGGCGACGGCCATCTCGCAGCCCGAGTGGGTCCAGTTGTACAAGCTCTGCAGAGTCTAGAATCTATACGTATAGCCGCGTCCTCGGTATGGACATTGCCCATTTTCCCTGTTACCTCTCATATTTGGGATCTTCTACCTCCCCCTTTATTAGCCAGTTTGAGAGTGACTAAGGTTCGCAGCTACGGACGGGGAGAAGGAAAGTTTGCTCCCTTTCCTTTCAGGATCCGGTCGTAGTTGGTGAGGTGCGAGGGGAGGGAGCTCTCGCATCGACTTAGACGAGTGTGGAGAAGGAGACGGGAGTCCGGTGTGCCGGAATAGCCCGATGTGATGTGAGATGGGATTGGATGGATATATTGGAGATTTATATTTATACTTTTGCTGCTGCATAGGAAACCTCTGCCTTTCCTTGAACTACTTTTATACCCTTAGAATATAGGCCACTTAAAGCTTGCATACAGATGGTGACGTGAACCTATCCCATTCCTTGGGGATAGTTTGTGAGCATGCAGGGTAGAACTTGAAGACAAATCCGATGTTTGAAGAAGGGTTGTGTGCTTCGCTCAAGTTGCCTGTGGTGTTGATCGAAGATGAAGACTTGAAGCTAGCTACCGCTACGCAGGATTTCCGCTTGTCGCTTAGCCCAACGGGCTTGTACTTTACTCGTATTTCCATAATGGTATGGATGTAAATCTCTTCTATGTAATCTAATTCGTTGTATGGATATAATATTATGCTGAGATGAGTTCTGTACGTGATAGCTACTGATCCAGGGACTATCACAATGGTACAGGGAGTCGGATTTTCGATTACGAAAATCCGGGTCGTCACAGACATCATGACCAAAAGCTTACCTGTACAGTTGTTCACTGATTTTTGGTCTAGTCTTTGCGTCTGCGACTCTCCCGCTGTGACTGCGAGCGGGTGTTAGATATATATGTATAGCCGGTTGTACACTACCTTGTATAGGTGATAACCTTCCTAATTTAGGAGATTGTATCTTGTACACCAAGCCATCTTGGCTATATATATATGAGAGATCACCCCCTCCCTATTGGGTGTGCGGTGTTTCCCCCTATTCTATCTCTCTACACTCTTAACACTAAATCTGGTTAAAAGATAGGGGCAATCAAGGTCGTTTTACATTTTTGTTAATATGTCCTAAAACGTCTAGAATGACTTTTTTTTTGGACGGAGGGAGTGGAGTTCGACCTCATGTTGATAATTAAAAATTTTGGAAATATTTTTTTTGAGTTGAGTGATTTTTTAAGTTGAACTTTTTGGCTGTGACACTAGGGATATTTTCCAAATGTCACCGACACAAATTTATATCCCTATCCTTCCTGCATCAACGGTAGATGTCTCTCTACTAGCAGTAGTAGGAAAGTAAAACAGTAGAGGAAGCAAATTTACCTGGGACATAGCCTACTACCCTGTCGTGTCTAGCGGCCGCCTCTGAAATAAAGAATATTGTTTGTACGTACTTGAAGGGAGAAAATCAGTACACAATTAAATCATGATCTGAGACATATTGGAAAGAGATCCAAAAGTAGAGTTTCTAGCAAGCCTAGTTTAAAACTAGTACAAGGTTAATTTTCTGCATTCAAATACCTCCTAGTTTTTTCTAAACCAAAGTATATTAGGAAACTGTAGCATTTTTCTAATAAAACTGGAAAAAGAAAACTAAATTTCCAAACAGGTCATTAGAGTGTTCAACAAGCTGGTTTGTTGAAGGAGGTCTAGGAATAATAGACCTACAGATTCAAAATAAATGCCTACTCAGCAAATGGTTATTTAAATTGCTGAACGAAGATGGCACATGGCAGACTATGCTTAGAAATAAATATCTAAGTTCCAGCTGTTTGACTCAGGTTAAAATTAAACCTGGAGATTCGCATTTCTGAAAAGGTTTGCTAAAGGTTAGGGAAGATTTCCTAGGTTGTGGGACCTTTAAGATAAGAGATGGGTCACAAACTAGATTTTGGGAGGACACGTGGGTCGGCTCTAAACCACTCAGAGAACAATTTCCCAATCTATATAATATATAATATAGTGTACTACCCTCATGTTACAGTATCAAATGTCATGAACCAAATGCCATTGAATATCTCTTTTAGAAGAGCTATAGTCGGAGATAAACTGACTGCCTGGCATAACCTTGTAGCTAAAATAGCCAATCAACAGCTTTCAGATGGTAGGGATGATTTTATCTGGGGTTTGCATAGACATGGCAATTTTACAGTACGGTCTATGTATCAATGTCTTATCAACCAGGATATTCCTTTTATTAATAAATTTATATGGAAGCTGAAGATCCCTCTAAAAATAAAAGTTTTCCTTTGGTACCTACAATAAGGTGTTATTCTAACGAAGGATAACTTGGCTAAGAGAAATTGGTCAGGAAACCAAAAATGTTGTTTCTGTGATTGCAATGAAACAATTAAGCATCTCTTCTTTAATTGTCAACATGCTAAGATGATTTGGAGAGTTGTTAATATAGCTACTGGGTTAACTCCACCAAAATCAATATCGCACATGCTTGGAAATTGGTTAACGGGAATAGGCAAAAAAGATAGGATGTTGATTTTTGTTGGGGTTGCAGCTCTTTTATGGGCCATTTGGTGTACGCGTAACGATTTGGTATTTGAAAAAAAACAGTTTTCCTCTTTTATGCAGGCTGTCTTCAGGGGAGCATACTGGCTGCGATATTGGTCCCTACTTCAGCATGAGGAAAAAAGGGAGTCTGTCCGTTTGGCAAGCAAGGCGTTGGAGGTCGTTGCTCTAGATATCTTTGTCAAGAATGGATGGAAAAGCAATAATAGACTTTGCTTTTAATATTCTCCCATCGTTTGCGTACTATTTGCTTTATTTATGTAATAAGCTTTGTGCTGAGAATGATGTAAAGACTTGGCTGTGTGCGGTCGCAGAGGCCGGAATTTTATCCTTTTTCTAAAAAAAAACAAGCTGGTTTGTTAGTCAACTAGGGTGAGATTTGAAGTTTGACGCAGAGCTCAGGGTGGCATTTGGAGTTCTCCATAGATAAAGAACCACCGTACCCCCCAGATCTCCCGCAGCTCCTCTCTTCAGAAGTTGAGTCCAAAATCCCATTTTGCTGGGCGTGAGCGTGACATGGCTGCCGCCACCGGCTACAGCGACGCTCCGACCGACGAGCAGCTGCGCGCCTACGCCGAATTACCCCAACATGGCCGCTACATGGCGGAGGTGTTCGCCGTGCGCGTCCCCGCCGCCGCCGCCGGAGGAGACAGGCCCCCCGCCCTGCGGCACCATCTCCTTCCACGGCGGCCACTGCTGCAGCGACTTCATTTACAGCTCGAGCCCGGCGGAAGACGAAGAACCCACCCCGCCGCCAACCTGCGACAGCCAGGTGAAGTTCCCTTCCATCTCTGCTCTCATCTTTCTACTACTTGTATTGTATCTTGTAGAAGGGAGAAGGGGGAAGTATGTCGCAAACTAAATAGGAAGAATATCATCCAATTTCGACTTTCAGGGATTTCAAACGGTCAGTCAATTGGACTGAAATCAAATTAAACCATCAAACTATATGTTTTTAAGAGCACAGAGTACTAGAGTAGTATGTTAGAGCTTAGAACTCGATCTTTCATGAGTAGGTCCAAAACCAGAGGAAACATCGATAGCAATCTCCACTCTCACAAGCCATAGAACCTGTTAATTGCATAAGTCTAGGTGGTGAATCATTAAGTTTTCAATCTCTATCTTGTTATAACTTCTTTTTTAATTAAAAAAAGGTTACTTGCTAGCTAGAACTGTTTCTTATAAATGCTAGAACTGATTTACAAGGCCTAGCTTGCACCAGTACCTGACCTCTGTCCTTAGCAAGTGAACCACTTAATTTCTTCATCTCTCGAAACAGGGCAACATCCTGCTGACTGGTCCATCAGTGGCCACCTCAGCATACGGTCCAATCGTCTTCAACCTCGACCTCCACGACGGCAGCCACGGATCCACCTCCACACAAGGAGAAGCCGCTGCCGACGAGGAGGAGGACGGGAACGCCGGGAGGATATTCTGCGACGCCGTCGACGGCGAATTCTCCAACTACGACAGGACCATAGTCGAGACTGTCAGACACGGGCTACGGCCCCGCAGACGTGATCTACGCTGTCCTGAGTAACGCCGTCGAAGGCCGGGTGGCCGTGAAGCTTGCTCACCATGTCGGCAGCGATGCCGCGGCCATTCTTGGGAGGATCACTGCTCGCAGCAAGCTGTTCGACGCCGGCTGCGTGCTCTTCTACAACGAGCATGGTGACAAGGAAGACGTGCGCGTGAGATCGGGGGAGCTGATTCCGCTGGCGAGGCAGGCGCTCGCCGTGCCGGTGCACATGCCGCTGACGGTTGAGCTTGACCTGAGTTGCTCTTCAGGGGATGAAATTGTTAGAGGTGCCCTTGAGTTCAATCCTGCAATCGACGGCCAGCATATGCAGCGTCTTGTCGGCGTGAACGGTGCTGAATTGGAAGTGACAATCTCATGGTCAGATTACCCTTGGTAATGTCAGTAGTCATTTGTGATTTGCGTGAGGGGAGTGGAACTGGTTTGGTTATCAATTCTACATATGTGTACTCAATAGTTAACATTTTCACAAATAAGTGTTCTTGGCACATACTCATCTCCGTTCTAAAATTGTAAGATGTATATTGTTTGCGATGAGGACATATATAAGGCTTTGACCAATAATTACTCCGTTATAATACTTATTTACTTAATTAAAAAATACTTATGAAAATATTTTTAATACAAATTTAATGGCATCAACAACATTGTAGAAAAATATATTAGTAGGGTAATTGTTGGTCAAAGGGTTGTCCTAGAACAAAATAAGCCTTGTAAAGTTTAAATAATGGTGGGAGCTAGTAAAATTTGATATTGTAATTCAAGGTTAAAACTTTTGAGATGATTTGATTACACAATATGATTACGCATACGCTGATTACACAATATGATTACGCATACGCTCAATGTGCATAAAATATTTCTTGGATTTACCACCTGGGAAGACGTACACACCCACTACTGGAGAAAAAAAACCTTTCATCCACTACATATATACAGGCAAGTTAGACCCGACAATGATACATACTAGCATCTATACCGAATTTTACGGCCCTTGTCTCCGAAAGTTTTTTTAGTACCAGTTGGTGTTACAAATTAATACTAATACCTATATGTGCGTTAGTACCAAACACGGGTGAAGTTACAAGAAAAGCATATCTTACTTAAGTCACCAATATATGCGTTAGTACCAAACACGGGTGAAGTTACAAGAAAAGCATATCTTACTTAAGTCAGATATATTGTGTAGGTGAGATGGTAAGCAGACTATATGTAAGGTGAGGGTTCTCGGGTTTGAATCCTACGCACCATATGCGCCCATATTTTGAGAAAAAATCGTGAGACATGTGTAGGGCTCCTCCAAATTTGAAAAATTAATTTTTACCTTAAATATGGAAATGTTTGGATAGATGACCTATCCCTTTGTTCCAAATTATAGTCCATTTTAGAATTTTTTATGTTAAATTTGTCTAATTTTGATCAAATTGTAAAAAAATATAATAATTTCTGTTGTATCAACTGAATGCGCCACAAAGAGATATTTCACAATGGATCAATGAAAATAGTTTGTTGTTACAGACGTTGTTATATTTTTTCCCTTAATTTTTGTTAAATGCACTCCTTAATTAATATGCACTTTGATTTGGAACGTAGGGATCTCATACGAGAGAAAGCCGGCAGGCGGCAGCTAGCTCACTTATGCGGGTGTGTACTACCTTGATAGTGAGGGGTGGAACGCGGAATGTGAAAGCATAAGATAGATATTTTTGTGATCTCAGTTGTTAAGCTAAAAAAATTGTAATAATTTTAATGTGCATGGTTTTCGCAGAGGCCGAATATATTTTATCTTCTAAATAAAGTCGTACTGTGGATATTATTTTTCTTATGCCGTACCAACAAGCTAATCAATAGAGCGAAAAAAAATGAACTGGGCCAAGATTAGCTAGTTGTACTGTGGATATTATTTCTTATGCTGTACCAACAGGCTAACTAACCTACAGAGGAAAAAAAACTAGGCCATGATTAGCTTGTTGGCATATAATATTATGAAACCTTACCCATTGTCACAGGCACACACCGATATTTTCATATGCCCAGTTTACGTACTCATATAAATTTTCTCCTGGTTATCTTTATTAGTGTGACAATTTATTTAATAGTGATCACCTGGTCAACCAGTTATGCACTACGGGAGGCCGCGTCTTTGCCGTGTGCCTCCCGCACACGACAAAGCCACAAACGCACACGGCAAAGACCTTTGCCGTGTGCTTTCGGCTTTGCCGTGTGCAAAATGGCACACGGCAAACACAACGACGGCAAAGAGATCTTTGCCGTGTGCCGTACCACGGGCACACGGCAAAGCTCTTTGCCGTGTGCCTTTGGTTTGCCGTGTGTCATGAATCCCACACGGCAAAGATTTTTAAAAAAAATATAAAAAAACATGCCCCGCCACGGGGGCCACCACGCCGGGCTGCAGGGACGCCGCCGCAGCTGGCCGCCGCGCCGCCGGCCACCGCGCCTCCGGCCGCCGCGCTGCTGGTTGCCTCGTCGCCGTGCCGCGCCGGCCGCCGTGCTGCTGGCCGCCTCGTCGCCGTGCCGCCGGCCGCCTGGCGCCGCCGCACCGTCGCAGCTCCTTGCCGCCGCACCTCCTCGCCTCCGCACCGCCGCACGCCACCTTCCGACCCGCCGCTGCCGCCGGGGCTCCACCTTGCCGCCGGATCTAGGGCCGCGGCTGCGCTCGTCGAGGATGGAGCCCGTCGTGCCGGCTTGGGGGAAGGAGGTCGCCGCGCCCGCTTGGGGGAAGGAGGTCGCCGTCGCCGGGATGGAAGAAGAAGGCCGCCGCGCCGGCTTTGGGAAGGCCCGCCGCGTCTCGCCTGCCGCCGAGTTCCGTCGAGATCCACGCGAGGAGGAGGAGCTCTGCCGCGGCCCACCGAGGCCGCCGAGATCCACGCGAGGAGGAGGGGCCGCGGCCCCTAGGCCATCGCCGTCACCACCGCCGTGGCGCACCTAGGCCTTCCTCCATCTCACGCGCCGCCGCCCACCTCGCCCCGCCGCTGCTCCTCACCGCCGGCGAGGGGCGACCGGAGGGGGGAGGGGAGGGAGGCAGAGGAGGGGGCCCATCGCCGCCGGCGCTGGATCTTCTGGCCACCGGCGCCGCCGGTTGCTCTGCGGAGAGAGAGGAGGAGGAGAGATGGGAGAGGAAGAGTGGAGAGGAAGAGTTTAGAAGAAGAGTGGAGAGGAGGAGAGGGCGTGAGGAGGAGAGAGGGGCGCAGGTGGGGCGTGGGCCATGGCTTGCGTGGGGATCGAGGGCGTGGCGTGAGGAGAGAGGGGGCACGCGGCGCGCGTGGTGGGCGTGGGGCCCAGCCGTCGTGGGGGTCGAGGCTGGGGCGCGCGTTGCCTTGTGCCGACCCAGGGGCACACGGCAAACATCCTATGCCGTGTGCCCCTGGGCAAAGCACACGGCAAACATATTACTGTCTAAACAAAAAAAATTAAAAAATACCAAACGGATTCAAAAAATAATCAAATTTGAGTATGAACCTGTGTAACGTGTATGTAAACTATAAAAAATGAGTTTTGTTAGAAAACAAAATTTCAATTGTCACGTTGCTTGAAATCACAACATCTCTTTCACAACTCTTAGGGTCTTCTCCCGAGAAGTTTCGGTTTGTAAAGAGGCAATGCGTCAACTTGCTCGAAACCTTCTACATTTTTTACCATAGCCTCTACGTATGAAAACATGACATCACGCCAAAATTTATAATTTTTTGACCTTTTTTGTATTTTATAAAATTTTTAAAGGAACCGAGCCCAAATTCGGGCACACGGTAAGCGAGCAATATATTCAAAATTTGATTCCATCTAATGGACATGGCATCATATTAGTCTTAAGAATCCGAATAACATTTTTCCGAACATTACATTACATTATTCGAAACACTTACAGTTCAAATTTACCGTATTGGCAAAATTGAAAATAATGATATAAAATGATTAAATATAGTAAACAGGCCGGAAAACATGTACAAAACTAAGACGGAATAATACATGGACAAAGAAGTTAGCAAAAAAAATTTAGAGGCAAAATTCAAATTTTTTGCAGCCTGTTTGCCGTGTGCCTGCCTGTGGCACACGGCAAACAAGGTACTTTGCCGTGTGCCTGCCTGTTGCACACGGCAAACAGGCCACGTTGCCGTGTGCCAGTTGTTTGCCGTGTGCCCGCGAGGTGGCACACGGCAAAGCCGTGGGCACACGACAAACACGGGATTTCCCGTAGTGTTATGGGATTATTACGCAGTTTTTTTTTCTTTTTCAGGTGATATTTTTGAACAAACTATGAACATTAATTTGGAGAAAATTTACAGCATAGTGATCAACGAATTTACCATTTGCATGCACTTGCCGTTTGAGAAACCGATTCATTTGATAACTGGCCCAAGAGGTCCAGGGCCAGACGTAACAATGGATACATATAACTGCTGCACATGCTGCCAAAGACACCTGGCAAACTAGCAAGCACTCATTAATCATGGTTCACACTGGATGCATATGACACCATTGTGAACCTCCTCCTTGTTTTTTTTTGAAAGATTATGAACCTCCTCCTTTGTCATGTATAATCTATAGCTACAACATACTATAGGCCGTTGAAGGGGCCATAGAGACAAGACAGCTGATGAGGGGATAACAATGGACCAGATAAGCGTGTTTCTCGTTGAGCTAACCAAGCTGCACAAGCTACTACAGACGTACACACCAGCTGAAAGCACACACAATTATTGATGTTGGCAGTGTCATATGTCCAGGATATTCGCTGTACATGCTCACGATGTGTACAAGTGAACGGCCTGAAGAATTCAATACTGAATCATTACGGTTCATGGATCTGACTTTTGAGTCTCTACCAACTCATGATAAGGAGTAGTTGGCAACAGTGGCGGAAGTGAGATAAAAAATTGAGGACCAGTATGAAGATCGATATTTTCATAGTTGACATAGGCATAACAATAACAACATATATAAATATTAAGTTATTTTTAATCAATTTTTGTCACCATTTTTACAAGCATCATTTGATTACAATTACAACGTCATAATCCATGATGTCGAGATAACAATTAAAAGCATGTGCATGCATAAGGTACTATCAACACTTATCTTTAATTCTAATGAACATTGAGTGCACCTAGCCACCTAGACATTTTATCAAACAACCACAAGGCAAGCTCGAAGTGGCATGGCATCATGGCCCAAGCAGGGTGTCTAGGCATATCCTTTGTATCCACTATCCTGTTCCTATGGCTCGACGCCCACCATCCATCGCAGAGGTTGCTAGAGATTGCTCCATGACTGCAGCTATACGGTGGATGCGGCTGTTACTGGGAGTGGGTCTCACGCCGTTTCGTTGTGAGGACATGAAGACGGCCGCGAATTAAGAGCCGATTCAATTCACGGGGAGTAGAATGAGCACTAGGGTTGACGAATTAGGGCCCATTCGGTTCTTAGGGATTCGTTCCACCCAGATTGAGATTCATATAGCAAAGAATTTATGATAGATATAACATTAGACCGGGATTTATTCGGGTCCGGAACAAATTTGCTCATGATAGTTACAACAAAAGACCCGGATTAGTTCCACACCTCTTGACTAGTGGATTGATTCCCGGTCTCTTGCTATAACTATCATGAGTAAATTGGTTTCCGGCCTGGAATAAATCTTGGTCTCTTGTTATACTTATCATAATTTTTTCTATATTGATCTCAATCTGGCTGGAATGGATCCCCAGTAACCGAACGGGCCCTTAGGGGGATGCCGGTGATGTGTGTGTTGTGGAGAGGAGCGTATGTGGAGAGGTGCGAGGTCACACGGCCGGGAAGAAGATAGGGAAAGTGAAGATCGGGCCGGGCTGCATACCCCATTCATCTTTGCGGAGGGGTGAGGGGTACTTAGTCCAAATGAACGTGAGTAAAATTTTGGTGGAAACTCTAAACGTAGCTATATTTAAGATAAATTTTGAATGCCTTCGTGCTAATAAACAGGGGGAGATTAATTAGTGTAGGATCGAAACACAATCCATCACGTGCATGCATGCATCTGCTAGCCGCCTTCTCATTCCCTCGTGTCACTATCTAGCTAAGTGGACTAGCTGCCGGCTGCCTCCGGTAGCTTGTGCATTTTGTTTTGCTCAACAAGAAACACGTCTAATTGGTCCGGTGGTCCCTAGCTAGGAATGTATTGTTGTCTCCTCAGACCAAATATTTCGAACAATTTTTAGTCATGAACTAACCTTCTGCAAGTATTATTTTCAAGGAATCAGGTTTGTCGTATATATGAATGGGTGGTGCATATGATATGATGCTGACCTTCTTACACCCGTGTCATCGCTATCCTTCGTTGGCAGTTGGCAGATTGTGCAGTTTATTGCTTTTCTCAAAGAGAATCACACGAGAAACATTACTAGTCACCGTTATCCAGCAGCCGTCGCGCGCTCCGCGCTGATGCATGGCGGACGAGGTCGAGTGCTGCAAGAGAAGGTAGGTATATGCTGCAGGAGTAATAACTCACCACCCAAAATCAAACTTTCCGTTGCCGAGTCTCGGTGTGAACAGCTCCTTGCGATTGCTCCACCACCTCAAGTCAATAGTCATAGTTGAATGAGGTATTACGTTAGCAAATCAGATGAAATAACAGTAAAGTTGTGAAGCGAAAGAGGGCTTCACAACTATATATTCCTTATGAAAAATCTTTCACAAGGATGAGATAATAATTTCTCCCTCATCTATGTTACCACCATAGTGATGGTTAAATAGATACGGATGAGAGCATTGGAGGTTCTAGTCTTGGAGCTTTATTATATTATTAGAGGGAGGGTCTCTCTTCTTCCACTTCCTCGATCTCCCTTCTTCTTTCTTATTTCCTTTAATAAAATGATGAGGGTTAGGAGCCCAGTATGGATGAGGGTTTCTACAACAATAATGGTTGTCAATCATGAGCCCCATGTCCGTGTTTGATCAACCACGACCCTGGGACGACGGCTAGGTCAAAGTTTTGAAGGGGTTATGGCAGATTATTATTGCTTGGACCCTAAATAATGTCACTATCAGATCAATTGCTTTGCTTCACTGGCATCCGGGGTAGGTTCCGAAACCACATGTTGAGTTGACCATACAAGCTATTTAGGCAAGCACACCCTCGGTAGCAATCTCTTTCTATATATTCGTTCGGTGCATTTGCATTTGCAACGCCGCACACACTCACTTAGGCTTTGCAAGGAAGGGTACGTTGTTTCCATAAATTGTTGAGTTTAGTTCATTGAAGTTTTTTCTTGGTGATTTGGTTTGAAAAACTTCGTTTAGGGTTTAGTTCAGCTATGGCTCAAAAGATTGCGCCTATTCAAGAAGTGACGTTCGACATGAAGTCGGGGTCCTACGGCGCGTTCATAGAGACTCTACGCGGTGCCCTGGCGGGCGCTAAACCCACGATGATAGCTCCACCATCATCCAAGGTACAACGCCCTGTGCTGGCCAAGGAGACGGGGGAGGACGTCCAACCGCCACGGTGGATCCACGTCAAGCTAAGCGGCGAGAATGGCGTGGCACCAAAGGTGGCTATTCGGAGCGACAACGCCTACATCAGGGGCTTCACCAACAGCAAAGGGACTTGGTTCCAGCTCAGCAAGACAGGGACCAAGGTCAATCTCGTCAGCGACAAACCGGTGATGCTAGGCTTCAATGACCACTACCAGACGCTTGTCGGCGGCGTTGATAACCTGCCGAAGCTGAACCTCACCAAGTCCAGCGTGGCGAAAGCCGCTGGCAAGCTCTGGGACCACACGCAAAAAGTACTCAGCGACGACGATGAGGATGATTCCACCATCCTCCGCAATGACGAGCTAAAGAAGGCGGTGGCGACCCTCTGCGTGGCCCTATGCGAGGCCGCAAGGTTCACCCCCGTCTATGATGTCATCAACAAAGGCTGGGGCAAGGATCAGGTATCCATCACGACGAAGGAGGTCGGGTACATCAAGCAGTGGGGTGACTTGTCCACCCAGCTGCTGAAATGGAAGAGCGCCGGTTACAAGGGTGATGCAGACCTTTTCAAACAATTCTCAGGTATCGGGATTAGCAACGGGGAACAAGCCTTGGCTGCGGTGCAGCTTGTGAAGCTGATCATCCGAAGCTACAGCCTGCTGGCCTGGCTCAAGTACTTCTGGGGGCTTCTGGTGAAGAAGATCCAGCTCCAGCAGGAGGACACAGCTGCAGAAGGTTACGAGAAGCCGAATAAAGGTTTTTCAGCTGCAGTTAACCCTCTCTAAAATTCAGTTACACACACCTAATTGTTGTGATATAATAATGAGATGCTTTTCTGTCTTCCATGGAAAATAATCCTCGCATGCATAATGCAAGTGTGTAAGATCATTTACTTCAACGAAATGAATAATATAAAACGTGTACCAATTGTGATTCTCTATCCACTTTATCGTGCACATAAACTCAGAATCTAACGTTATTAAAGCCGCTAGAGGCGGCTGTGGGCTGATTGGTCCACGTCAACGAAATTTCTTTTGACCGTCCGATCGCGATCCGACGCTAGACATCCAATTTTGACGTCAACACTTTGCATTATTTGAGCCCTCGCACTTTTAATAGAACAGCATGCGCTCCTGGATATAACATGAAATGTCCAACAGCGCCAACGTCCTTCTCCCTCCTTCACCCTTATCCTCCTGACCATATTAATACAATGACGTTGTGTTCATCACCTGCACACCACAAGCCAAGAGACAACCACATAAAATATATTTTACACATACACTGCAACTCAACACACGCAACACAATATCTTCGGTTAGCCATTAGTATAATCAAGCATATATGAAATGTGAACTCAATTGGTAAAGCTCCAAATGAACATTTTGCTACAGCGGGTGGAGAGCTGCCCCTGAAGTTCCTTTTCCTGGGGTGGGACATGCCCTCACCCACCCCTAGAATCTGATTTAATAAAAAAGTGAAAAAAGCAAAAACAAAATCCATGTGCCCCACCACCACATGTAGCTCCCTGGCAGTGGCAGAGCCACCAGTATGGTTAGCCACGACAACCGCCATACCCACCGATCGACGAAGACCCCCCCCCCCTCCCTCCCGGTGGCAGTTCCCTGCGGCCTGCGTCACGAAAATAGCATGGTCTGTTCGTCTGTTTCTTTCATGAGGAAGAAGATGAATAGAAGATAACGCTTCACTTTAGATCTTTGGGCCTTTAACAATTGGGCCATCAGCCCATCATTCACTATACCAACCCACCCCACTTGGAACTAATACATCGATATTCTGAATCGTCAAAACATCAAAGCTGTTGTCGCCCTCGCCCAGTCGCCCCTCTACCTTCTTCTTCGCGACGGTTTGTCGCCCTCAAGGTTGTGCTGTGCTCTCTAGATGTGTGATGGCGGCCGACAAGAGCAGGACCATTGCTCGGTCTCCATAGTGCAGAAACTGAGCTGCCTAATCCTTCTCAAGACCCTGATGGTGCTGCAGCCGCCGCTAATAACCGTCGGCGACGCCCGATTTCATACGCTAGCAGGATTGGAAAAAAATTAAAAGGTAAGAGTTGGATTATGGAATCAGACAATGACAATCTATTAATTCAACCCTACTTGCATTTGTTGTTGTACCATATTTGCAAATTTTGATATATGTGTTATTCAATGTTATTCAAAGGTAAGAGGTTTTTTAGCTCTGTTTCTGGGAAAGAACAGACCAATGGGAATGCTACTGCAGAAATTGAAGAGCTTGTACAAGATGAATTTCTTGAAGGGGAAGATGACAATGAAATTGAAGAGCATGTACAAGAAGCGCAAACAGAAAATGCACCGCAAGCACAAGGTGTACAAATACAAGAAGGTCATGGTATAATCAAAGAGTTCAACCAAGATCATGTTATTTCTGATCCAAGGCTTCGTATTCCAATTGAAAGATTTCATCCCAACATTAGAGATCAGGTGAAGCGAGCTTATTTGTTAAAATGTCCAACACAGCTTAAAGGCCATACTATCGAATGACTATAGATCTTTTCAAGAATCATGGTTTACACAGTATGATTGGTTAGAATACAGTCTGGTGATGCTGCTTATTGCTTTTATTGCTTTCTTTTTAAAGAACAAACGTCTGATGGTTAGTTTGGTCATGCACAAAGTTAGGATTCAAAACTTGGAAGAATGCATATAAGGCCCTCCCTTTACATGTTGCTTGGTAGTGTTGATAGTCACCAAAATGATGCAAGAAATGCATGTGCTGATTTGTAGAATCAAAGGGTAGGTGTAGATCGTAACTTCCAGATTTATGGCAAAGACTCTAAAATAAGATATAAAATTCATCTGACTAATGCTTTAGATGATGCAAAATATCTCATTAAGAAAGGTCTTCCCTTTCATGGACAAGATGAATCTTCCTCATTGTTAAATAAGGGCAATTATCTAGAGATGATTGATTCATATAAAGAGAAGAATGAGGATGTGAGGATCGCGTTTGATGAGTTGTGTCCAGAAAATGCTCAAATGCTTTCTCGAGATATCCAAAAGGACCTTGTGAAAGCTTGCACACAAGAGGTTACTAAAGTTATTATGGCAGAGATTGGGGATCTTCGTTTCTCTGTCCTTATTGATGAATCACAAGATATCTCAATCAAAGAGCAAATGGTTGTGGTTGTAAGGTAAGTAGTTGATTTGTCTGCTTTTCAGAATATCAGATTATTTGTTGCAATAAATAATTAGTATTACTTTTTATTGGTTATGCAGGTTTGTAAATAGCAAGGGAAATGTTGTAGAAAGATTTTGGGCCTAAAGCATGCTAAGGAAACATCGTTAGAGGCATTGAAGAAAGTTTTTGTCGAGATACTGGGTAGTCATAAGCTGCCAATTGCTAGGATCCGAGGACAAGGATATGATGGAGCTTCCAATATGAGAGGTGCATTTAATGGTTTGCAGAAATAAATTTGTGATAACAATCCATATGCATTTTATATTCATTGCTTTGCATACTAGTTGCAATTGGTAGTGGTTGCTGTCAGTGAATGTTGCACATGCATGAAGGATTTTTTTGACTATGTTAATTTGGTTGTAAACAATGTTGATGCCTCCTGCAACAGGAACAGTGAAGAGATACTTTTAGAGAGAGGTCAACATCAAATGACTAGCTTGGTTAGACCTGATTACTTCGTATTGAGCCAATGTGGGATGTTATTCTACCGGTGTTGATTTTTGTTAATAAAGAAAAGCATCTCTTACTTAAGCCAGGTATGCTGTGTAGATGAGATGGTAAGTAAATTATGTGTGAATTAATCAATAAAAATACCGTTTACATGGACTTGCAGCTTGAGAAAACCGATTCATTGGGTAAGTGGCCCAAGAGGGCCGGGGCCATACGTAACAATGGATCGATGGGGACCAGACAAACGTGTTCCTCGTTGATGAGCCAAACAAACTGCTGCACATGCATGCTGCCAGAGACACCTGGCAACTAGCAAGAGCACTCATTACTATATTAATCATGGTTCGTTCACACTGGACGCGAATTAATAATGCATATGACACCAGTGAACGTGAGCCTCCTCGATCCTTTGTCCTGTACTGAAGGGATAACGTACAATGGACCAGATAAGCGTGTTTCTCGTTGAGCACAAGCTACTACAGACGTACAGCTGGAAGCACACAAAATTATTGATGTCGCATTGGCATGCGTTGCGTAGACAACGGCAGCCTCCTCCAATGGTGCTGACTGGGTAGCTCTTATACCGCGTTAAATTTTTGCCCATACCAAAATGAGAGAACGGAGAGCTATCTAAAAAAATCTCTTATTCAAAAGATAATCTCGTGCACGCATCTTTAAATCATTCGAGCCTGACATATGAAGCTATGCAAATAGAAGAGCCAGTGTTTATTATTTACCCCTCTTGTTGTACGGATGTGGAGCTAGTTGGGGCAGCTGGCTCAGTTTGCAAGGAACTTTATGTTCGTGAAATAAAAGAGTGGCAGTATAGCGTTAGAATTCGTTGGCAGTGTCATTTGCCCAGGATCTTCCCTGTATATGCTCATGATGTGTACACATGCATGTGAACACTGCCTGAAGAATCCAATGCTGAATCATCAGGCGGTTCATCATGCATGGAATCTGACTTCTAAGTCTGTACTAAATCATGGTAACGAGTAGTTGCCAAGGCATATCCTTTATTTGTTATCAACCATCCGGCCTGTTCTTTTATGACTCGTTTGGCAAGTACGTACTAATAAACAGTAAACAGGGGCCAGATGAAGGACCGAAACGGCGACCAGAGAGGGGGGGAGTGAATGGGAGCCGATAAAACTTTCTTTTCTAAATCCGGCTTTCGCCCCAAAATCACTTCCGGACTTCGTAACACAATCTTGCCAAGATCACGTAGCAACTGAGATGCTACTGACCCTAGGAACAAGAAACATGCAGCGGAAACACAGAAAGAATCCTCGATCCAAAAAACTTCACAAATCTGTCACTGGGTGTATGTACTCGGCACTGCCGGGTTACCAAACTCGGCACTGCCTAGTACATGCAGCTCTCGAGTGTATGTACTCGGCACTGCCGGGTTTCAAAACTCGGCACTGCCTAGTACATGCAGCCCTCGTGTGTATGTACTCGGCACTGCCGGATTTCAAAACTCGGCACTGCCTAGTACATGCAAACAGCACAGCCCCAAAGTCAACTCGAGGATGGATCTCCCAAACGGCTTGAGCTCTTGAGGCGAGATTTTGGTCAGATGATCTAGACCTCCAGTGGAGTGTTTTCCCAAAAGATCTCGGCCTCTAACTCAGTACAACTCCCGCAAACTCAGATCTCGTGATGAACACCATGACATCAAGTTCATCCTGAAAATCTCAAATCCAAAGCGATTCTCGGCGCTTGAGGGCAAAGGATCACCAGCAAAAGAGGCACAAGGCACTCATACGCCAAAGAAATCCGACAGAAAACGCCCTAGAACGAGAAGAACGAAAATCCCCCAAAAATGGCTCCGAAAATACCTCCGAAAATGGGAAAAAGAAAAGGAGCTCGGGAAATCAAATCATGGCACAAAGATGAGCAGCACAAACTCCATCACATAACCATGAATTCACCTATACAAAACTAAGAAAGATTCAAAGTAGTTCTAGGTGGAGAGGATGAAGGGAAGGGAAAAACTAAACAAGCCAAATGAAAGATAACTAGAGAGATGACAGCCACCAGCCCTGGAAGGGGCTATTAGTAGTCCAAGTGGTGGTGCTCTAAAGACTAAACTACCCCTAAGTGATACATACCCCTCAGGGGCAAATTTGACATTTGATCTTCAGATATTTTCCGGCTCGGGCACCTTCCACTGCAAGCTAGCTTCCCTCCGACGCAAGCCTTGCAGTCACGCCGCGTGTCCTCCGGATCGAACCTCCTCGACGCCGAGTTTTGGGCCGGCCCAGTCGAGTGCATGTACTCGGCACTGCCGAGTTGTTCAACTCGGCACTGCCTAGTACATACAATCAGCCCAACAGCCCATCTTCGCCACGTCGAGTCCTCGGTCCTTGGTTTTGAGGCCCAAACCAAGAGAAACCGTCCACCGATGATTTTGTGGCCAAATCACCAAACCCCGCGCGCAAACTTCGGTTGTTAGCCGCCACCTTGCGCCGGCTTCTCGTCCGCGTACGAGCTTCGGTTGTGAGCCGCTACCTCGCACCGGAACCACGTCCCCTTGCTCGTTCTTGCCAGCATGTGAACCGCACTTGATCCACCGGCCACCGGGTCCCTCGAACCAAGCCTACTTGTCTCTCCGCTCCTCGGAGGCCGCCATGGCTAAGACCTTTCGCGCCTGTTCTTCACCTGCACCAATGCAACCAAGCCGCATTCTACACCTGCAATACTTGAGCCAAGGGAAACGTCAATCCACACCACGTTGTCAATCACTCATCACACCAGGAAGCGACCATCCACCGGTCCTCGGACACACCGGGTCCTCACCAGATTATCAGTATATGGTACGCAACGCAATCCATCACGTGCATGCATGCATGCATTTGCTAGCCTTCTCATTCCCACGTACGTGTCACTATCTAGCTAGGTAGCTGCCGGCTGTCTGGTAGCTTGTGCATTCTGTTTTTCTCAATGAGAAACACGTTTAACTGGTCCCTAGCTAGCTAGGAATCCATTGTTATCTCCCCGGAGACCAAGTATTTCGAACGATTTTGAGTCATGAATTAACCATGTTTGCAGATACAATATTTTCAAGGAATTAACCATCTCTGCAAGTACAATATTTTCAAGGAATCCATAATTATGAAGCGAAAGAGAGTTCCGTCTAGATGAAACATTACTACACAAGTGACCTTTGATACCTCGTAATTTAGTTCCGGTCGTTCCAGAACCGGTACTAAAGTGTCACTTTAGTACCGGCTCCGATACTAAACAGGGGGTACCGACTCTGGGGACAGTCATTTAGTAATGGCTGATAACTCTAACTGGTACTGATTTGCCCCGAAGACATTTAGTACCAGGTGGAACCTCCACCCGGTACTAAAGTCACCAAAAAATCTTATGACACGCTATCTCTTTCATCCACCCCTTTTCCCTGTTCTCTCTCTTCTCTCCTCTCTCTTATCTCTTTCTTCCTCGTTCTTACTTTAGCTTCTCTCCTCTCTCAGGCGGGTCGGCGGCAGGCGAGCGTTCCCAATGCGGGCGAGGCTAACTCAGAGCGTGCCGTGAAGCGGCCAGCGTGGCCCCGGCGAGGGCGGACGCGACCGGCTCGGCCCTGGCGTGGGCCGGCGTGGCCTGTGCGGCCCTGGCGAGGGCGGGCGGCGAGGCCGGCGTGGCCTTGGCCAGCGATAGCCCCTGCCAGGCGTTCAATTTTCTTTTTTGTTTTTAGAGATAACCAATGTTCCTCTTATACTTGATGTTGTATAAGTGAAGTCTTTGGGAGTCTTGACTTTTATAAGTGATGTTGTATAAGTGTAATCTTGCCTTGTAATATTGGATCTTTGAAATCTTAGACTTGACGTTGTATAGTTTCTCTTGTATAAATTCTATTTGCATTCTTTGTCTCTGTTCTTTGTTCTTGAAGAACTGAGAAAACAAAGTTCTAGAAGAAAATGGAGTAGACGGTTGTGGGATGGAGAGAGAGAAAGGGTGGTGGGAAGGAGAGAGACAAAGGGACGAGGAGTAGGAGAACCTTTTTTTTTGCGCGAGAAAAAAAGTTTAGTACCGGCTAGGGCATGTGACCGTTACTAAATTGCCCAATTTAGTACCGGTTATATGCTGACCGGTGCTAAAGTGCGACAGTTTGGTACTGATGAATCAGTACCGTTTCAAAAACCGGTACTAACCAGGGGTTCCTGCCTGGTACTGATAGCTACTTTGTTGGTATTGGACCGGCCGTCAATACTGTCGCTATCAGATTAGTTGTTTGTGTTGCTTCACACTGGCATCCGCATGCATGTTGCGTTGCTCGTACAAAAGTTTGGATTGTCTTTAGGCACGCACACCCTCGGTAGCTATCTAGTTCTCTATATATTGATTCGGTGCATTTGCATTAGCACACAGTATTCATCACTTAGGCTTGCAAGGGTACGTTGGTAACTTGTTTCCATAAATTGTTAAGGTTAGTTCGATCAGCGGAGTTGTTGCTGATGATTTGATTTGATTTGGAAACTGCAGGGATCAACTATGGCTCATCAAAAGATTGCGCTTGCGCCCACTGATGAGAGGACTTTCGAAGTCATGTCGGGATCCTACGGCAAGTTCATGGAAACTCTACGCGGTGTCTTGGCGGGCACTAAGCCCACGATGATAGCTCCACCATCATCCAAGGTAGAACGCCCCGTGCTGGCTCAGCCGACGGCGCCTGACAAGCAGCCGCCACGGTGGATCCACGTCATGCTCAATGGCAAGAATGGCGTATCGCCGACGGTGGCCATCCGCAACGACGACGCCTACATCATCGGCTTCACCAACAGCCAAGGGACTTGGTTCCAGCTCAGCAAGACGGACAGCAAGGCATATCTCGTAGTCGAGAAGCCGCCACCGGTGATGACAGGCTTCGATGGCAACTACAACACTCTGATCATGCCGGACGACCAAGGCAATAGCGGCGGCGTTGACGGGCTGCCGAGACTGAACCTCAACAAGTTCAGCACGGCAGACGCCGCCCGCATCCTCTGGAATCACAAGCGAGGACTCAAGGATGACGAGGCGCTAAAGAAGGCGGTGGCGACACTCTGCGTGGTCCTATGTGAGGCCGCGAGGTTCACCCCCATCTACGATGTCATCAACAAAGGCTGGGGCAAGGATCAGGCGGTATCCATCACGGCGAAGGAGGTCGGGTACATCAAGAACTGGGGTGACCTGTCCACCCAGCTGCTGAAATGGAAGAGCGCCGGTTACAAGGGCGATGCAGACCTTTTCAAAAAATTCTCGAGTATCAGGATTCGCAACGGGGAACAAGCCCTGGCTGCAGTGCAGCTTGTGAAGCGGGTCATCCGAAGCAACAGCCTGCTTGCCTGGCTCAAGTACTTGTGGGGGCTTCTGGTGAAGAACCTCCAGCTCCAGCGGCAGGAGGACTCAGCTGCAGAAGCTTACGAGAAGCCGACCAAGGGTTGTTCAGATGCAGTTAACCCTCTCTAATCAGTTACGCACCCCCCGCTTAATTGTTGTGATAATAATGAGATGCTTTTCTCTCTTCCATGGAAAATATATAATCCTTGCATACGCATAATGCAAGTGTGTAAGATCATTTGGTTGGTTCAACAAAATAAATAATAAAACACGTACCAATTGTTATTCTCTGTCCACTTTATCGTGCACATAGACTCAGAATCTGACATCATTAAAGCCACTGATCCACGTCAGCAAATTTCTTTCGTCTGCCCGATCGCGATGCTTCTGGTGAAGAAGATCCAGCTCCAGCAGGAGGACACAGCTGCAGAAGGTTACGAGAAGCCGACTAAAGGTTTTTCAGCTGCAGTTAACCCTCTCTAAAATTCAGTTACAGACACCTAATTGTTGTGATATAATAATGAGACGCTTTTCTGTCTTCCATGGAAAATAATCCTCGCATGCATAATGCAAGTGTGTAAGATCATTTACTTCAACGAAATGAATAATAAAACGTGTACCAATTGTGATTCTCTATCCACTTTATCGTGCACATAAACTCAGAATCTAACGTTATTAAAGCCGCTAGAGGCGGCTGCGGGCTGATTGGTCCACGTCAACGAAATTTCTTTCGACCGTCCGATCGCGATCCGACGCTAGACATCCAATTTTGACGTCAACACTTTGCATTATTTGAGCCCTCGCACTTTTAATAGAACAACATGCGCTCATGGATATAACATGAAACGTCCAACAGCGCCAGCGTCCTTCTCCCTCCTTCACCCTTATCCTCCTGACCATATTAATACAACGACGTTGTGTTCATCACCTGCACACCACAAGCCAAGAGACAACCACATAAAATATATTTTACACGTACACTGCAACTCAACGCGCGCAACACAATTTTTTGAATTTGAAAAAATGAATCAGCATGAAATAATGGGACACAAGGGTTTTGCCGAGTGTCCTGCCTGAGGCACTCGGCAAACAGAGGAGGTTTGCCGAGTGTCGGATCTCGGACACTCGGCAAAGCCCAGGTGTTTGCCGAGTGCCAGATCGCTGGCACTCGGCAAACAGCAGGCCAACGGTCATGTACTCCCTCACCCACACTTAGTCACACACGCGCGCCGTCCCCCCGCGCCGCCGTCCCCACTCCCCGGCCAGCTCCCCGCCGCCGCCGTTCCCACGCGCCGCCGCCGCATGTCCCCCGCACCGCCGTCCCCGTGCGCGACCGCTGCCGCCTCCTCCCGACCGCCGCCGTCCTCCTTGGCCGTGCCTCCTCCCCGGCGCCGCGGCCGCACGCACCCCGCGCCGCCACCTCCTCCCACGCGCCGCCGCCGCACGCACCCCGCACCGCCGCCGCACGCCCCCCGCGCCGCGCATGTCCACCCGTGCCGCCGCCCTCCTCCCGGCGCCTCCTCCTCCTCCCTGGCCGCACCTCCTCCCGGCGTCGCCGCCGTCCGCCCTCCTCCTGGTGTCGCCGCCGTCCTCACCGGTGCCGCCGCCCTCCTCCCGGCGCCGCCGCCCTCCTCCCTGCACCGCCGCCGTCCGCCCTCCTCCTGGCCGGCTGTGCCCCCCAGCCCGCGCCGTTTCCGGCCCCGGCAGGCGCACCGGCGCAGTTCCCGGCCGGCTGTGCCCCTGCCCGGGCCGCTAACCCCGACGTCGGCACCCACATTCTAGGTGAGCACATCTTCCCTTTCATTTTCAATTTAAATAGAGATGAAAACATTGAAATGCATTCATCAATTTAATGTATTTGTTAAGTTAAATTGTGTTGGGATGAAGATATATATGTGTATGTTGTTGTCGGCCATCGTGCCGATATGTATGTTGTTGTCGGCCATCGTGCCCTTGTTATTGCAGGTTTTGGAAACCTCCTTTTTGCAGGGAGGTGCTCCTGAAATTTTTACCTAACCTAATTTTGGCTTTTTTTTCAGGAGCGGCTTCCTCGACCCCTGCGACACCACCGGCCCCATGTACACCTTCATGGACCCATTGCTCCGCTGACGGGCCGTGTACACCTTCGACGAACCGTCTACGCCTTCCTCGGCTTCGATGTCCTTGTACTTGGTGAGCGCATCTTTCCTTCCTTTTCATTCATGTTTGTAGGTCACGTAACCTAGTTAGGCTTCTCCCATTCGAAAGAGATACAGTTTGAAATATGCAGATATTTGCATATGTATGACTGTATCTGTTTTGAATTGTCCATGTTTTTGGACAGCCCGAGGATATGTAGATGGATTCAGTTTTCATGTTCTGCTCTTGTCTGAGACAGAGTTTCGGCATCACCTCCCCGTTGTTCTTCGAATACACAATCTCCTTTCCAGGACGTGTATTTGGAGAACAGCGGCGAGGTGCTGCCGAAATTCTGTCTTGGATAGGAGGAGCATGGAAACTAACTCCATCTACACATGCATCCTCGGGTGGGATTAGGACCTATCCTTACCTATTAGAGTATGATATACATTCTGGTAGATGCAAGTGAGTTTGACATGTCTCGGTGATCTCTTAGAGGATGGACGGCCGTGAGTGGATGTTCACGGGCTTTGCTGCTAAAACACCTGAATGGATTAGCAAGACAGATGATTTTGTCAACCAAGCTTTTGCATTTGCCAAGGCTACACGTGCTTTTCTGTCCGTGTGTGAAATGTGCAAACCGTAAACGACGGGTGGGTCCGATGCACCTGAGGATTCCAGGAGGGGTGGAGGCAAGGGGCGCGGTAGGGGTGGAGGCAAGGGGCGAGCGAGCGGTGCAGGCAAGGGGCGAGGGAGGGGTAGGGCACCCACCCCTTTACCTTCGTCGTCGTCTTCGTCCTCCTCTGAGGAGGAGGTTCCTGCCGCGGTGGAGGAGGAGGAGGAGGAGCAGCAGCAGAAGGTGGAGGCGATAGGGGGATCCTCTTCCTCTACTGCGACGAAAATATGGCAGCGCGGTCCCTTGTCTCTTCCGAAGCGACCGATTCCTTTTGACCATCGTCCGATGATCGCCCCGGCCAAAAAAAGGTAAGTCAATTTATATGTTATTTGTACCTTTGCACCCCCTATGTTGAAAATCACAAAGAAACTAACAATGTATGCTAATTACTTCGCAGGTGTTGGAAGGTGATAGAGCCTGGTTCTTCTCACAAACGGAAGGTGAACGACATCCTTGGTGTTCTGTGCAGGAGACACTTCCCAGGCATGGTTTCACATCACGGGATCGAGGAGCCGGCCTACACATTTGACCACTACTTCTGCCCCAAGGCCGACATCCCTGATCGGTAGTGCAGGTTGTTCCCCAACAAGGCGGAGCGGGTGCTTGCGGAGCTGTGGGTAAGTTTTTGTCGCTAGAACAACATTCATTTCATATTCTTGAAATAATGACTAGATAAATCGCGTTTGTATGCAGGACTTTTACAGATGCGCTCCTGGAGAGCAGGAGAGGGCCGATGTCAATGCAAAGATGGCGTGTCGTAAACTCGTCAAGGACATGCACTACGAGGCGCGCGTCCAGTCCGTCATTGACTATTGGGTTGACCAGGGGATTAACTACGATAAAGAGGTGGCAAGAAACATGTACCTGAGTCGAGACTAGTACTTAGAGGTAAAATCTGATCTTGTACCTGATCTAGTCTAATTACGATTGTTTTTGAGATTAAGTACGTATAATTTGATCTTATACTTGATCCCGTGTAGGCGATTCCGTGGTGGTGTGCCCCGCATCCAGATGCGTGGGAGAAGATGGTGGACAAGTGGGTCGCTGAAGAATGGATGGAGGAACACCTCGCTGCCCGAGAGCGCCGTTTGGAGATGCCAGGTGCATCACACAATATGGGCAGTCTCAACATCGAGGAATTTTCGGAAAGATGGGTAAGTCAAGTCATTTCGTTTTCTAACGCTAAATTCGGCATAATTTCTAACCGTATTATTTTTTGTGTTTTGTAGTCGGCGACACATGGTGGCGAGACACTCTCCGAGTTTCAGGCTATTGCTTTATCCCACATGGGAAAGGCGACGTTCGACATCCGGTACAATCTAGAGGCCGGACCCGAGGCGTACAACAATCCCATGGCACACACCCGCCTCGCTACATACACGGAGATGGGAAAGGAAAAGTATGGGCCTGACTGGGATCCGAGCGCTAACCCGATTAATGGAGAAATTGTCACGAGGATGGGAGGAGGCAAGAAGCATGGGAGGTACGCCCTCAGCGATAGCACACTTGACCCAGCCACTACTCCCACTCTGTCCCAGATTCGGGGAGGCAGCGCTAACCCGGACATATGTCAGCCGCCGACCGCTGCACACGTCCTCGTCCAGACACTTCAGGTTATTTCTGTTTTTTCGTCACTCGTTTATTTTTACCTACCTTTACTTTGCATTATGACAGTTTGATGGCATATTGCAGGCCCAGGTGGAAGAAGAGAGGAGGAAAAGGGAGGAGATGGAGACGCGGTGGCAGGCGCGGTGGGAGGCCAAGCGGGAGCAAGCGGAGCGGGCAGAGTGGCTGAGGCAGCAGCAGGCGGAGGAGGCCGAGCGGCGAGGCAGCAGCAGATGGCAAATTGGCACGCGTGGTTCAGTACTATGGCAGTGCAGATGGGGCAAGCTCCACCACAGTTCACACTTCAACCTCCGCCGATGGCAGCATCTCCGGCATCATATTCTCCTGTGAGTCACCTGACAAAGCTTTATTTCAACCTTAGACAACCAACGTAGTTGTTCACCATTGACAACCTTAACAAACTTAGTTTCTATTTTGTCACTTGTTTCACACATGCAATCTGCTATCCTTTGTGTAGAATTTTGTTAGATCAGCGGCGGCGTCGAACGAGGGGCCTCCGGACGATGACCTGGCGGTTCGGTTAGGCCGCCAACTGTTCGCACCCAACCCACCACCTCCTTAGTGATTTGTGGATTGCTTGACAATGTTTATGCTTCTGAACGAACGTACTTTGGTTGTGACCGTACTGTGGTTGTGAATTAGTGAACTTGTGTTGTCGAACTGCCTGTGATGCTTTCTATGGATTAATGGTTATGGATATATCTATATGTGCTACCTGTAATGCTTATTGTCATGTATATGAACTGCCTGTAATGTTTGTTGAGCAAGGGTACGTTATACGCGACCGAACGAATAAAACAGGGGGACAGGGCCTCGGCAAAGAGGGTCTTTGCCGAGTGTAATTGCATGTATACTCGGCAAAGATACGATTTTCTATTACTTTCTGTCAATTTTTGCCGAGTATTTAGAGCTTTGTCCGAGTGTCAGTGCAAATACACTCGGCAAAGCTCGAGGCTTTGCCGAGTGTATTTCGCAGTGACACTCGGCAAAGCCTCGGCGCCACGTGGTTGTATGGCTGGAGCTTTGCCGAGTGTCCAGATCCGACACTCGGCAAAGACAAAGGTTTGCCGAGTGTCACGATCCGACACTCGGCTTGTAGTTCTAGCCAACGAGCAAACAAATCATGCATCTCATCCAAAGCATCTTTAAACTCTTACCTCCGGTCAACCTCCCAAGAATCACCACCTTGCAGGCCAGACCCTGTCACGACGCTCCCTTCGGCATGGTAATAACAAGGGCACGCTCGCAAGGAATGTGTCTAGAAATCATGAAGGATCCCCTTACTAGGTCTAATCACCATGATCACATAAAGCAAGCTAAGTAGTCTAACCTAGCATTAGACTAAGGGATGTGCACATTCATGATAGGTAAAAAGCGTAAAAGGAGACATTGAGTCGCTAATAGATTGGATGACAAGATTATCATTACTCAGACAAATGTACTCATTACATCATCACCTCCGATACATACTATAGATGACGAATGATTGGCTCCTAAACTCCACCATATCACAACCACGAAGGGCAGTTAGTAGATAAGATTATGTGAGTAATAAAAAATAGGGAGGGACGGGAGAAAGTGTCACGAGGGCTGAAACTAGACTAGTGTTGACCGCAATATTAGGAACGCTCTATTTTTTTACCAATAAATAGTTTTACTTCGCTAGCTACCAATAAATATTGACCGCAATATTGCACCTGCTTCTCGAGTATGGTATAAAAAAAGAAGGACCAACTCCAAATTCTTTAGGACTTGCTTGAGACTACGATCATGGAGGTGTTTGCTAAGAAGAACTTGCTTTATAATAATAGACTTACTAGTAGTTAATTATGGATTAAAGTCTTTGAGTTTGTGGCCCGTGAGGGTTATTTCTTTCCTCGTGGTTGTAATAAGCAAAACTGCAGACAGTTGCATGCATCGATTGACTGGAATGTTGAAATATACTCTCTTTTCTAAAAAAACAAAAAAGCTACTGATTTCAAATAGTCCTGCTCCTTTTTGTGTGCAAACTTTAGTCGCAGCAGCTCTATCACTATCAGCAGCAGTCTCCAAAGACGACCGCCCGTCAGTCGCTAACAATCTCTGATGTTCCTGCATTGCAGTTCAATGGTTCCTCGTACTTTTCCCTTCGCGTGTCGAGGAGAGTGAGAATAATACACCTCAGGCTTTTCTTCGACGATTTGTCCGTTAGCCTGTATTTTCCGACTATAGTCGACCCTGTTTCCATCTCAGCAACGGCAGATCTGACCTTCCTGCCTACAGAAATACGCCGGTCAGGAAATAAAAGCAAGTGTTTCCTACTCACAATTCCGCGCATGTGTGGAAACTACTGGAGCACGTGCTTCCCGACCAGTGGAAATTGTTGTAAAATGACGGTGTGTAAGGCTGAGCATTTCGATCCTAAAGATGGCATGACGACCATGACTGGTAAACAAAAATGCTGTGAGGTATTAAATTCACTGTTGGCGAGGAGATATAAATTGAAAACCCTTCAAATTAAATCGCCATAATCGTAGGTGTCCCTAACGACAGCTATTTCTTTCAACATCACCTCTTTCTCCCTTAGCTTCTATTCGGTTCGCACTTGGACCAAAGCAAATCTGAAATCTGTAGGCTTGATGTCCTCACATGACTTTTCGGATCCTTGCCCGATGTAGCAAATTTAAATATGCTAAGTATGGAGTACATATGAAATCACGGCCATAGTGCGTGGGTTGTTTGGCCAGCTCGAAAATATAGGGTTCACAGTTATTTGTAAGACAAATCTATACCTATAATAATCACATACTCTCTAGAAAATCCCACGTTAATGGAAAAAAAGCAAAAAAATTATATCATTGATCTTCCATTGGGCTGAATATTAATGGTTTAAATCATGATGTCATCTCCCCTCTCCTGCATGTCCAATAGTCTCAATATTCCTATTATGTTGTCACGTTGGAATACGACTGGAAAAAGGTACAATAGTACCGGTTATATGGGCGTGTTAGGGCAAGTACAACCGTGACAACAACTTGCTGTCTTTTTACACTAACAGACAGCTTGTACAATGGGTTGTCTGTTTGGCTGTCTGCAGGGTATTTAATTCATCCTTTGACACACAAATCATGGTGATCTAGTGCATACTTGATCTTTGTAGCCATTTTGGTGCTACTTTGCAAGTTTCAGACTAAAATCAACAAAGACATAAAACAAATTTTAAAAAATGATATATGTAGAGATCAACAAACTAGCATCGAGATTAAATCTTATAAAATCACACTAGCAGAAATTGAACCTAGCAAATTTACCAGGGCTATAACTAACTGAGACTAAATAACAAGCCAAATAACAACTTAAAAAGATCAGCAAATCTTGCTATAAAATTAGAGTTGATTTTAACTATTCTTATTTAAAAGGGCATGTTAGATGTGTCAAACTAAGCTCTACTATTTATCTCAAGCATTAAAAGTGATTATCAATCCACTGAAGAAAGTTGGGATTTATTCACTGAAAATATTAATTTACATAAATCTTAGATATAACAATGTGCAGGCAAAAAGATTAATTCATAATTCAAAACCTATTGTGTAACTTTGTGCCATCTTTTTATAGAAGCCTAAAAATGTCATCAGCTACCACATATCTAAAGATCAAGTCAAACAAATCTGTAGATATCAAACTGTGCACAAATTTATCCAAATGAGATTTGATTTTAATTTAAAAACTAGGCATCAAACATATCTACATGCTTTTTATAAAAGATCACTTTCCTCACAGGGATTATAGAAAAAATTAGTTTGCATTTTTTGGATATATTTGTGATTTTTAATGGATTTTATAGATTGACAGATTTGGATTTACACTTTAGGTTACGGGTTTTCAGAACACACCCTGAAATATTTTAAAGCCTTACAAACAGGTCCCTGTGTTTTACACGAACACCCCTGCCTTCTATCTAATCCTAACAGGGAGCCCTTGGACGGGCGGCTATCTGGATAGGCCGATTCCAGCTGGGGGAGTCCTCGATTCAGCCGGGGAAGGGCCTGAGGTTGGAGAAGAGCTCACCGGGGTTCGATTTTATCATCAAGCCGCATGGGATCGAGCCTTGCCGTCGTCAGGAGACGACGATGTGTACAATGCAGCGTTTGTCCTTGGAGCACGAGCTCGGGTCGTAGACGAACGAGATGACGACCGAGCCTCGACGACGCGCGCGCGGGGGGCCTTCTGCAAATTTTCCTTGCATGGCGACGGCAAACAACGCCCGCTGTACGTGCCCTTAGTGTTGGTCAATCCAGCGTTCATTGACTGGCCGACACTAACATGCTGCACTTTTTAGTACTAAACCCGGTACTAAAGTGCGCAGTCGAGTGTTAATTGATAATAAGCTCCAATTAATGCATACTGGTGTACAAAATTAGTCAGAATGTAACCTTGAGCATGCAAAATAGGAATTATTTGGATCGAGGAAAAGTGCGGCAACCTTGAACGTTCTGGCTCTGACTAGGGCAAGAGTAATCTTGCGAT
Source organism: Urochloa ruziziensis (assembly GCA_015476505.1). Classification (NCBI taxonomy): domain Eukaryota; kingdom Viridiplantae; phylum Streptophyta; class Magnoliopsida; order Poales; family Poaceae; genus Urochloa; species Urochloa ruziziensis. The sequence goes on along the minus strand of CM027120.1, from coordinate 1,824,495 downwards.
TGCGAAAGTTCTGAGAGTAATGGGTGTGGAAATATCTGCCTGACAATAACCTTAGAGTGAACACAGACCACGAATGGTTGACTCGGAATCAGCGAGTTTTGGCTTCACTTGACCCCTCTTCTAAATGGACTGGACAGCATTTTGTGATGAAAAAGTGGTGACGTGTTACTTTTTTTTTCCATTGTTGCCCTAATTTACTGTGTGTGGTTCGATACTTGTATTGAAGTACGCAACAGGAATCACACGGTCGTAAACTGCCTGGTTCATCAAGATATGCACCCCCCATTGCAGACGACTGGCTGCTTGCAACTTGTTCGATTTTCTTCAATCTTTACTTGACTTATCAAACCAAATAAATTCCTAAATTCTTGTCTCTAAATGTTGAAAGAGCCAAATAGGCCCAATGTCACTAATGATCGATGTCGTTGCACAGCACCACGGAACTACAATTCTCACATGACATCTTGACTAACCGTAGACGAATAGTTCACGCTGGAGCTTAGTGTTTGACTAATCGCGTGCGTGCGCCACGGCACTACAAATATGCGTGTGGGAGCAGAGTGGAATCATATCGCTTCTGGCCGAGAACAAACAAATGGCAGCGGCAGCGAGCGGTGAGAGGTGGAGCCTGTCCGGCGCAACGGCGCTGGTCACCGGCGGGAGCAAGGGGATGGGTCACGCCGTCGTGGAGGAGTTGGCGAGCTTGGGCGTGCGCGTGCACACGTGCTCGCGCAACGCCGCAGAGTTAGAAGATTGTCCGCCGGCGATGGGCTGAGAAGGGGCTGCAGGTCACCGTCTCCGTCTGCGACCTCGCCGTCCATGCGGAGCGAGAGAAGCTCATGGACACCGTCAGGGACACCTTCGCTGGCAAGCTCGACATCCTTGTAAGAGCTTACACGAATTGCCATTTACCAAAGAAACAGATGATACAAATTTGAATATTTAATTTCGATAATTACATGCCGAGATGTGTGCACGATGAACACGTACACTGCAGGTGAACAACGCGGCGCTGGCAATTTTCAAGGTGGCCATGGAGTACACGGCGGAGGACGCTTCGCGGCTCATGGCGACCAACCTGGAGTCATGCTTCCACCTCAGCCAGCTCGCGCGTCCACTCCTCCTCAACGCTTCCGTCGCAGGAGGAGGAAGCATTGTCAACATCTCCACCATCGCAACCTATTTCGCATTCCCTTATCTTTCGCTTTACAGCGCTATCAAAGGTATGCATTCGTAATTTGTAACTGACAATTAAAATATCACATCTCATGAAACTCGACCCTCTTAAATGAACAATAAGTAAGCTAATCGCCGAGTTGGTCTTAGATAATTTCTATTATATAGGATTCATAGAATCAAGTAAAATTTTACTAAAACCCCTTATGAGGATGCATTTCCAGTGAAGATGGCAAAAATAATTAAAATGTGAAAGTTATTAGAAAAGCATACCAAATAGTTTCAAAAAATTGAAATGGTGCAGAGGTGTAGATACATCCACGTTCTATATACATACATGCGAATCCTCATGTACAAATTTGATCATTTCAATAAGATGAAAAACAGAAAACATTGGTACAATAATTGAACTACATGACAGTAATTGGATATAATAATTGAAACTACATGAGAACATTGAAATAAATTTCTTTTGGATCGTTAATTTTATTGCGCACAGGAGGGATGAACCAGCTGACGAGGAGCCTGGCTGTCGAGTGGGCCCACGATAAGATTCGTGTGAACTGCATCGCACCAGGATTAGTCAAGACTAACATGAGCATGAGCGAAGACGTATGTACATGAGATGGACAATACGGACTCGCGTTTTACTCTTTTATTATTTTTAACATTTCTTAATTTCAATTGTTAATTAATGAAATACAATATCCCTCCGTGTTAATTTACATTGAGTTGATGCTTGATAGGTAAACCCGGAGATCCTGAAGCAAGAAGTTTTGCGAATCCCACTTGGGCGGAGTGGCGAGCCGAAGGAGGTGGCATCTGTGGTGTCCTTCCTATGTATGCCGGCAGCCTCCTATGTCACTGGCCAAATCATCTTCGTCGATGGTGGTCGATCCGTAGCTGCTTGAGCATTGAATTGGTGGCAGAGAATCAATGGCAATTGAAAATAAAAGGATGGAGAAATTTGGTTATTACAATAATATAATAGATTTAGATGGTCTACATGTGCCTCATGGACTACTAAAATTTTGATGTTATTGTACTTATTATCTCTAAAAAATAATTTTTTATGTTGTCGCTCCATGTCATCATGATTTCGTGACCGTCCGTTGTTGTCAACTATGTAATCCCAGCCATCCGATTTATTTTGGACAGTTGGCTGAGGTATCGTTTGTGCTCAATGACTCAAGAAGGTCCGGGTTAAATGCATTCACACGACCCACTCACACCTGGTGCTGCTCATCGCCTTATCTCCACCCACTGTGGCTCAAGGAGATCCCTTTGATTCTCTCGTGTAGTCGTCTCACTGACGGCCCGCCTCTTGCCCCTCCTTGCACAAAGATCCGACACAGCTTTTTCCTCCGTAGTATTCATGGGTGGCGGCAAGCATGTTGGAAGCGAAGGAGAGGAGTTGCTCGAGCCTTTAGCTCACCGCCCGGCGATGCAATGGAGGTGGCAGCGTCGAGATTTTCCTCATCCCAGATGATGATGTGTCATCTTCCAAATCCATAACATCGGCGGTTAGCATAGGCTGCTTGGTGCCGCCCACACCAAGCTTGTTGCCTCTAGCCGCCTTTAGAGGTAACTTATTTGTTTTGGATAGACTCATGCTTAGCTTTATCTCATCTTGGATTGGTCCATAATTAAATTTTACTAATTAACTTTTAAACATGTGGGATTGTAATATTTATACAAACGTAAAACAATAGGAGCTCAGGCACAATGATCTCAATATTCAGAAGGATGAGTCTGTTAAGCCGCGTTTTCAGCCGTGTTCCAAGCCAAGGCCGAAAAAAATCGGTGGATTCAAAAAAATTCGAATCAGCACAAGAGGTACGTTGTTCTCGCTGTCTCATCTCCGATCATTGGGCCTCTGCATGCAACTATGACATCCGGTGTCGGGCTTGCTTCCAATATGGTCATGTCCAAAGAAAATGTTTGAGACTCACCAGGCCAAAGTTGGTTTGGGCCCGCAAAAGGCTTGCCCAACAAAACGATGTTGCAAACAAGAAAGAAATCGCAACAGACTCGCCGGTTTCTCTCGATTCTAACGTTGATTCCGTGGCCGCTCCACCTTCCACTCCAGAAGCCTCCTCCTCGGCGACGCCGAACAGTAACACTCCCCCATCGCCGCCACCGCCGCCTGCTGCTCCTTCGCCAATCATGGCTAATTTCCCCTGCAATCCAATGCTTTTCGTGCCGATGGGTCAGCACATTGAGCATGGCTGGATCGCCCTACTCGCTCCCGAGTTGCTCTTGGAGGAGAACCCCCAAGGCGCCATGAACAGTACGCCATCATGCGCCTGGAGCCCGAGCCGATCCTGGAGCAAGTCCTCAATCTTATCGAGGAAGTTTCAGAGATGATAGAGCATCACTTCCCGGTCCAGGTTATATCGGCTTTCCCATCTCCCCTTGGCTTGGGGCTTTTTGAGTTTGCTACACCAGTTCAACATCAGATTTTGTTGGATGCGTCACCAATCCCCTTTGCTCAAGGTAATCTTGTGGTTCAGAAACATGATGAAGCTAGAAACCTTAGAGCCTGTCCTTATATTAGACAATGTTGGATCATGTTTTTAGCCTTTCCACTTGACTATCAGATGATGGATTTTGTCAGAGCTGCTATTGCCCCTTTTGGTCGACTTCTGAATTGGGTACCTGGGCCAAATAAATCCAGAATCTTGACCAACTGTCTGGTTCTTTCACCAGAAAGGGTACCGCGAAGCGTGGTTATTTCTCAAGGCTCTGTCCTGGGTGGGAATGGTCGTTCCTGGTCTGTTCCGGTCTATATACTTGGTGGTCACTTTCCAGATGCTTTTCCAGGGGATGAGGATCCGGTACCTGACAATGGAAATCCTCATCCAGTCCATGGCCTAGAAGTGCAGTTCAATCCTAATGTGCCACAGCACTGGCACCAAGAACAAGTTGGAGGAACTGTGCATAATCCTTTGGATGCTGGTATTAACATGGGGGCATATGCAAGCAGTACAGGAGGATAATGCACAACCTATGGATTTAGATGAAAACGCAGCTTGGCCTGAATGGCCAGCACAGCAAGTGGGCAATGCAGAAACTGAAGATTTAATTGCACAAAATGTGCCACAACATCCTGATCAGCCCCAAGACACTATTTCTTTTGATCAGTCAGGATCCACTACTTGCTATCTCAGAGCACATGGCCCTGATATCAACCTAACTGTTGAAGATGTGATACAAGGAAGATATGGCTCTCCTAGTGACTCAGACTCTTCAGAGTCAGAAATTCAAAGTTCTCCACCATGTGAAGCTTTTCTGATTGTTGAAAGAAATGCTTTCAAGATGCTAACACAAGGTTCCATTCACCAGCCCTATCTGAATAATCCAATCCTGGAGAGGGTGGAAATCCCCAAGATGCCTAGTTTCTACATTGACAGGGACTTGCTGACACCTGTGTGCCGAGTGGTGGATGATTCTCTGGCAATAATTCCCTATAGACCAACTCTGGCAGCAATCCTTCTGAAGATTTGGGCAGAGGCACATCAAGAGTTAGCAATAGATGCAGAGGACATTGGGATGTCAAATGCAGATCACATCTCTGAAACACAGCCTCTGGAGGTGGAAACACACAGCCTTGGTCTACCAGCTGAAACCTCTATTCAGAATCCTCTTGCTGTACTAGAGGAGTCGTCTGTGAGAAGAAGCACTAGGCTGAGTCAAAATAAAGAATGATACAGACACATTCAGCTGGAAGATCACCCTCGCAAAAAGAGGAAAATTTGGACTGAAGCACCAATCACTAGGAAGGAGGCAACGAAGCTATTGGACAAAGCTCTAGAGGAAGGACAGGAAATACCTAGCCAAATCCCCAATGAACTGCTGAGAGCCTGGGGAATAGAGTGCAATGTGGCTCTTGAGGAGTTAACTCATGCAGCCCTCATGCAGGGGACAGGTGCAGCTGTTCTCCATGAAGACACAACTGAATGAAGAATCTATCCTGGTGGCTGGGAGGGAAACTTTTGTTGCTCAGGGTTCAATGATCATTTGGGATGTTGGTCACCACATAATTAGTGTTTTATTTGCAGTCTGTTATCAGAACATCTCTTTTGCTTACTGGTTCTTTGTTTCTGTTGAACCTATGGCTAGTTTGTGTGATGGTGAACTTGGAAGTTCCAGCTACTGGTATAATTTTTACCTCCTAGCTGCATGTTTGTTTGTGCCCAGCCTGGTCCTTCCAGGTAGGCTTCAGATGTTTCTGGCTTTAGCTAGTTCTTTAGCCATTCTCTTTGATATCCACGTTTTATAATGAATAGAATCTGGAATATTTTTGTTGGAATGTCAGAGGTATCAATAGTGAAGGAAAATGGGATAGCATACGAAACAGAATTGAGGAAAGTGCATGCTCCATTTTCTGTTTCCAGGAAACAAAACGTGAGCTCTTTGATGCTCCTTATATCAAAAAATTTGCACCAAAGCGTTTTGACAAGTTTGCTTTTGTCCCATCTGTTGGTTCATCGGGAGGTATTCTAGTTGGTTGGAATAGCTTGACTTTTGATGGTGTTGTCACAGGAGGTATTCTAGTTGGTTGGAATAGCTTGACTTTTGATGGTGTTGTCACAGAACAGATGCACTTTTCCATAACTATCTCCTTCACTTCCAAACATAATGGTGATCAATGGAAGTTGACAACAGTGTATGGTCCCTGTGTGGAGCCTGCTAGAAGTCAGTTTGTCAACTGGCTAAAGGATATTAATATAGGACAGGATGAGAATTGACTGTTCCTTGGGGATTTTAATTTCTACAGATCTTTGGAGGACAGAAACAAGCCAGGAGGCAATATATATGATACGTTCATTTTCAATGACATTATTGGACACCTAGGACTTGTGGAATTACCAATCAAAGGTAGAGCATTCACCTTGAGCAATATGCAACAGGAACCACTTCTAGAACAACTAGACTGGTTCTTCACCAGTATAAATTGGACTTTGGAATTTCCAAATACCATGGTTCTCCCATTATCCAAGCCTACATCAGATCATGTCCCATGTAAGCTGGTAATAGATACTAAAATACCAAAATCTTCCATTTTCATATTTGAGAATTTCTGGCCAGATATGCCTGGTTTCTTAGAAACAGTCGAAGCAACTTGGGAACAGCCACTTTTTACCATGAAGTCATCTTGCTCTACAATATCAGCCAAGTTCAAGAGGTTAATAGGTGCCCTCAAGGCTTGGAGCAAGAAATTGTCCAATCTAAACCTCCTTATAGGCAACTGCAACAAGGTGATCCTCTTTCTAGACTCATTGGAGGAACGTAGGCCACTTTTCATTTCTGAGTGGAATCTGAGATCAGCAGTCAAGCAACAAATCAAATGCTTACTCAGGTGCAAAAACATCTACTGGCGAAAGAGACATACAGTGAACAGAATTAAGCTTGGTGATGAGTGTACAAAATTTTTCCATCCTATGGCTACCATTTCATACAGGAAAAATATGATTTCACAACTGAAGGATGACCATAGGAATACCATCTGTGATCATGATGGTAAAGCCGCCATGATTTGGACAACTTTCAAAAACAGGATGGGAGTATCTACTGATCCAATTATGCATTTTGACCTACAGAGCCTCATAGCAGACAATGTTGGTCTCAGCAGCCTGGTCGAGCCATTCATATAGGAAGAGATTGAAAAGGTTATCAGAATGTTGCCCACTGAAAAAGCCCCTGGACCTGATGGTTTTAATGGCCTGTTCATAAAGAAATGTTGGCCAATCATAAAACAAGAATTCTATAGGCTTTGCAGTGATTTTTTTGGGGGAAACCTTGATCTGGAACCTATCAACAGCTCATTTATAACTCTAATCCCCAAAAATAATAGCCCAGAGGGTGTCAATGACTATAGGCCCATTTCTCTGTTAAACTGCAGCATTAAGATTCTTACAAAGTTGTTGTCTGAAAGGCTACAAGTGGTAATTTTAAAGCTCTTACATGACAATCAATATGGGTTCCTCAAGTCACGTTCTATACAGGATTGTCTGGCATGGTGTTTTGAGTATATACATCAATGTCATCAATCAAAAAAGGAGATCTTAATTCTAAAACAAGACTTTGCAAAAGCCTTTGATACTGTGGAGCACAAAGCCATGTTAGCCATCATGAAACAGATGGGCTTTCCAGACAAGTGGCTGCATTGGATTCAAAAGCTTTTTGACTCAGGAAATTCAGCAGTCCTACTGAATGGTGTTCCTGGCAAATAGTTCAAATGCAAACGGGGGGTGCGGCAAGGGGACCCTCTGTCGCCCCTTCTTTTTGTCCTAACTGCAGAACTGCTGCAGGCAGTGGTAAACAGGGCCTTCCACCAAGGATTGTTAGCTGCACCATTACCTCAAGCTCACAACGACTATCCAATAGTGCAGTATGCTGACGACACATTACTTATCATGCAAGCTGATGCTAGGCAGCTGGTTTGTCTCAAAGCTTTACTCAACACATTTGCAGAATCGACAGGACTGAAGGTGAATTTTCACAAATCGATGATGGTTCCAATCAATCTAATAGATGCAAAATTAGAGCATTTATCTCGAACTTTTGGCTGTCTGCTTGGTACAATGCCTTTCACATACCTAGGTCTCCCTATGGGAACCACAAAACCAAGAATTGAGGATCTATCTCCCATAATGGATCGAATTGAGAGGAGATTATCAGCCTGCTCATCATTGTTGTCACCATCAGGGAGACTAGAGATGGTAAATTCAGTCATTACCCCGACCACAACATATGCAGCTTGTACTATCAAATTCCAAAAGGGGGCCATTGACAATATTGACAGGGCTACGAAACAATGTATTTGGAGAGGAAATACTGAAAAAACAAGAGGAGGAAACCTAGTTGCATGGCCAACTGTGCAGCTGCCAAAGAAGAAGGGAGATCTTGGAGTCATTAACTTGAGATTACACAATGATGCTTTGTTGTTGAAACATCTACATAAGTTTTATGCAAAGCAAGATATCCCATGGGTTAAATTGGTCTGGTCTACCTACTATGAGAACAAAGTGCCACATGCCTGCAGGGAGATAGGCTCCTTCTGGTGGAAAGATATTATGAGGCTCAATATCATGTACAGAGGTGTGGCAAGATGTCAACTGGGAGATGGCTCCACAGTCATGTTTTGGGAGGACCTTTGGAGTGATGAGGTTGTAGCAGACTCATACCCAAGGCTATACTCCTTTGCAATGGACACAAGAATCACTGTCAAAGCTGTTAGGGAGGCCCCTGATCTAGAAACTTTATTTCATTTGCCACTGTCACATGAGGCTTTTCAGGAAATGCAAAGTTTACAAACATACTTACATGAAGTGCAGTATCATCCAGGGGAAAGTGACAGGTGGATTTACATTTGGGGCAACACAAATTATACCTCCAGAAAATTTTATAACTTTGTTTTCTCAGGATTTCAATCTCCACAAACTTTCACCTGGCTGTGGAAATCCAAATGCACACCCCGGTTGAGATACTTCGCGTGGCTGATGATACTTGACAGGCTAAACACGAAGGACATGTTACAAAGACGCAATCTTAACGTGCAATCAGGCACGGTATGTGTACTATGCAGGAGCAACGCAAGGGAGACCAGAGATCATCTTTTTTTTCAATTGCAATTTTGCCCAACAGTGTTGGGCATCCATCGGGGTAGTCTGTCATGCAGGTCTGGACATCCATGCAAGAATCGCAGCAGCCAGAGACTTGAAGAACAACGACCTGTTCATGGAAGTTTTCATTTTGGCACCTTGGGAGATATGGTTGATGCGTAATGCATTATCTTTGACAATGAACAATATAGTCATCACATATGGCAGCAGCGTTTCAAGAACCAATTAAGACTCCAAGCCGTGAGGCTTCGAGAAGATCGACGTTCAGTTCTGTTTCAATGGCTAGACTCTTTATTATGACTCCCTCTGTATATCCTTTTTTCCCCTTGTGCTTGTAATTAGCCTACCCCCAGGGGTCTGTACAGTTCTACTTTTTTGTTCTTTAATATAAAATGAAGCGCTGTGGGGAACTCCCCCACAGTTTTCCCTTCAAAAAAAATAGGAGCTCAGGCAAGTGGTTTGATGCGAATGAGAGATGTTTTATTGGTATATCCGTATATGTGTGCCCGTTGGTTCGTGGTAGACTTGCCCGTGTCATCAATAATGGAACAGTCAGTCGAGCGAGCACTCGGGAATGCCAGTACAACTATGAGAACTATATGGCTTTAGTCTTGCCGGATTACGTTAGGAGTTCTCTTAGTTTTATGGGTGAGGGGCATAGTACAAAATAAGCTGGCTATAGCTCCGCTATCTCCCGCTATAGCTGATTTTAGATATGTACCGCTATTTGCTTCTACGTGCAATTTAGCCGCTATTTGACACTATAGCTCCATTTAGCCCGCTACTAGCTGTTTTTGGAGACCTTCCGCTAAATGTCTTAGCCCGCTATTTTGTACCATGGTGAGGGGAGCAAGAAAGCGCGCACCACATGGTGTAAAAGAGGCACATATTAGTGTGCCATCTCTTTGGAGTGACCACACAATTAGGAAGCCTAGAGCAAGGCCTACATGCTATTGAGAGACCCTACAACGAAGGTCTTGTAGTGAAACCTAGCCATGCATTATGGCAATGTGACATAGAGATTGACACCCCTGCTAAACAGGAATTACGATACGTGGGTAAAGATATACCACCTCGATAAAGTACTATATAAAACAGTTACAACGGCCGTGCTTACCGTCAGATGGTTAGATGATTGCTTCGGTTCGTATTTGGATGAATCACAGAAGTGGTGTATGTGGTTTGGGAGTTGTGCGGGCTCATGAAGTTTAACAACCTTTAATTCAGGACTGGTGGGGAACCTATGCCTTGTTGTGGTTTTGGGAAGCTTATAACATTAATTTCACTAGGTTCTCAATTAAATATGACCAACTAAAAACTTGCCATTGCAGTCCACTACAAAAAGCATAAGTTCACTAACACTTTCTATAGACTTTAATAAGGAAGAAACAAGGAGATAGAGTTGGATTGTTAAGACTTGGAGGTCTAGGCTGGCATCACTACGGGAAACACACGGTTTGCCGTGTGCCAAGGGCACACGGCGAAGCCTGAAAGGCACACGGCAACAATGTTTGCCATGTGCAAAAGGCTTTGCCGTGTGCAAAATGGCACACGGCAAACCTTACGATGGCAAACAGCTGTTTGCCGTGTGCCATACCACGGGCACACGGCAAAGATGTTTGCCGTGTGCCACGTGTCTTTGCCGGGTGTCGTATAAGGCATACGGCAAAATAAAGTAACTGACGGTGGACACCTGGAAAACGGCCGTTTGCCGTGTGCCACGTGGCCGGCACACGGCAAACACAGGTTGTTTGCCGTGTGCCTTGACCTTTGCACACGGCAAACACTAGATGTTGTCCGTGTGCCTTGACCTTTGCACACGGCAAACATCGTGTGCCAGTCTTTGCACACGGCAAACATCCTTCCCCCTGCCCAAATTTTTGCTGTTTTTGCTTTTAAATGTCCCCTAAACAACAAAAACAATCACATGCAGTTCATATACATTACAATTAACATCCCAGGCAGTTTATATGCATCACAGACAATCAAATATTGCTTCACCAGCTCACAAACACCATAAGCCATAACACGGCCACAGAAATTCATACAAAGTCCATAAACAAGTTCATATACAGTCCATACGAGTCGATATGACTCCAAAGTTCATAAACAAGTTGATACATCGTCCATAGTCCAGAACAAGTTCATACAAAGCACACGGCATAGAAACCACATGATACATACCGCTCACTCGTCCGCCGGCGGCTGAGTCGGAGGCGGAGGCTGCATACCCCAAGCCCAGGGCGGCGGCACCTGCGACGACGACGGCGGAAGCTGACACGGCAATGACGGAGGAAGCTGACACGGCGCCCCCTGCCACGGCTGAGTCGGCGGCCCGTGCCACGAGCGAGCCTGCATCCCCTGCGGAGACGGCCACGGAGGCGACATATCTGGATTGATTGGCCCTTCATTGGATGCCGCCGATAGAGCCTGTCCAAAGTTGAAAATATTGAATGTGTTAAGCTAAGTGATTTTACTAAGTCATTGGTTTCTATACTAAGTCTTTCTACTTTGTATCCTATGTTTGGAAAGTGCTAAGTCACTATAACAAATGAAAGTAAACGGCTATGAAGTCACTCACAGGAGTCGGAGTACCGCCACGAGCTCCAGGTGGTGGACCGAACGGTGACAGTGGTGGCTACGGATAGCCCAAGGACTGCATGTACTGAGCATAGGCCTCCCATCTTCTTGCATTTTCCTGCTCAATCCTTTCTGTCTGGGCCCGCAACTGCTCCTGAACAGTTTTTTTTTATTTTTTGGATTTCAAAATTGTTTGTCGTGTGCCCTGGATCTGGGCACACGGCAAACAACCTACTTTTTCATTTTTTATTTTTTTGAATTTTTAAAATGTTTCACGTTTTTTAAAATTCTGAAATTTTCAAAATGTTTGCCGTGTGCCGCCCATGGGGCACACGGCAAATAGTTGTTTGCCGTGTGCCGACCGTGAGGCACACGGCAACCAAGCTATGCCGTGTGCCTCTAGGGAAAGCACACGGCAAACATTTTCTGCCTAAACAGAAAAAAACATTAAAAAATATCAAACGGATTCAAAAAATAACCAAATTTGGGCATGAACCTGTCTAAGGTGTATGAAGACTATTAAAAAATGAGTTTTGTGGTAAAACAAAATTTGAATTGTCACGTTGCTTCAAATCACAACGTCTCATTCAAAACTCTTAGGATCTTCTCCCGAGAAGCTCCGGTTTGTAAAGAGGCAATGCGTCAACTTGCTCGAAACCTTCTACATTTTTTACCATAGCCTCTACGTATGAAAACATGACATCACGCCAAAATTTATAATGTTTTGACCTTTTTTGTATTTTATAAAAATTTTAAACGAACGGAGCCCAAATGCGGGCACACGGTAAGCGAGCAATATATTCAAAATTTGATTCCATCTAATGGACACGGCATCATATTAGTCTTAAGAATCCGAATAACATTTTTCCGAACATAACATTACATTATTCGAAACACTTACAGTTCAAATTTGTCGTATCGACAAAATTACAAATAATGATATAAAATGATTAAATATAGCAAACAGACCGAAAAACATGCACAAACTAGCATGGAATAATATAAGGACAAAGAAGTTAGTAAAAAAAATTTGGAGGCAAAATTCAAAATTTTTGCTGCCTGTTTGCCGTGTGCCTACATGCGGCACACGGCAAACAGGCCACTTTGCCGTGTGCCTTCCTTTTTGCCATGTGCCACGTGGCCCAGCACACGACAAACAGGCCGCTTTGCCGTGAGCTGTATGTTTGCCGTGTGCCACGTGGCAGGCACACGGCAAACAGGCCACCCCAAACCACGCGGCAAACAGGCCTGTTTGCCGTGTGCCTGCCTGGGTCCACCGTGTGCCACGGCTTCGCCGTGTGCCCGCGAAGAGGCACACGGCGAACAAGCGATTTCCCGTAGTGCATGCCCCAGTCGATGTTCCTGTAAAAGCTGGAGCTTAGTTCAAATGAATGTGTATGCTTTTTCGTTTAGACCTGTGGTCATATAAACACTTTGTACGAAGTCACTTTTCACATGAAAATTTATCTTGGGCATGCATAAAGCATGCATTAAGTTTTGTTCTTTAAACCTTGGCATGACAAATTTTATTCCACCAAATAGCATGTTCATGCTTATGAGATTTAACAAAAACGTTCAAATCAAGTAGGCAATTTTTATGAAATCCTAGAGCAAGGCCAAGTTATTTCTTAGTTTCTTCCATAAGTCTCCAAAGTAGTTGTCAGTAGTCACATTTGCTGGCTACGATATATCCCTAAGAGCCGTAAAACAAGTTGAGACAAAAGACCATGAAGAACCAATAAATAATGCCACAACCACTACCGGAAAACCGGCCTTTGCCGTGTGCTTCGCCCTTTGCCGTGTGCGGGGCCTCGGGCACACGGCAAAGAGGACTCTTTGCCGTGTGCCATACCCAAGGCACACGGCAGAGGGCGAGCACACGGCATGCACCTCCTTTGCCGTGTGCTCCGGTGTATGGCACACGGCAAAGTCAATCATACGGCAAAGAGCTGGCCTTTGCCGTGTGCCTTTCCACGTGGCACACGGCAAAGGGCCGTTATCGGGCACGGCCGTTAGGGCATCAGGGGCACACAGCGAAGGATACAGCACACGGCAATAGACACACGGCAAAGGGCCCCTTTGCCGGCCAAACTTTGTCGTGTGCCCTTTGCCGTGTGCTACACACGGCAAAGGCTTTGCCGTGTGTATTTGGGCCTTTGCCGTGTGTAACGGGCGCACGACAAAGGCCCGGGATCCGGTACTGAACGTTATTATTTGTTTCTTTTTCTTTCTTTTTTCCAATCCTTTTTTGTCACTTTATTATTTTTCCCAAATATTTATTTATGGCTAGGACAGTGGAATATTTTAGGGGTTTTTACTCTAGTTAATTTAGACAGATCTTTTTTGAGCTTTTTTGGGTACAAAATTGCAAGACACAAAAGAAAAAAAATGAAGGTGTACACCCCCAACCGGTTACCTGGAATCATGATGCTGCTTGATAGAGACGTGGCCCATTCCTTTGTTGGTCGTTGGTTAGTTTTTTGTGGAAACTTTTGTCACAGCATCTGGAATTGTGATACTAGCTACTTGATAGAGACGTGCCGCATTCCTTGATAGTTCTATTCTATCAGCAGCAGGCTCTAAAGTCTAAAGACGCCGTCACTCACCAAAGAATGTCCCATGTTCCGGATTCAGTGGTTCCTCGTAGTTCTGACTTCCACCCCATGTGTCTAGTCCGATGCTGCTCCACCCCAGCAGCGATGGCAGATCTGACCTTCCTGCTTACAGATAGAATGCTGCCTGAAAATGCAAGTATGGGATAGCCCACATGCTTCCCGACCGTTGAAAATTGTTGGAAAATGTAGCTGTGTGCGCACTAGCTATGACCTAAACATGGTATGGGATAGCCCAGCGGAAGTGACCTTTAGAAAGTCGGCATGGTCTTGACTGCAGGCGAATTGAACACCAATGCAACGGGACACAAAGCTCTCAGTTGGTGAGGAGACGAGGGGCTCCAATGGAGAACGATTCAAATTTAAATCACGATCAACTATTTATACGTGCCGGTGTAATTATGAACCGTTTAGAATAGTGCATTATTCTAAGCAGTTTGACAGACGCATTGATACGTTTGAGTGCCTAAATCTATCAGTTGGCTTTAGCGCGGATGCAGTTCAGTGCGCTAGTCGCATCCATGTTTAGCTAGGCCATCATGTTTGTTAATCTATAATTAGTGGTTGAGATCAGCGCTAGTTAGAATATTTTATTCGCATTTAAAAAATATTAGCTATCCATCAGTTTGTAACTTGGATCGATATAGGAATCATTATGAACGAATCGCGCACACAACAAATATACATCCAACTTAATATGAACGTGCATGTTCTAGACACTATGTAAGAAACCTTCAAAGGAGACATACTTATGAGAGACACGGAATTAACCCGCGTCTCCTTTGTTATAAAGGAGACGCGGATTAAACAACCGCGTCTCCCATAAACATGCTCAAATAACCCGCGTCTCCTATATACATATAAAGGAGACACGAATATAGAAACCGCGTCTCTCATAATTTAGGAGACGCGGATTTTTGACCCGCGTCACATATTTGTCATGCTATGGGAGACGCGGATCCGTGAAACCGCGTCTCCCCTAATATGTTGGTGGCTACGGGAGTCGTGGCTTGAGCGCACGCGTCTAGATGTGGCACACGGAAAACAAGCCCGTTTGCCGTGTGCCAGTTGTTTGCCGTGTGTCACGTGTCAGGCACACGGCAAACAGGCTTGTTTGCCGTGTGCCCGCGAGGTGGCACACGGCAAAGCCCTTGGCACACGGCAAACACGGGATTTCCCGTAGTGGATGTCCATAACAACACATGTGTACTCGATCAAATATATTATTCAACATCACTTGGACATTCACATTCAACTTAATGAGACAAAAGGGTTAGGATATAACTAGAATCTAGATCATGTACAAAGACAGATACATCGACACAGAGATAGATACATGTACATAGATAGTAATAGTTCATCAAATAAAATACTACAGTAAGCAGTTCATCATTTAGATAGTGGGCTACTCGAATGATAAAGCCTAATTTGACCAAAATTGGCAATTCACTAATAACAACAACTAACCCCAAACTTACATCGTCGGATTACACTGCAAGGACAGGCTCGGCTGCACCACCACCGTCGCTAGGTCATGGTCAAAGCGGAGGCACCGGCGCGTCGTGGTGAGCTTGATTTCATATGTATCTAACATCACTTGGACATTCTCATTTTATAAATCAAAAACTTGCAGAGATAACTTTCAGATATAACTGTAAGATATATTCATATAACAACACATGTGCTAACTAGAATTTTGATCCATAGATACATTCATCCGTAAACTGAATTAAACTAAGCAGCTCGGCGTCGAGGATGAGGGCGCGCGTCTTGCTGTTCCCGAGGAACTGTGCCTCCACAGTGAGCCATGTGGCGCGGGCGCTGACCCCGCGATCCATAACGGCGTCGACGAGGTCGGGGAGAGGCAGCCGAGGATCCATGCCTTGACGACACAGTCCATACGTACCCAATCCGGCGAGGTGGGGAACGAGGCGTCGGAGAGGACGTGGTCGACGAGGGAGGACTTCCCGAGGACAAGGAGGAAGCCCTCCTGCTACCGGGTGTACTAGGTGGACTTGGTGTCGAGGACGATCGGCACCAAAGAGCGGATGCACTGAACGGCGACGGCCTGCGCATGAAGATTGAGGACGACTGCGGCTTCATGAGCGGCTTCGGCGGCGGCGCGTTCGCACGCGGCTCGCTCAGAGGTGCGGCGAGCGTGAGTGGCGGTGGCATCACGTTCCTGGCCAGCCTCGCGGGCCTTGCGCTCGGCCACCTCGGCACGAGCGAGGGCGGCCTCACAGTCGAGCTGCGCCTTGTGCAGGCGGGCCTCCTTGGCAAGGCGTGCATCTTCTGCATGCTTGGCGGCGTCGGCATCCACGTCGACAGGCGCCTTGGGGTTGAGGATGGAGCCATCAGCGCCTAGGAGGGAGGATTTGCCGGCCGCAGCGGCGACGGCAGGGTCGCCGTCCTTGGAGTCGGGCATGGCGGCGAGTTAGGGTTGCGGAAGCGAGATGGGAAAAGCCCGGTCTCTTGATACCATGTAAGCAATAGAGATTGCAGGGAAATAATGGATTGATTATGGAGAGCAATGCTCGTGTACATATATAGGCAAGGATGACCTAGGGTATGGAAACACAACCATCCGACGGTGATCCTTGCCTAATCATATCCATCTACACAGCCCCTAAAGGGTGAGACGCACGGCCAGAGGAGGGCCGGCTTGGCCTGCTAGCAAAGGCCCATAGGGCTGGCTGAGTTGACTCTCTAACAGGAAGAACAACAAAAATGAAGAAAACACACTATGTAAGAAAGCTTCAAAGGAGACACCACTATAGGAGATGCGGATTTAACCCGCATCTCCTTTCATATAAAGGAGACGCGGGTTGTTCAGCCGCGTCTCCCCTATATTGAGGCAGGCAACCCGCGTCTCCTGTATGCCTATAGAGGAGACGCGGGTTGTGAAGCCGCGTCCCCCGTAATATAGGAGACGCGAGTTTGGGATCCGCGTCTCCTATCTGTCTTACCTGGGGAGACGTTGTTTTCTAAATCCGTGTCTCCTTTGACAAAGCGCGTCTCCAATGGTTCGAAATACAGGAGACGCGGATTACTGAGCCGCGTCTTCTCTATTGAGCCCGTTACTGGAGACGCGTTTTGTCTCCCACGTCTTCTTTGTGTTTAGGGGCAGGAGGCGCTGCTTGTATATCCGCGTCTCCCATAGCGTGTGCCGGCAGGGCGCTCCCTCCTGTCGCCGTGCGGGCACCGGCGGCATCCCCACGCGCGCGGCCGCGCCTAGCTCGCCGTGCCACGGCCGCTGGCCCACCTACCTCTCGTGCCACGAGCTCGCGGTGACCGTCGAGGACCCCGCTCGCCGCCGCTTCCTCCTCGCGCTGCCGCCACCGCTTCCTTCTCGCACTCCGGCCCACCTATTCATCGCCGCACTCTGCTCCTCCTCCTCGCGCGGCATCTCTGCTCTCGCAACGCGCGCGGCATCTCTGCTCTTGCGCGCGCAGTGGTGGTACACCGGCCGAGCCGTGCTCCGGCCGCCGTTCTGTGTCCGGACAATGTAAAGGGCCAAAGGATTGCGCTCATTGCTTAGATGACACAGAGACAGTTTGGTTGAACAACTCAAAAAAGCAGGTTTACGTGTGTCACCGGCGTTTTCTTCCCACAAAGCACAAGTACCGAGACATGAAGCGTGAATTTGACGGCACAAGAGAGGAAGGGGAAGCTCCAAAAATTTTGATGGGGAACATGTCTACAACCAGGTCAAGGATCTCCCCGCCGCCCATGGGAAGAAAGGCAAAACACTTGGAAAGCGAAAGCGTAAGCATAAAAAAGACAAAGACGAGCCAAAGGAAAGGTGGAAAAAAAATCTATTCTTTGGGAGCTGCCATACTGGATTGACTTGTCCGTCCGCCACAGTATAGATGCCATGCATGTTAAAAAAAATGTGTGTGGAAGTTTAATTGGGACATTCATGAACGACAAGCGTAAAACCAAGGACCATGTAAATGGCAGAAAGGATCCGGAAGACTTGGGCATAAGACCTGAGCTTCGCATTGGCGACACCGGTACCGAGCCTCTGACATCTGCCATAAACCTAACAAAGGAGGAGAAGAAGGAATTATGTGACTTCTTTCGCAGTGTGAAAGTTCCTTCTGGGTATTCATCAAACATCAGAAGACTTGTGGATGCAAAGGAACAGAAATTCCTCCCCATGAAGGCCCACGACTGTGATGTCATTCTAACCACAATGCTCGCTGTGGGTATCCGGAACATACTGCCAGAAAAAGTACGGATGGCTATTATGAGCTTGTGCTTCTTTTTCAATGCAA
Source organism: Urochloa ruziziensis (assembly GCA_015476505.1). NCBI lineage: Eukaryota > Viridiplantae > Streptophyta > Magnoliopsida > Poales > Poaceae > Urochloa > Urochloa ruziziensis. Next base: position 1,806,222 of record CM027120.1, on the reverse strand, counting down.
TATCTCAGAAGGTGATCAGTGAGGAGGAGCTCGACAAGCTAGAAAAGAATATGTTCGAGACAATGGTTCTCCTTGAGGCATTCTTCCCCCATCATTCTTTGATGTATCTGTGCATCTAATCATCCACCTTATCAAGGAGATAAAATACCTTGGGCCGGTGTTCCTACATCATATGTATCCATACGAAAGATTCATGAGCACTTTGCACAAGTATACGAAGAGTCGGGTTCATCCTGAGTTGGCAATCTGCTCCCAAGAATTCAGCAACCAAGAGTGCTCCCATCAGTGTAGGAACCGTTGCAGCCAAAAGCGGGCAAGAGAAGGAGAGAATGGCTGATGCTACCATCTATGCTCCCATCAATGGAGCTACCAAAAGTGGGCAAGAGAAGGAAAAAATGGCTGATGCTGCCATCTGTGTTCCCATCACTACAACAACCAAAAGTGGGTCAGGGAAGGAGAGAATGGTTGAGACCTCAAAGAAGGCTCCTGGTGAGGGTTCAAGCAAGCAGCAGGCCATCAAAAGCTCTAAGGAGGCAGCTGGTAAGAAGCAGTCCAAGAAGAAAGGTGCCGCATCAGCATGGACTCGGGCCAACCCACGTTTCAATTATGGACAGCCAATGTTGACAGCTGATGAACTTAATAGTGCAGGACCAACAACCATTTCACTGCATAACTACTACTTGAAAGGCTGTGCGAAAAAGAAGAAAGATATACTGGTCCAGTTCAGGCGTGCCCATCTTCTTAGGTCGCTGGACAAGGAGTGTTTCCTAGTCGGGTTTAATGACTTATATGACCTCTTCAATGTTGATGCTTTGGACGTGTCACTTCTCTGCTGCTTCACATTGTAAGATCCTTTGTTGCTCTCATCTGCTTCTCAATAATCCGTTGTTGGATGTAGCAGCTTGATAACTTGCTTTATTTGTAGTATCATTTGTACCATCCCTGTTTTGACACTTTAGGTCCATGATTTCCGAAACAAAGGCGAGGACCGTGCCTGTGGGCTTCCTTGATCCGGAGCTGATGTCCCTGTCTACTATTACTTCTGATAGATCTTATGTGGTGAATTATGTGGCAAAGGCCATGCAGAAATATGTTAAGAAGAAACTAATAATGTTTGCGCACAACACAATTGGCCATTGGGTTTTAGTTGTTGTCATACCAAAGTGGAAAAAAGTCTTGTACTTTGAATCACTCAGGAGCCAGGCGCGGGATCACAAGCAGTTGAAAGAGGTGCTTAATGAGTAAGTTCTTTCATAATCTTGAGCTAATTCCAAAAGGTTACATTTCCATCTGTGTTGACAGTGTGCCTGTGTTTTTTGTAGGGCTTTTATTTCATACTGCTCATTGAAGAAGGTGGCTAGGGAAAGCTTGCAACATGTCACAAAGTTCCAGGTATGTGTACATTGCTGTGAAAGCTGGTAATCAAGTTGTGTAGCTTGTCTTCTCATTGTTTTTGGTCCTTTATTTTTTTAGTGCCACCAGCAACCTCCCGGTAACGCTTGTGGCTTTTATGTCGTCTATCACTTGATGAAAGCAATGGAGTTATTATGTAAGGACGCTGATCCTGAGGTATATACTCTAAATCTACATTGTTTAGCTATTTATTCTGTGAATAAATTCAAGTTATGGTAGAAAATGGTATGAGCAAGTAGCTCTGGTAACTCTGCATGTTTATAACATGAATCTCAATTCAAGTTAAAATGGCATGTTCCTGCTTGTATTGTATTGTGCTATGGAGAAATAGATAAATGAGATAAATGAGAAATAGATTAATTTTCTGCATAACCAGTCCACAATTCACAACAAAAGCTACAGGCGTACAGGTCACACAACAAAAGATTTAGTCATCAATCGCCATAAGCAAAAGAATTGAACCCAGGTGTTACTTGTTAGCCATGTGCTGACCAATTGTGTTCTGACTTTGTTACTTTTTTTTCCAACCAGGAATTCAAAGTCATGACAACCCACCTCAGCGTTGATGTGTTGCATGGCATTCGCGAGAACATTGCCTCCTTCATCGTGAACCAGGTGATCTCTGACAAAGGAGAGTTCCACTGCAGCAACCCAGGGCTTGCTTAGGTCTCGATCTATGATGTTGGAAAACTTATGAAATTTGGTCTCTTGGATGTGTTTGAGTACTTGTGATAATCTGTCGATCTGTTGATCTGTTGAAATCTGTTGAATGTTGAGTTCCACTGCAGTACTTGTGGAATTCTGTTGATCTGTTGAAATCTGTTGAGTACTTGTGATCTTATATTGGACCTTGTTGGATCTGTATCTGTACCCACTGCATCAGTACTTGTATGAATTCTGTTATATTTGGATGTTTGAATCTGTGATCTGTTGCTTGTGCCGATTGAATCTGTGATTTGTTGCTGAAAACCTGATGCTGGTTGTAGCCTGTGATCTGTGATGTGTTTAAAAGGAGACGTGGCAAACCGCGTCTCTTATATGTTATCACAGGTTATATGAGACGCGGCTTGCCAATCTAGTGACTCCTATAATATAAACCAGAGGAGACGCGGGTTTCTAAACCACCGTCTCCTCTAGCTTGAATTAGAGGAGACGCGGGTTTGTTTACACGCGTCTCCTATGGCTTCCATTAGAGGAGACGCGGGTAAACAAATCCGCGTCGCCATGAATAACATCCAGATCAGGAGACGCGGTTTAGGAGCCCGCGTCTCCTCCGGATTGCATTATAGGAGACACGGGTTTAGAAACCGCGTCACCACCAATATCAGTCAGAGGAGGCGCGCTTTCTGAAACCGCGTCTCCGGTTGAAGAAAAGGAGACGCGTTCAAAGTGGCTAAGGAGACGCGGGTTACCAGCGTCTCCGGGGCAAGAAAAGGAGACACGGCTTAAGATGCTAAGGAGACGCGGATTAGCAGCGTCTCCAACAATGTCGCTTATAGGAGACGCGGAAAATCCGCGTCTCCCACGTCATGTAAAAGGAGACGTAAATTTGGAGACGCGGAAAAACCGCGTCTCCTAACACGCGTCTCCTTAGAAGACGCCTTATATAGTGACAGTACATATACATGGGTTTGAACAACAAGTACTGCTTGCAGGACAAGATGAAGCGTTTGCAGCAACTTGCAGAGCAAGAAGAAGCGGTTGCAAGTTGCTCTCTCAGTTTGACAACCTGTCATTGATAAAGAGCTAGAGACTGAGCACGGTTCAACTACTGAATGCTCTCTGCGGCGTTTGGACATACAGTTCAAATTTCTAAACCAATAGCTCAAGATTCCAACCATTAAAGTTAAAGTACATTCTAGGCTGCTCCTTCACAAAATACATTCTAGCCTCCTGATGTGGCTCCTCTACTTCATGTTTGGAAGATTGGACGGTAGATAGCAAGGCATTGGAGGTTGGATGAAATGAAACTTCTACTCCCATTTTTTACGCACGTAGCAAGGCATTGAAGATTGTTCGCCTTAGACATATTTCATTCAGTCCCTAATACATCCAGTTAAACATTTCTATGCTATGGCTGTATTATTAGGAATTGTACAATAAAAAATTGCATTGTAGGTTTTTATTACAATATATCTAGATGATGCAACAGTGGACACTGAGAATGGCCCAAGTGCATATACGCATCTATTGCCACTTATACCCAGTGCTAGAGTTTTATCCTATCCAATCCCATGTCCAATTAGACACTTTTACATCACGCAACAATTAAATGTTATGGCTATACTAGGAACACTAAAATAAACCTTGCAATATAGGGGTAGATTCTTTCATGATGTGGTGATTTTGAAACAGTAACATGAAACTGGACAATTACAGTGCCCAAGTGTAATACAAGATTGCAGCTGAAATAGTTGCGTATACATAGCAATTCCGATCATGCCACTTATTTCCACGCATGACTGATTGTTGAAGAGTGCATTCAGCCATGATTAGTGCAATACTAGCACGTGCACCACACAAAGTCCGTCCTATTTACGGATTAACCGGGGGAACACGAGTAACAGGGTGCATGATCAGGCTTGTTTTCTTACTCGCGATTAAGCCTATAGCCTCCCTTACATCTATGTCCTTGGGCTCCATTCCATCAGGCAGCTTCCAGTCAAAGTGATATAGGAGGCTCGCTAGTGCAAGGTCGATGTTGGCCAGTCCTATGTTTATTCCTGGACAAATCCGACGGCCAGATCCAAACGGAAGGAACTCATAGTTTGTTCCCTTGTAGTCCAAATTGCAGTTCTCGAATCGCTCAGGCTTGAACTCCTCCGGGTCATCCCAATACTTGGGATTCCTGCCAATTGCCCACGCGTTCACGAACACGACCGTGCCCTTGGGAATGTCATATCCCATGACCTTGCATGTCTCGCGGCACTTCCTTGGAAGCATAAGGGGGACCGGGGGGTGCAGCCTGAGAGTTTCCTTGATCACCAGCTTGAGGTAGCTGAGTTCTTTGAGGTCGTCTTCGGTGATGGTTCTCTTCCCCTTGAAGGCTTCTCGCACCTCGTACTGCACTTTGGCCATCACCGCCGGCGACCGGACTAGTTCCGTCATGCACCAGTTCATCAAGGTTGACGAGGTGTCGCTGCCGGCCCCAAACATGTCCTGTAAGAAATTAACAACATACATATCATGCAGTTCCTTTTTTAACATTGTTCACTACAGTCTGATAGATGTGCCGATAGAGACGTATAAGGTATATATGACTGGCACTTACAAACATGACTGTCACGATGACCTCGTTGGTGAGCGGGATCGGCGTAGTGCCCTCCTTCTGGAGCCTCAGCAGGACATTGAGGATGCCCTCGTGCCCGGCACCGGTCGCCAGGCCGTCGCCGCGTTCCATGGCTTCCTTGGTCTCCTCGATGATCTGCTCGAGGATGCTCTCCATCTTGTTTCGGGCAGCGAGGACCGTACGAGGTGCCACGCTAAGAACCTGCATCAGCCTCGATGACGGGAAGAGGTCGCTGACGGCAAGTCCTAACGTCTGCCGGAGAGCCACGTCAATGGCGTTGAGGTAGTCATCTTGGTGCTTGGACTGGCTGCCGACTGCCTCCCTCACGATGGTGCCATTGATAAACTTAGATATCATCTTGGACAGGTTGACGGTGGCGCCGGCGCCGGCGGAGGCGGCGAGGCTCTCCATGAACCTCGCCACCTCCTCCTCGCGGATGTGCCGGAACGACTGGACCCGGGCGTTGCTGAGCAGCTCGATCACGCAGATCTTGCGGAGCTGGCGCCACCGCTCGCCGTAGGGCGCGAACGCGATGTCGCCGCCGTCGAAGGTGAGGGCGCCGATGGTGGCGTTGGTGAACCGGTCGGCGAACGCGATGTCGTGCGTCTTCAGGACCTCCTGCGCCGCCTCCGGCGACGACACCACCATGGACGAGACCTCGCCGAGCCGGATCATCATGAGAGGCCCGTGGTTCCGCGACAGCCGGGTCAGGGCACGGTGGAGGTTGGGGCTACCGATGAGGTGGTGAAGGTTGCCGATCACCGGCAGCGACCATGGCCCCGGGGGGAGGTTGAGCTTTGGTTTCGCGGCGAGCAGGGACTTGAGCTTGGAGACGATGACGAGTAGCACGAACACGGACACGGCGGCGAGGAGCACCTTGTTCTCCATAGTGGCTACAGCTACTTTATTTAGCTCGCAAGTTCACTGCTAGATTAAGTTTCGTGCTGTGTCTGTGTGTCTACGTGTTCGATGTAGAGGATGCCAGCCGTGGCTGGATTTATAGCAAGGATGGCGCGAAGCTACAAAAAAGAAGTCAATCAACGTGGGTTGACGCTTTTTGAGTACAAAAAAGCTACAAAAAAGCAGGCCACGTGTTTATGTTTTTCCGTAAAACATGGCTGACTAACAGTTGATATGTTCATGTAACGTTTTTCCTACGTTGGCATGTCGCTATTAAAACTTCCAGTTTCGGTGCATGTGAGGCAAACAAAAACAAAGACATGTTTTTTTAAAAAAAAAATCATTCATATGATATTGAATTAACAGTTTATACACAAAAATTGTAGCACTCGACCATATATAAACTAACTATATCTGACGTCAAAAAATATTTTGCATTTGTCTTTAATTCATTTGGAGTCCATATGTACGATAATGCTCATCTAAATTTTTTTTGGCTAAGAACAGTCAAGAATGTTGAATAATCTTTTATGTTTTGTGCCGAAGTGCGAGAATCTTTGACTTCTATTAGTTGGTCCCTCTCGGTCCTTTTCGCCGAGTTTTTATTTCCAATCATGTGTGTGGAAAAGTATACGTTGTCAGTGCATTTAGAAAAGACTACTGCAGGTCTACATCACGTGCTTGACAGTACTCTTCCCTTGCCACCACGAACGTCTCCTGCTGCGGCCCTGCGCCCGGCCGCGTACATAGACGCAATCTTTTACGCACTCTCTAGATCAAAAAAAACATTCACTTTTTATGAAAAGTTATCCACGTAGAGAACCGTGTCAGTTAATTTTTATCTGTATGGACGCTTCTATAGTTTCGTACTTTTCACTCCTTTTCTCGATCTAAACAACGCCTATATTTAAACAACTTTTTTCTAAAAAAATGGTGACCAATGTATAAATTAAAACAAAACAGAAACAGATAAAACTATCATACGACTATGATGTTGCAAAGCAAACGAACCTGCCAGCCTGATTAATTGTCAATAGTTTGCTCATGGCATAGGTAACCAGCCAGTCTCAATGCAAGTTTTATGGACAGCCTGATTAATTGTCAATAGTTTGCTCATGGGATAGGTAACCTGCCAATCTCAATGCAAGTTTTATGGACATAGTTAACTAGAGTGACACATCATCTAAGAATGTTTGAAACTGTGATGAAACACCCCTCTTTCGATGCATAGTTTCATCTTTTGTGGTTTCCTAGGTTACATGCAGGACACAAGATATCTAGGCAACTGTGTAGAGAGGGTTTCATCACCATGAAACTCATTTCATCTCTCTTTTCATTATTATGCTGCCACATCATCAAAAATAGTTACATGACAGCCTATTTAGTGTCCATAAAACTCCCACTGAGACTGGCCTAATAATCTTCGAAAACCAGCATGAAAATAGCACAGTCCAAAGTGTTGAAATGGCGTTTTGTAACCGAGATGATGCATCAGTCCAAAGAGTCTTCTCAGGGTTTTTTTTTTCTTTTTCTTTTTTTATAAGGGAGTCTTCTCGTTGACACAGTCCAAAGAGTGTAGAAGAAGCACCGGAAGTTCTGCTAGTAGGAAAATGAAGGTGTCAGAATAATCACCGGATGAATGTGCAGAGACAGAGTAAACATCCGGAAGTTTTTGTGAAAAACTTCATGAGCACTGTATTATTGCACGCCGGAGTGGAGTATGTACCACATGAATTTTGGAGAAGATACTATCATGTTTTGCAAACGAAAGCACAAGACTATGACGCACCATTGGAGTAATTCTGATGAGGAATCCGATGGTTATATAATTATATTGTGGAAATGAGGCAATATATATCGGTTGGATACGCTTTCGAAAATGTAACTATCAGATTATTTGGTCGTCAGTGGCTTTTTCTAACCATCGGTTCAACGAAGTCTTGCATTGCTTGGATTATTTCGTAACCTCTCTACTCGCTTGTTTGGAGTTGCTAAAGTGTGCAAAGGTTCATTAAACACCAAGACACATCAAGGACATATCCAAGCTACCAAAGTGCTAATTATTCAAGCCAATTGGTACAACGATTAGTACTAGATCAGATCTTGAGTGAGAACAGAGCAAAGTGTTTCCATGTGTGTTGTTCTAGGAGTGAACCAAAATAGTAAGCTTAATTAGTCTGGCATCTTGGGGACTTACTGACTCGCTATAGCAAGTCTAGCTTCTACTAATGTGATATGGTGTGGACTGGCGACGACAACCGCGCAAGTGGACGAGGAGAATCATTAGTTCATGGAGAAACTTTGTAGGTAAATGATGTTTGGCGAGTACCTCATCTGGCTCGGCGGGAGCCGTTGTGGTCACCCCAAGTACTTGAACGCAGGACCTCACCAGCTTGGTGACCAGAAGAATATCCATAGTGGACTACAGGTGGAATTTGGTCATCAATTCTTTCTAATTAGCCTTCTCTCAAATCACTCTTTTACGGTTTTTTTTTCATTTTAAACATGCAACGTTACTTTCCAAAGTAAATTAGTACAGAGACCCTTGTTCGCATCGGCTCATTCGGCCGACAATAAACAAGCTGTTTCGAATAAGTCATTCGTATCGGTGTAACTAAAGCCGGCACAAATAACACATGATTCTCGTCGGCACTAAATAGAGCTGACACCAGTTCAAAATTGAGCTGCTTCGACTAACTAATCATTCGAACCGGCTCGAAATTAATACGCTTCAAATAGCTCTAAGGATTATTCGCGACGCCCTACGTACGAACTTGGAAATTTAAAATTTCATAACTTTTACATATGAAATCAGATGGAAACATACTTTATATGAAATTATATGTTTTGACGAGATCTACAACTTTGATGGAAACATACTTTAATTAATTGTCAATAGTTTGCTCATGGGATAGGTAACCTGCCAATCTCAATGCAAGTTTTATGGACATAGTTAACTAGAGTGACACATCATCTAAGAATGTTTGAAACTGTGATGAAACACCCCTCTTTCGATGCATAGTTTCATCTTTTGTGGTTTCCTAGGTTACATGCAAGACACAAGATATCTAGGCAACTGTGTAGAGAGGGTTTCATCACCATGAAACTCATTTCATCTCTCTTTTCATTATTATGCTGCCACATCATCAAAAATAGTTACATGACAGCCTATTTAGTGTCCATAAAACTCCCACTGAGACTGGCCTAATAATCTTCTAAAACCAGCATGAAAATAGCACAGTCCAAAGTGTTGAAATGGCGTTTTGTAACCGAGATGATGCATCAGTCCAAAGAGTCTTCTCAGGGTTTTTTTTTCTTTTTCTTTTTTTTATAAGGGAGTCTTCTCGTTGACACAGTCCAAAGAGTGTAGAAGAAGCACCGGAAGTTCTGTTAGTAGGAAAATGAAGGTGTCAGAATAATCACCGGATGAATGTGCAGAGACAGAGTAAACATCCGGAAGTTTTTGTGAAAAACTTCATGAGCACTGTATTATTGCACGCCGGAGTGGAGTATGTACCACATGAATTTTGGAGAAGATACTATCATGTTTTGCAAACGAAAGCACAAGAATATGACGCACCATTGGAGTAATTCTGATGAGGAATCCGATGGTTATATAATTATATTGTGGAAATGAGGCAATATCGGTTGGATACGCTTTCGAAAATGTAACTATCAGATTATTTGGTCGTCAGTGGCTTTTTCTAACCATCGGTTCAACGAAGTCTTGCATTGCTTGGATTATTTCGTAACCTCTCTACTCGCTTATTTGGAGTTGCTAAAGTGTGCAAAGGTTCATTAAACACCAAGACACATCAAGGGCATATCCAAGCTACCAAAGTGCTAATTATTCAAGCCAATTGGTACAACGATTAGTACTAGATCAGACCTAGAGTGAGAACGGGGGCAGCTATTTTAAGGTCGCCCGCAGGGGGCGCCCCGTGCGCTCGCAGTAGCGACAAAAACAGGCGGGGCCCCCTGCGGTGGCTGGCTGGCGCACGGGCTCCCGCAAAGCACCGAGAGGAAAAACTACAGGCACGCGGGCCCCATCCATTATAGTACCATGTATGCTCCTCTATAGAAAAAGAAAGTTGTACAACAGAAAAAACAAGAAAAAGTTTTATGAAAAAATATTTTTGCACCAAACAATCTTTGTTTGCGACAAAATTTTTCAGCGCCAATTTTTTTGAGAAATTTTGTTTTAAATTTTTTTGACAAACTTTTGATTTCTTGTTTGCGACAAAATTTTTCGGCGTCAAAATTTTTGCAATAAACTTTTGCCTGCGATAAAATTCTTGAGCGCTAAAATTTTTGCATCAATATTTTTCAGCGTCAAAATTTTTGTAACAGAAATTTTACAACAAAATTTTGTCAACGAACTTTTTGAGAAAATGATGAGGAGGTCCTGAGTCCCACTCAAGAGCGCACGGCGATGCTGCGCCGCTGTCGGTGCGTGTCTCCCACGTGGGGTCCTCATGTGCGGGTGGGGGGACGCGCACAGCACGTAGGCCGAGCCGCCCGAGCGTGGCTCTGGGTCCGTGCGGGCGGACTCAAAGTTGAGATTCCGAGTGAGAACAGAGCAAAGTGTTTCCATGTGTGTTGTTCTAGGAGTGAACCAAAATAGTAAGCTTAATTAGTCTGGCATCTTGGGGACTTACTGACTCGCTATAGCAAGTCTAGCTTCTACTAATGTGATATGGTGTGGACTGGCGACGACGACCGCGCAAGGGGACGAGGAGAACCATTAGTTCATGGAGAAACTTTGTAGGTAAATGATGTTTGGCGAGTACCTCATCTGGCTCGGCGGGAGCCTTTGTGGTCACCCCAAGTACTTGAACGCAGGTGACCAGAAGAATATCGATAGTGGAGCTCGAACTTGGACTACAGGTGGAATTTGGTCATCAATTCTTTCTAATTAGCCTTCTCTCAAATCACTCTTTTACGGTTTTTTTCATTTTAAACATGCAACGTTACTTTCCAAAGTACATTAGTACAGGAGACCCTTGTTCGCATCGGCTCATTCGGCCGACAATAAACAAGCTGTTTCGAATAAGTCATTCGTATTGGTGTATACTAGAGCCGGCACAAATAACACATGATTCTCGTCGGCACTAAATAGAGCCGACACCAGTCCAAAATTGAGCTGCTTCGAATAACTAATCATTCGAACCGGCTCGAAATTAATACGCTTCAAATAGCTCTAAGGATTATTCGCGACGCCTTACGTACGAACTTGGAAATTTAAAATTTCAAAACTTTTACATATGAAATCAGATGGAAACGTACTTTATATGAAAATTATATGTTTTGACGAGATCTACAACTTTGTAGGTCGCCCTTGTTATTTAATGTTCGAGTTTTATTTATAAATTCGTAATTGTTTGATTTGGAGTCGCTTAAAGACAAATTTTATATGAAAATTTTAGGTTATGACCTTGCCTTCAACTTTATAGTTGTATGTTTTTCAATTTAAAGCCATTCATAGTTCAACTCTATTTTCCACTCTTGTTTTGCTCTTGTAAATTTGAATTTCATATTGTATTATGAATTTTGTAACTTTTACATATGGTCTCGGATGGAGATATGCTGTTAACGAAAATGGCCCCAGGCCATGTTTATGATTTTGGTGATTTGTCAACATAGTCGTTGGGACTAACTTGTTTGTCAAGATAAATATTTGTAAGTATTTTTAGATTCCAAATGATGTAATTCATATCCATCCAAGTTGTACGGAAAATCTAGAGATAGTCTTATTCTAAGAAGTGCTAATGATGGTATGTTGTAATCTAGACAAGATCTCACAAGATCATGAAGAGAATCCTACTCAGGGGGAGCACAGAGAGCACCAGAGCATCTCTCTGTGAGCACCGAATCAGTCGGTTGTCCATGCAACCAAGCCAGTGGGGGCAAGAAGAAGCGAGCACAGGACGATACGGTGCGAACACACCGGGAGCAGCGGACAAATCGGTGGTCTTCATGCAGTTCAAACCGTCACATTGTGGGCTCGCTAGTGGAACCCAGTGACTGACAGCCTTGACCCGTCGACCATAGTTTCATCCGTTAACCATGGTTTTGATCCGTTGACAAAAACCTTGACCTAGTCAACTTTGACCAAGTCAACGATGACATCACCAGAGCCCGTGATGATGTCATCAACCCCAGACCGCTGCCTTGCCTGCTCGACTCGCGGTCTAACCCCGAGCCGACGACTGACACCTCCGAGCTGCTAACTTGTGTTCTAACTTATATTCCTTTTTCTGGAATGATTTATAAATCCCAAAATGGATTTAAACTTCAGAAAATCATAATAAATCAACTGTAGCTTAGAAAATATGAAACTTGTTTCAGTATTTTTCTAAAATCATGACGAACACGATAGAATAGAGTTTGTTGTTATTTGAATCTCTTTTGATTCTCATTCGGAGTTTATTTGCTAGTAGATGTCGTTGTTTATTTATGTATTCGTATAATTGGATCCCCAAAGGCCCCGGACTACTTCGACTACTTCGACGACGTCGACTACACTGAAGTGAAGAGATAAAGGACCATGCTCCATGTTCATGCCAATCCTGATTCTTTAACCTATTAGGCATTGCTAAGTAGAATGCTAGCGCTTTGCTTATTACATGATGATGATGATTGAGCCATGCGTTGCCTGTTTTTATATCCTGATTCCTCGATTGCCTACTACTATATATATATGATATTGCTATGCTGCTGCTTGCATGTGTATGAGATATTGTGAATTAGGATTCTTGACGTGTGTGGGGATAAAACCGGCAAGAGAAGGTGTTTTTGGGAAACTTGGCGGGGCGAGCATTTTACAACAACTCGATCTTTGATTGAGGTGCCGGGAGACCCCTGCTCTCGAGGGGGTCCCACATCGTGCTTATGGCGGGCACATGGATGGATAGAAACACAGGAGTCGGCGGCAGTACCTATAGTGGGTACTGCGACTGCTTTCTTCTGCGGGGGGTATGCCTTACTACAAGAGTCGGCGGCAGTACCTAGCGCTTTGCTTACTACAAGAAATGTGGGCTTTTATAACGTTTCATTTATGTCATAGAAAGTAGAATTTATGTCACATATTGCAATTTGTGACACTTGCGTGACGAAAACTCGTTCGTCACCTATTCCCCGTAATAAAAGGTATTAGGTGACGAAAACGATTTTTTTCGTCACAAATTTTTTGACGATTCTTGTATCGTCACTAATTAATGACGATAGTTTTTCGTCATTGAACATGCATAAAACGTCACAAAACGTTTTATGCGGATGACGTGGCGATGACTTGAAGCTGACGTGGCAGCACGCTTATGACGATTTAAACGTCTACAAAACGTCACAAAACATTTTATGCGGATGACATGGCAGTGGCTTGGAGCTGACGTGGCAACACCTTTGTGACGATTTGGTTTGTCACAGAATCCTCAATGGCCGAAAGCCCATCAGTGAGCAATTTATTCGTGGGCTAAGCCCAAACAACAATAATTTTCTACTTCACTTTCAGGCCTATTTTTTCATAAAGCCCAAACTAATCAAAAGTAGGCTTATTCCATTTGAAGCCCACGTTAATTTTTCCAAAACTATTATTAACATGGGTCAGAACAATTTCTGCAACCCATTCTGAAGTGAGATCAACACACGTGTGAAGCCCATTTAAAATCACAGCCCATAACATGGTAAGCACAACCCATTCATAACATGGTAAGCACAGCCCATTCATGATGGCAAAAATACATCCAGCCCAGGAATACATCCAGAAAAATATAACACAATAGTACATACAGCAAATTCATCATGAACATGATCTATTACACAATCATACCACAAAAAAGTTTTTGCCTCACTCATTAATCCACACTGGACGCCATTTGACCTGGAAGCAAAACCAACAATACCCATTAAGTTAGGAGCAATACACAAATTCAAGCATCTGATGTGCAAGTAAAGGGTGTTTGTAATAATGTATATGTGAAGATGAGACTCCTTGGCTGCAGGTACAGGCCCTTATTCAAGAAATCTGCAAGGCCCTAGTGCATTATAAAGTATAAACTAGAGGAAACACCAAGATCAGATATGGAGAAAGGACTCTTGCTAGAAATGATAGTTAGCTGAGCTAAAATAAATATAGAAGACAGTTAAAAAAGCAGCATTATAACAGCATGTACTTTGAAACGGCTACTGAGACGTTGTAACAGTTGCATCAAAACAAGGCAAATGCATCAGCTTCGACACAAATTAACCTATTGCTAACCAGCTTCGCTATCCAAGTAGCCAAACCCACTACTTTTCCTTCAGCATTCTGTACTTGTTTGCCGAGGCAACCCAGGTAATTAAACCCCCATCCCTTTGTCCTATTTCTGTTAGATTATTTCGTCCATGTAATAATCTCTTTTCTGACAGTACACAATTGAAACACAGGAAATTGTCCAGGAGCAGATAACTAGTTTGTTGCAGCAACAAAAGTTTCATCGCATAGAATTACAAGCCGAGCTACCAGATACAATTTACTGGAGTAGGAGTTTGATGAACCTTACCACAGTACAGCCTGTAGCAGCGTCTACACCTCTCCAGGAAAATAGCATCTACCATCATGTCACTTTGCCATATTGTTCCTATAAAGATTGCTTCCCTTTAATGTTCAGATCTTGAATGGTATTTGGACAAAAGGACACATCAAAACTGGAAAAATTTAGAGAAAGGACTGGAAAAAATTTTCATGTTAAAGTCAGATTAGAGCATCATTATACATCACCAGCTGTGTAGCAGAGACTAAAGACTTTCAGAGTTTGCATTACAAGTTTAGGACAGGCTATTGAGCAGCTTGCATTCTCTAGCAGGCTACTCAAGTCATCCAAAGAAACACAATAGTTTGTTTACTCTTACACAGCAGTCTAAAATTTAACACAAGGGTCTCAGATACAGAACTTGTGCAAGAGTATCTAAACTGATTGACTAATCAAACGAAGTATGGCCAAGCAGAAATGTGGCACAGGATGCTTTAGTAAAACTGTGGACTCGAAACTTCTCAATCTAAACTAACATTTGTACTTCATTATGTGACACTACAGAAACCAAAACTTATTACCGCTTAATGCTTTAATGCTTTGCAGGTTGTTTGAGAATGCCCAAAATCATCTCGGAAATCTTATCTGTAAGCACAGATACATGGTCTTAGTGGCCAGAGATAATGGCCATCTTGGCCCCTGACAACCTGGAGAACAAGTGACTCTGTCTACTCTTATATCCCTATAAAGACCAGGACAACTAACAGACTAACAAAAGTGACGAACAGCCATGTTGACTAACAGACTGAATGGCTCTTGACTGACTCAACAGAAAACTCCGAGAAACTCTAAGTTGAACATGATAGAGGTACTGATGTTTTTTGCATGGAACAACAGACTGGGAACGACAAAAAAATCCTGCTATGCTACTCCATTTAATTTAGCCTATGGTTTGTACATTATAATAAAATCCAGGCAAAGCCCTTGCTGTAAAAAAAGTTAAGGCCAACAGTCCTGATGTTTTGGCCATCATTATCCCCTACCTAGCACCTCCCATATGCAAATTTCATATGCAACTATCTCAGAAAAACAATGCATTAGTGTGTATAGTAAGCTAAGTTATATTCTATTCAATTGAGAATAGACACACACCTTAAAATAAGCTTCCACAGGCTGCTAGTTTTGTTTCAGAAAGGAAGTTGTTATACTTCCAGAATCTCAGCTTAAATTAAGTTAGGTTTCAGGGTGTTATTCTAGAATAGGAACACTGACTCTTGCAAAAAAAAAAAAAGATATACTGTAATTATTCAGACCATTCTAAGACCATCACAGGAATCAGGAGGGGAAGGGTGAGCACGTACACTTGGAGGCCGCCGCACAACATCGGCCCTTGCACGAGCTTCTGAGCCTTGATCTCCCGCATAGGGTTCGACTGCTTCTTCTCCGATGCCTGCAATCGCAGAAATCAAAACCAAAACCAACCCACACCATTAGAACCGCACGCACGAGAGGGACTGAATGATTCAACGCGAAAAATAGATGGGGGCGGCGCCAGGAGCAGCGCATCTCCGGAGAGATCTGGGAGGCGCCGGGGCTGGGTGGGCGCCGGCGGGCGGATCTAGTCGCCGCCGAGGCCGGACGCGTGCGCCAGTTGCTCGTGCACGGTAGCGCCCGCCGCCTCGGGCTACGCCCAGGTTGTCGACGCGGGAGGCAACAACGGCAGCGTGGCGGAGCACGCGCGCAACGGGGAGCGACCGCTGCCTCCAGCACCGCATCGGGGGGTGGCGGAGGAAGATAGACCGGGGTTAGGGTTTGGGTGGAGAAGGGGATCGCCCGGGAGAGGCAGGCGAGGAGGCGGGATTTTGGGAGCCGCCACATCGCTGGGGTATGGCTCCATCGCGGGCGGTGGAGCTGCGCGCGGGGAGGGGATGGGAGCAGCGCGCGGGGGAGGGAAGACGGAGGTGGAGGAGGCTGAGGAAGGGGATCTACGGTGGAGGCGGCTGAGGGAGGGGAGGGAGGGCGAAGGAGTTAGGGTGGCAAAGGATCGTCAAAGCGCGATCTAACGGTTAATAATGGTATCATCAGATGAGCCAAATGTTTATTGGGTCCAAATAACCTTATTGCAACAGATTTTTTACTGCTTAAGATTTTTCTTTTTCTTTTTCTTTTTTAAAGCACCCTTTGAAGTAACTTGCAAACACAAAAATTTTAGACACACTAATACATTTTTAAATTTAGAGTAATATATATAAGTTGTTGTGTAGGAGTTTCAAAAAAAATTGATGATGTTTGGTACTTTCTATCATTTAAATGATTTTCTACATGTTTATTGAAAGTAATTCCAAGTTGAACTATATGTGCTACTAATAAAGTTCGAAAATTCAGACAAAAATTATTTTTAGGCTTATATATTGCATACTACTCCATATCAAGTAGATAAATGAAAATTTTAATTGTCTTCTAGGGTCAATTCAAACTTCTACCTCAAAATTACCACATAATAATTATAATAATATTTGAATTTGGTCAAAAAATTCTACAAATTGGCATATCAACATGTTTTTGGTCCACAATCTTTTCATAAAAATCTTTTCATAAAAAACTTAAGTTGTTTTAATAAAGTGATAACATACATTGCTCACAAATAGATAGGTCTCTAACATTGTTCCATACAACTCTAAGTCAAACTTTGAGATTTCAATACCTCATAACATGTTTCAACTCATATGCACCTCAAGTTTGGACACTACCTTATTTTGATAGAAAAATTGTCAAATATCTAGTTACATTAGCAACTCTTATGCAAAAGCATGTTTTTTCTATTTTGTACTTCGGTAAAAAAGACAAGATATATAACAAATTCTACAAAATAGTAGTTTACATGAAAGTAAATGTCATCAAGTGACATAGCGTGATTTTACGAAAAATTAGAAACAAGAATCATCAAATTTGGAGTTTTTATGAGGAAGAAATACCGATTACAAATTTTAATTCCGGATCGAAAAGAAAAAATGAATCATACAGGTGTTCTTCATTCCCCCTCGGCATTGCCACATGGCGGAATAGGATTGGTTCGCAGCCAACAGCTAGTGGCAGAAGAAACAAATACCAAATATAATGAATTTGTCAAAAGGTAACTTGTGGGGTAATGGTTAGACGTTTCAATCTGAACCTCGAGACCTGGGTTCGAACTTCTCTGTTGCCATGTTTTTTCTCGTTTTTATTGGTTTATGCATCAATATGATATATATATAGGTTATTTAAAAGTAGAATCCATCACTACTCAGTTATCATGTCTAGAGCACTGGTAAGGCTATTGAGCCCAGATACCAAGACCCGGGTTCGAAACCCTCTCTTGGCGCCTTTTTTTTAACAATTTTTAACGGGTGCGCGGGGTCTTGTTGAGCTGGCGCGGTGGACTGGCCGGGGCGCCAGGGGCCCGCTGAGTTGGCGCGGTGGCCAGGTGACGGGGCGAAGGGGCCGGGTGAGCAGGCGCTGATGGCGTGGCCCTGCGCTACCGATTATTATTTTTCTATAAATATAAATTATTAACTTTAAATATATTTTGTTACCTATTGCTACCATAATCCAATGCATGGTGTAGTGGTAGGGTGGTTGGTTGATATGTCTTCAGACTAGGGTTCAAAACCATTGTGTTGCAACTTTTTTCTATGCAAAAGCATGTTTTTTTATTTTGTACTTTGGTGAGAAAAACAAGGTAATTTACATTGCTAACTTTTTTCCATATAAAAACATGATAAAACTTAATTTACATTGCTGACTTTTTTTCATATGAAAACATTACAAATTTTAAGAAAAGGAAAAAGGCTAGAAAAAAATGTAATGTAAAGCTCATGCTAATTGTAGGACCCATTTGTCCAAGTGGCAGTGGGACCAATCTCTAACTATGTTTTTTTCTTTGGGAAATTTGTGACAGTTAGCTTTTGGCATTAATGACAAAATGAAGTTCGTTACAATTTTGATATTTAACTACTTTGTGACGATTTTTAATTACTCGTAACGACGAACACCTCAATTTTGTCACTAAGCTATAAGGTCTCATATAAAACGTCATAAAACTTAACACCATAGCGACGAATCCACTTAACGTCATTTGGAATTTGTCACAAAAGGTTATATTTCTTGTAGTGTTATTACATGATGATGATGATTGAGCCATGCGTTGCCTGTTTTTATCCTGATTCCTTGATTGCCTACTACTATATATATATGATATTGCTATGTGCTGCTTGCATGTGTATGAGATATTGTGAATTAGGATTCTTGACGTGTGTGGGGATAAAACCGGCAAGAGAAGGTGTTTTTGGGAAACTTGGCGGGGCGAGCATTTTACAACAACTCGATCTTTGATTGAGGTGCCGGGAGACCCCTCCTCTCGAGGGGGTCCCACATCGTGCTTATGGCGGGCACATGGATGGATAGAAACACAGGAGTCGGCGGCAGTACCTATAGTGGGTACTGCGACTGCTTTCTTCTGCGGGGGGTATGCCTTTTGGACGATGATGCTCGCCCCGGTCTGAAACCGAGTGGGGTAACCACTGTTTGGGCCCCACGTACTTACCGTTTACCCATATGAACGGGTTCCAGCCAGCCTATCTAGCGTGATGCCTGCACTGCAAGAAGATCAGGTGGATGGTGTACAGGAACGGGAGAGACCATTTCCCCGAAGGACTATAGCCCCGACTGGCCCCCGAGGGAGAGTTCAACACAACATCCGAAGCATTGGATTGCGAGCCGATGGATCGAGACCGGAAGGGCAGGCGGACATCGTTGGGGTTAGGGTCTCTGCTGTGGGTTGCGTCTTGAGTTGGCTACGGCCATCTCGCAGCCCGAGTGAGTCCAGTTGTACAAGCTCTGCAGAGTCTAGAATCTATACGTATAGCCGCGTCCTCGGTAATGGACATTGCCCATTGCACTGTTACCTCTCATATTTGGGATCTTGTACTTCCCCCTTTCTAGCCAGATTTGAGAGAAGGAAAGCTTGCTCCCTTTCCTTCCAGATTTGCCCATTGCAGCTACGGACGGGGAGAAGGAAAGCTTGCTCCCTTTCCTTCCAGATTTTATCGTTGCAGCTACGGACGGGGAGAAGGAAAGCTTGCTCCCTTTCCTTCTAGGATCCGGTCGTAGTTGGTGAGGTGCGAGGGGAGGGAGCTCTCCCATCGACTTAGACGAGTGTGAAGATGGAGACGGGAGTCCGGTGCGCCGGAATAGCCCGATGTGATGTGAGGTGGGATTGGATGGATATATTGGAGATTTATATTTATACCTTTGCTGCTACTGCATAGGAAACCCCATCCTTCCTTGAATTACTTTTATGCCTTTAGATGTATAGGCCACTTAAAGCTTGCATACAGACGGTGACGTGAACCTATCCCACTCCTTGGGGATAGTTTGTGAGCATGCATGATACAACTTGAAGTCAAGTCCGATGTTTGAAGAAGGGTTGTGTGTTTCGCTCGAGTTGCCTGTGGTGTTGATCGAAGATGAAGACTTGAAGCCTAGCTACCGCTACGCAGAATTTCCGTTTGTCGCTTAGCCCGACAGGCTTGTACTTTATTCGTATTTCCATAATGGTATGGATTTATATCTCTTCTATGTAACCTAAATTTGTTGTATGGATATGATATTATGCTGAGATGAGTTTTGTACGTGATATCTACTGATCCACGGACTATCACAATGGTACAGGGAGTCAGATTTTTTTATTATGATAATCCGGGTGGTCACACTTTGTGCGCGCCTAAAGCCTGAACCATCTCCCTGGACCCATGGCGGATAACCTGTTTTTTCAAGTCAATAAGTTCCGTGGGTTCTTTATATCTGGACAATCAGCAATTTCGTTATGTGTAGACAGCTTTCTGGTTTGATAGGCTGTTTCTCCGGCGTGTGTCTTTGTTTTTAGATAAGCTCTCAAACCTTGTACTCGGCGGTATTCAATCACCAATAAAACAAAATTACACACAATTTTAAATTATAACCACACAGCCAGCCGTGTGCGTGGAAAACATTATGTCCTCCTCCTTTTAATTGTCCGTATTATGTCTTTGGTATGACGCAAAATCACCGACCAGATACTGCGGACGAATTTTAAACGATTCGAAGGCCTCTTTTAATTATCTGTGTCAATTATTGTTTCTTGATGAAACTGTGTTGATTGTATTTCTGACGTTATTCTTGTTAATGGCCGTTTGCAATCCACTGGGTGACGACCAAGCCCAGTATCATTTGGACCTCTTTCCAGAACTGAAAGTGAGATCTGAGCTGATCTTTTCTGTTCTTAAACTGCTGATCATCATGCCTAAGGCCAGTTGCAAGGTAGAACTTCTCTGACAGAATTATGTACCCTTCTCTTTTCATATTGGCCATGAAACCAGGACCTGCATCAATTTGCTCTACCCAGTATTCGCAAAAAATATAGGTATTCTGATCTGACCAATTTGCCTTGCCTTTTCTCATCTAGTGCATACAAAAATAGTAGCACAAGTACTCAGAAACTAGTGTATGCTAATCTAACCATTGCAACAGTTGATAAATGCAGGAGGTAAAACATAGAATGTGGTAGGATTTCCATACCTTTCCAAATGGCAGAGGAGCAGTGTCGTCATTGCCCTCATCTTCTTGCTCTGCTGCCTCGTTAATGGCGTCCTCTTGCTGAGAGCCTGAAGCACGGGTGCCTCGTGTGCGTGTTCTTTGACGACGAACGGGAATTCCTTCTGCACCATCGATGCCACGGCTGCCTCCAGTGCCATCCGCAGCAGCAGCGGCCTTGCCTGCACCGCTGCGACGGATGCCAGCGGTAGCTGCGGGCGTGCGTGGAGGGCCCATGGGTGTGCCACGGCCTGGACCGACGGCGCCATGGCGAGGAGGGCGGAATCCCAGCTGGCGGCGGCTGCTTTGACCGCCACGGTAGTGCAAGTACGCCTCCAAATTGGCAAACTCCACCGGATTTTGCTGCTCACTCGCCTGTGAGTTCAGATCCAAAGCTTGGATCCCAACTCGGGGAACATGGTCCAAGCTTACCGCGGGGTAGGCACCTTCAGGCTAGGAGAAGAAGGCGTTGTCGAGGGGAAACTGGTTGTAGCCGGCCATCGCTGCTGCATAGCTGCGTGGGAGCGGATCTGCGGGATGGAAGACTGATGCGAAGTTGTGGTGGTCGAGATCTGCAGCGGCGAGGCTCAGAGAGCGGTAGGGTCATGGGAAAACTAGAAGAGGGGAAAAGTTCAGGAAACACGGACACAGGGAGAAGCGGCGATGCCGGATCTAATGGTCCGACATGCTGCGGAGCAGAGGGAAGACCAGCGACGGGATCTGAGGTGGAGAGATGGGGAACGGCCGCGGCGGTGGAGAGGCGAGTGGAGTTGTAGCTGCGCGTGGAGAGTGAGCGAGTGGAGTGAGAGACAAGGGGAAAATATCTGGCGCGAGAGAAAGAGAGAAGGAGAGATAAACGGTGGAAATTGGGTTTGGGGACCACTTTTAGCTCCCATTATCACCCATTAGCACCCCGCCAACCTGCTAGTGGAAACCAAGTTGCTAAAGCTTATCAGCCCCTTTAGTGCAAGTACATTGGTGTTGTCTCATAGGCGGTCTCATACGTTGACACGTAATGTTGAAACAATTTAACAGACAACTCATACAATTAACGGGCTGTTGTTTTGATTGTGTCATAGTAATACCAACATCCCTTAATTTGTGGAGGCATTTTGTGAGTCATGAGACAACAACACTCGTACAATGGTAGAGAAGTAGTCACATAGTCCTAAAATTTGGCTCATGGAGCGGTTGTTTCGCGAAACAACGACTTCTTTCTCTCACATCGCTCTCTCTCCTCCATATCACCGAAAATCCTATGCGGTAATGCATGAGACGACCTATGAAACCATTTACGTGTAGCAATGTACTTGCCCTTAGTACCCATTAGCTAGGGGTGTTTATTTCATTTCTGCTAAAGTTTAGCAAAAAAGTGTCTGGCTAAAGTTTAGCAAGGGGAAACAACACAGGGCCTCAGTGCAAATGTCGAATTTGCCGTGCACAGAGTCCATGAAAATCGTCCGCTATGTTATTTTGCAACCGTCCACTATCTTATTTTTTTTAATGTGTATATCTAGAGATTCGTTCTGCTCACCATTTATACGTTTGTGTATTGTTAATTTAATCTTTTCGGTTTACATAGGAGAGGGTTGGCTGGATTGGATGCTCGTGATTGCACGGATGGATGCTGACAGTGTGGCACCATATAGAATTAGTGTAGAACACAGTACAGTTGTGATCCTTGATGCTGACAGCGTGGCACCATATAGAATTAGTGTAGAACACACTGTTGTGATCCTTGATGTTGACCGTTCACCGATTACATCGGACAAATAAAATATGTTTTTTTTTAGCCTGGCATGTAGTATCTTCAACGTGGCATAGTTGCATAGAGTCTTGACATGTGCAGAAACGTTTTTGCAAATTGGATATTGCAAAGCAAACGAAGCTGAGAGCCTGATACTTAGATTCCACGTGGCATAAGTACATGTAATCCTGTAAAAAGCTGAATGGAAAATGCCAGCGGCGGACCCAGCCGAAAATATTAGGTGTGACGAAGAACAGATTTGAACATCATAAAAAAATGTAAAATATTCTTGTTAACATAAAAACATTTCACGCCAAATATGTAATGTTCAAGCCGCCGCACCGTGTCTATATGGCGATAATAATCATGTCTATATGGCTAAGCTACTACCTCCGTTCGAAATTATAGGTCGTTTTTGACTTTATTAGGTTCATAATATTTGTTATGCACCTAAATAAACGTTATGTCTAGATTCATAACAAAATCTATAAACCTACAAAAGTCAAAACGACTTATAATTTGAAACGGAGGAAGTAGTTTTCAAGCAAACAAGCAACAGCTATCGAAAACATTGCCTTGGAGAGACTCCATCAAGGCATTAAAATCGCGGGGTTTGCCCTAGATCGCGGCTTGCAAGGTGACGGCACCTGACGAGTCTTGGAAGTTTTAGTTATCTTCTCGGTTTACTGATGAGAGAGAGAGATTTTCTTTAATTACTCTACGGTTCAATGCACGGTGTTAAATAGCAACTTATTAATGCATTTTCTAGAAACTCATTTTCCTCGCCAGTTACAGTGTGTATTGCTAACTTACGTACTTTTACTTATCTTTTCTCTTTACATAGTAGCGTGTGTTAGCTGCAATAGATGATCCTGACTGCACGTATGGATACCGACAGCACATTACCGTAGAATGAGTGTAGAACCACTCTCGTCGATGTTGACCGCTCCAGGATTACGTCGGAGAAATCAAATAGTATGTTACTTCTTCCAGACAAGTTGTCTTCCACGTGGCATGGAGTCTTGACATGTGCGAGACATTTTTGTTGTCCAGAAGAAAAGGGTCTTTCAGCGCAGTGACTGCCGCCTCCGTCGGTCAACATCTTAACATTCCTGTGATAGATGCGTGGTTGGTTTCGTTTATGCGAGCGTACGTCTTTATAAAGCCAGGGAAGCCCAACACTTCTCCCTCACATCCACACCCACTCTTAGGCATCTACCCACCATCCAGTGCTCGCATTCTAGCAAACCAAACCCTAGCATTTATTTGTCATGGCCACTGCCATAACCATCGCCACTCCGGCCTTGCAGCCATCTTCAGAGCTAGATGCCCACCAGAGTCGCCGGGAGTACACCCCAAGCCTCTGGGGCGATTTCTTCGTCACGCACCAGCCGTGCACGGAGGATGAGCTCCTGTGCATGAAGGAGAAGGCACAGGCCATGGAGGAGGAGGTGAGGCGGATCGTGCTCGACGCCACCTCCTCCGATGACCTGGCACGGAAGCTGGACCTTGTCGACGTGCTCCAGCGGATCGGACTGGATCACCACTACAACAAGGAGATCGATGAGCTACTTCGTGCTGTTTATGATGACGAGCATGGAGTTGTTCATGATCTCTATGTCACCTCATTGAGGTTCTACCTGCTCAGGAAACATGGGTACACTGTCTCTTCCGGTAAGAAATAAATTTGTTATTTTCGTGATGATTTTTACAATTTATTATTGGTGCAAAAATGAAGTATACTAGTGCAGTCTTATTTGAGTTGCATCAATGACTTGCGTCTCATGAATGTTTTCAACTGCATGAGCAGATGTGTTTGTGAAATTCAGAGATGAGCAAGGAAACATTACCAGTGACAATGTCAACACGTTGATGACACTGTATGATGCTGCCCATGTGAGGACTCGTGGAGAGCACATACTTGACAACATAATCACTTTCAACAAGAGGAAACTCCAGTCTGCGATGAAATCAGGTTTGGAGGCAGCTCTAGCACAGGAGGTGCAGGTCACATTGGAGACGCCTCGATACAGGAGGGTCGAGAGAGTGGAAGCAAGGCGCTTCATCTCTGTGTATGAGAAGAGGGCAGAACGAGATAGCGCTATACTGGAGTTTGCGAAGCTGGACTACAACATCGTGCAAGTTGTCTACTGCAAGGAGTTGAAAGAGCTTACAATGTAAGAAGAAAATAAAGTTACAAGTTAATTTGTATTTAATGATTTATCTCTATGGTATGCACTGTGCTAATCATATTTTGTTCGTCAATTGGGGTAGATGGTGGGAGGATTTCAAGTTACGGACAGATCTGTTGAGATTTGCACGGGACAGATTGGTGGAGATGTATTTCTGGATGATGGCAATAGTTTATGAGCCTGAATATGTTTATTCACGGATACTACTTACAAAGCTGATCCTATTCCTGGCGTTGTTGGATGACATCTATGATAACTACACCTCCACAGAGGATAGCCACATCTTTACTACTGCTATGGAAAGGTTGGTCTGTTTCACGGAGTGAATTTAAATCCCATGAGGATGACAACAATTTACTCATCGTCTTACAAAATTTATCTTTGAATGAAATTGGCGATAGGTGGGACGAGAAGGCCACCGAACAACTCCCAGCAAACCTAAGGGCATTCTACAGTAATCTAATTCGCAATACAGATGAGATCGTGGAAGAGTTAAAAAGTCAGAATAACAAGAACGCTGAAGCAGTGAGAAAAGTGGTAAGTTTCTCCAAGGTCCATGTAGAATGTAAAAAAAAAACACGAAAGGTTTACATTCTTTATGAATTCTGATAATATGGTCAACAACATTCCACACAGATACTTGACGCTGTCAAATGCTTCCACGCTGAGGTCAAATGGCGTGACGAACGCTATGTACCCACCAACGTTGAGGAGCACCTGCAAATTTCGATGGGAAGCATTACGGCCATGCAAGCAACAAACTTTGTTTTCATTTCACTGGGAAATGTGACTACTTCAGAGGCACTTGAGTGGGTTTTCACCTATCCGAAAATTGTCAGAGGCCTTTCTGTTCACGCACGTATTAGTAATGACATCATGTCACATGAGGTATATGCATGTGTACTAATAACTCTCCCAACATATCACTAAACTTCAATTTTAAATGTTTTCTGATGATTCATGTATATGACTTATTTTTTAAGCGAGAACAAGCTTCGGATCATATGGCGTCGACAGTGCAGACTTGCATGAAACAGTACGGGGTCACAGTAGACGAAGCCATCCAAAAGCTCAGAGTAACAATCGAGGAAGCATGGATGGACATCGTGCAGGGATGCCTTGATCAGGAACACCCCATGGCGCTTTTGGGGAAGGTGGTCACGTTTGCACAATCATTGGATTTCATGTACAAACGCGAGGATGCATATACTCTCTCGTCCAACCTCAAGGATGTTTTAACTTCATTGTTCCTGAAGTTTGTTTGAGGTTGATGTTATGGCTTTTCCAAATAATGTCAGCGAAGATCATAGATTTCAAGGGTATCAACATGGTAAAAAAAAATAATATTAGTAACTACGCATATGGCCTTGTGGGCTCGTTCTTAGCTTCTATGAACTTACATTGTATGGCCAGTTTCTGATATCTATTAGAGCTTGTAATTTGTTACTACAGTTTTCAAGTTGTAATGCTTCGCTGAAATATCTTTTGTAATGCAAGATCGACGCGAGTCATTTATCTACGCGCTTCATTGAAATATCTTTTGTTCGTTGCTACTGTCGGCTCCCATAGCTGCTCAATTTGTCTAATTGTGCCCAGCTACCATGTTACTGTGCCAAAATTAACAATTCGAAAGATTATGTGTCTAAGCGCACACCAGTCAAATGAATGCACCTAAATGAGCAATTTGAGAGATGATGCACCTAAGTACACCCCTTGCTAAGTTTGTGTACTAATCATGCATTTAACTTTTAATTATCTGTGTTATTTATCTTTTTTTAGGAAATAACCACGTGTTTGTTGATTTTATATTTCTGAAGTTATCTTATTAATAATGGCCGCTTGCAATAGACTCAATGCAAATGTCGAATTTGTTGTCTACTGAGTCCACTGTCTTATTTTTTAACTGTTTATACTGATCCTTTCTACATAGCGTTTTGATTAGTTACTTTAAAAATGGATGCGGGTGTGAATATCACTATTTATGTTTTACTGAAAAAATTCACTTTCCCTGCCTCGCAGTCTGTGCAGCCGGTGTGAGCTAGGAAGCTTGGTTGCATTAGACAATAGTCTGTTGCCCTGTTTAGTTTGCTTTACTCTAAGGTCCGATGCACAATGTAAAAGAGCAATTTTTAATGTGTATTTCTAGAAATTCATTGTCCTCACCATTTACGTTTGTGCATTGTTAATTTAATCTTTTCGTTTTACAAAGCAGAGGGTTGGCTGAATTGGATGCTCGTGATTGCACGGGTGGATGGTGACTGCGTGACACAATTTAGAATTAGTGTACAACACTCTGTATAACACTTTGTTGTGGTCCTTGATTTTGACAGTTCGTACGTTACATCGGAGAAAACATTTTTTTTCTGCCTGGCAAGTAGTCTTCCGCGTGGAAAAAAAAAGAATGTTTGGCTTTAATTTGACTCCTGCCATTTCTAACTGCATGCTTGACTTTAATTTGACTCCTTTTAGGATTATTACGCACCTTTTTCTGATTCTAAACATCGGTCCTTTTAGGATTCTTACGGGTCAAAGGGTCAATTGAACATATATGACCCTGTTTAGACGTTTCGCGAAATTTTTTTCGAGTATGTTCCCTCACATGCATGGCATATTAAATGTAGTCGAAAAAATAACCTATTACATGGATGGAGTGTACTTCGCGAGACGAATCTAATGAGCCTAGTTAGCTCGTGATTAGACAATAATTGCTACAGTAAATATGTGCTAATGACGGATTAATTAGACTCGTTAGGTTCGTCTTGCGATTTACTGACAGAATCTGTAATTAGTTTTGTAATTAGTCTATATTTAATACTTCAAATGTGTGCCCGACATACTCGAAAAAAAATTCGCGTTTCATCTAAACAGGGCCTATATATGTAAGGAGGTCATATATGTTGATTGACACGCGGTTGATGTTACGTTTTCTATCTTCTCTACTGGAAAAAGTATACCTTTTCAAATGGTCTCAAATCAAACGTGTCCATACATAATTGACTTGTCATACATTTAAAGTTGTTATTGATCGTGTGGGCCGAAGTTTCATTCGTTAGGCCATTTAACTTTTTCTTGTGATGCGTATATGATCACGACGACCATGCGGTCTTCTTGATTTCTGTCCTCGGCAGCAGTGGCCAGCGTGGCGGGCGACGAGAGGGGGCGACTGGGGCTGCATGTGCGTCATCTCCACCACCACACACCCCACTACGGGAAATCTCATCTTTACCGTATGTCTAGCTCTTTTCCGAGTGTATTTTTTCGGGCACTCTGCAAGAAGTCTTTTGCCGTGTGTCAACATAAAACACTCGGCACACGGCAAAGCCTTCTTTGTCGTGTGCATTTGTTTGGCACACGGCAAAACAATATCGTTTTATATTCTCACATCCAAACCTTTTTTACCGTCCACATACAACATATAGCACTACATGTTAAAATTTGACACATTTTAATATTTGTTTGCTATATTTAATTTATTATTGTATTACAAGTAATTTTTTGAATCGGCTCAAATTTGAACCACAAGTGATTCAAATAATATAATAAAATGAGTGAAAAAATAATATTCATGTTATTTAACCCAGTTTGAGATCTTAGCCATCAAATGAAAAGAATTTGTGAACTTCTTGTTCATGAAATACGACCACGAACATGTGTCCGAATGGTTTAAAAATTCTAAAAAACCAAATTAAGTCAGAAAATGATGAGATTTGTCAATATCTCATGATATTATACGTGGAGGCTGTGATAAAAAGTTGAAAAGATTTCACACATTTTATCATAACAATGTTTACATAATTGAAACCTCTCACAATAAGCATTTGTGTGATTCTATGTAAGAGAGTTAGTGGGTGTATTTTTTGAATACAAACTTTTTATATGATCTCATATGAAAAAAAATTACACAAATGTCATACCGGTCGATGAAATATGAAACTTTACAGTTGACAACTTTTGTATTTGAGACGGCAGCGCGACAGCGCTCGGGACGACAGCGCCGGCTTCAGGCGACGGGGGCAGCGCAGCCAACGTAGCCCGGCGAGGCGGTGCAGCGGCAGGCCGGCGGCAGCGGTCGGCGGCGTCCACAGGCCGGCTCAGACAGCGCGACGTCTGTGCAGTGGAATATCATCTTCCCCTCGCAGTTGAGCTTTTGTGAGGTTTGTTTCCTTCACAACCTCTAGCAAAGTTGCTTCTTCCTTTGAAAGCACAACAAGCAGAGGAATCAATTGTTTGGGTTGTTGACCCAGCTATGGAATGCCTTTCATTGCACTGCTTTTGGACTGAGAGCTTTTCGACAACGACACACTTTTTCTATTATCAACATTCTTATACGACTTCGTAATTGTGCGGTCGTAGTCCGATACCTTTGCTTTCAACACAGGTGTCACCCATTTAACAAAGTGTCTTACGGCTGTCGGGTCAACCGGTTCCTTTGGCTTTGGTTTTCTTTTCTCCTTACACTTTAAAAAAAAAATCATCAACTTCTTGGCTGACGGCCGCATGAGTTTCCTCAGCTATTTCCTCATATGGGAGCTTCGAGGGGCGGAGGCTTCTCTTTCTTCTGCCTTTGTCGCTTAGGAGGCGAGGGAATTGAAGCCTTGGCGTACCTCTTCTTCGGCTAAGGGTGAGGTGGACTCATGTTGTGGTCCCTTGAACCAGTTGGTGATAGCGGTTCGATGTCGTTTTCAGGCCCATATGGAGACGGAAGATCCATGATGGGTTTCCTTGTAGCCGATGCTGTAGCCAAATTTGTTGTTGTTGGTTTCACTCTTATGTCTCCCTTTGGCCAGCAGATCCATGTGTGCAACCCATATCGTAGTTCCTCTCCACCCTCTCCTGTAGGGATCGGGATTTCAACGCCTTCAGCGCATTTACCAGCCAGTCGGTCAACCAAGACTCTAGCGTACCCTTTGTGAATTGGCACACTGTGAAGTGTCTCGCCGGGGACCGGAACTTTAGCAACACCTTCAATACATACATTGAACTTCTTCCTGACAAGCTCTGTTCACCTAAACGGTCGTTTAGTCTGTTTAAACACCGTTTAAACGGTAAACAGAGGTCGACTGTGTCGTTTAGCCCTAAACGGTGGATTAAACGGTTGGACCGTTTAAACCCGTTTAACCGTTTAAAATCATCTAAACCGTCTAAACACACTCGAGTTAATCATGATTACATAAGTTAAATAACCATTAAAATCATAATTTAGTCAATAGGATGATTACAACTACCATAATGAACTTCGAAGTAATTAAAATCGTAAGTATACGAAGTGTTGTAGGATATAGATTTCTCCCAAAAATATTATTTGGTAGAATACTTACTTTTTAGATGTGCAAATATATAGAACTTCTAGCAAGTTTGACTTTTATGTACACAAATATGTATGTTTTAGTGTTACTATGCAAAACCGTTTAGGCCGTTTGACTCCGTTTAAACACCGTTTAAACGGACTAAACGCTAAACAAAGGGTGACCGACTGTTTACCGTTTAGCGTTTAGGATAACATTGCCGACAAGTCAAAGCAGCTCACAGTCGGTCCTCGTAGTGATGTCATCCACGGGGTATCTGTTATTGATCATGTCTTCAACGGCCTTGGTGGAAGCGATGCTGCAATGACACAGAGATGCAGGACTGATCTCTAAATTCTCGCTGGCTGCAGGAGCACTAGGTTGTCCCTGTTGTTGTCTAAGTACTTCTGCCTATCACTAATCGACTTGTCTGTTTGTTTCTTCAACCTGAGCTAACCTGTTTGCAAGTTCACTCATTTGTTCTTGAAAGGCTTTCTTGCTTCTGCAACGGCTTCAGTACGTATCTTGATCTTGGCTGAAGCAACGTGTCCATGGGACTACACCCATTGTTGGCGGCACAAACGCACACCAAGATTCACCGTTAGCGCACGGATCATCGTAGCCTTCCCCTCAGACTATTCTTCCAAGGTCATCAATCCGTGGATCGACGACGAACTACCTAGGGTTCTCCATCTAATCTAATGCGTTAAACCTAACATGAAGCATTGATTGCATACGAGGGGATAAATCTATAGATATGAGTGATGAAGTAAAGGTTTGATCACATCCGCAAACATAGGCAAAAGAGATAGCATAGCCAAAGGGGTTAACTCGAGCCTATCGCCTTCTAGTTGTAGTTCTAGCTAGATTGGCAAGCAAAAACATGGTTCTCATCCAAAGCATCTTTAAACCTCCACCCTCCGGTCCAACTCTCGAGAACGCCACCTTACAGGCCACACCCTCTCACGGTGCTCCCTTCGGCATGGTTGGTCACAAGGGCATGAACATAAGCTCGTGTCATACACCTCAATAGATCTAGTATGCAATTCTAGTCACCACGACTACAAGAACACCCTATGCAACCTATGCATGCCATAGATTGAAACAAGCACAATCGAGAAAGTATGAAATCATAAAAGGAGGCAAATGGATCGCTATTGAATCGGAACACATCTATTACTTTACCATGAATGATTGTTCATCACAAGACATCAACCGTTGCACCAACTTATGACTCCTAGCTCCTGAACTCCACAATGGCACAACAACGTAAGGATGCCATGGTGGCTAGGGCCGGCCCAGGCCATTCCCTAGACAACTTTGAGGACTTGCGGTGGCCGTCGTCTCCCTCCGGTGTTCACTTCTAGGTTTCGCCGACTTTCTGTGGATGGATGCCACCCTCCTCTGGCAGATGAGATATTTATGCACCAAGGAAACCCTAGCTCAAAGGGGAGGCCGAACCACCTCAAAAACGCCTTGGGCGGCGTGGCCAAGGGGGCCCTAGGCCGGCCGACCTAGGACCTTTTTGGCTCGTCTCGGGCCCATCTTTTGCGTGCAAGCTTCTCTAATGTTCATGAGCTCATGATCCACTCCTTGTGGGCTTTGGACGTCGGTTGCTCTGGGATATGGATGTGTCTTCCGAGTCTGCACTGGATTTTTCTTGATCTCGAAGTATTTTGGCCTTATCTTCAATTGAGCCTTGTTTAGAGGTGGCCCGTTGGAGTAGAGCATGAACAGGCTTCGGTTCCTTTGGGCTTCATTAGGGCTTTTGGCCTTCATCTTGCCATGTTGTTGCTAGTTTTCATATTCAGCCCATATTCGCTCCAAAATAGCCAATTAACCTGCGTAAACCAAAATGCTCCAGAAATATGTGCACACGCTGAAATGGGGTTATTTCAGTTCCAAGTGGTGGGGTTAGGATAAAGATTAGTCCAAAAACATAACCTAGATGGCACTAAAAGTGTGTCATTTAACAGCGCCAACACCCATGCCTCGAGCCCGACCAATGTGTTCCGGATTGCTAAGAGCATAAGTCAGCTCGTCCTTCTCACGATCAGGCTTGAAAGATCTATCTTTCACTTTCTTCAGTGCTTCGTCGAGCCTATCGATCGCTTCGGCTATGACATCGCAAGTTATAAACGCACCATTTTCCATGTTTAGTCTACCTCCATGAGCATAGAAGTACCACCTCACTCATAATGGTCATGAGAGTATCTGCGGTATGAATTCTCGTTGAATCAATTCGTCTTCTATCTTCTTCCATTTCGAAATCGCCTTCTGATAACCTCCTGGTACTACTTTGTGGAACTGACTTTTTTTAAAGACATTGTCTGTGTTAGTTCTAACTCATTTCTGGTAGTCTGCTGACAGCTGGTTCTGCAAGAATTCATCCCAAAATGGTCTTTGGTTCTGGTACTACATCTCAAAATCTGGTGTGAGATCTTTCTTGACGAAATTGACTTTCAACTTCTTCTTAAATGATTGAAACTTGGTAGCCATCTTCCTTATCGTCCAATCCTTGACTTTCTGTAATTTGTCTTCCGGGAATGTAAAGTGTGTAGTGATCTGCTTCCGTCACATTTCCTTCTCTGACTCCAGGACTATTTGTCGAACTTGAACATTTGGATCTGTGTTTTTAGATATCCTCCAAAGCTCATATTTGACGGGGATGTTTTCCCTAACAAGATATCCACATTAATTCACATAAGTCGACTTAATCCTAGCGGGTTCCTTTGGTTCAACATTATCTTTCACAGTTGTGACGAGTGTATGCCCATCATCTTCTTCTTGGAGCCTAGCTTCCGTTTTGGAGGCTTTGATCTGGATGCCTAAAAATAAAACTATTAATTTATACAAAACGTCGATACCTACAAACCTAAAAAGGTGGATATAGGTCAAAATCCTTATGTATACCACGGTGTCATTGTTTTCATCAAGGCCAGTTTCTTCTTCTTGGTCGTCTCCATCATCTTCATCCCCCACATCCCCTCTATGTCTAGATAAATTAAGAAATTGGCTGCCATCATAATCGCCTGCATCAAACTCTACGACGCCAGTACCCTCTCGAATCATATTATGAAGTAACTCCTCCTCCTTGCTACGTCCAGCCATTTTCCCTAGTATATGATAGGACTAAGTTATGTGGCAATTTCTAATACAATATGAATATTTTTCTAGTACATATGAATATTTATCTAGTAGATTTGAATAATTTTCTAGTACATATGAATATTTTTCTAGTACAACGCGCGTGAAGAAAGGATTTTCCCTATATATGTGTGTTTTTAGTACATATGAATTGTTTTCTATGTAACAATAGATTATGAATATTTTCTAATGCAATATGAATATTTTTGTAGTATATATGAACTTTTTATTTAACAATAGACTATGAATATTTTCTAATACAATATGAATATTTTTCTAGTACAATATGAATATTTTTTTGTACGTATGAATTTTGTTCTATGTAACAATAGTCTATGAACATTTTCTAGTACAATATGAATATTTTTCTATGTAACAATATACTATGAATATTTTCTAATACAATATGAATATTTTTCTAGTACGTATGAATACATATGAATATTTTTCTATGTAACAATAGACTATGAATATTTTGTAACACAATAAGAATATTTTTCTATGTAACAATAGACTATGAATATTTTCTAATATAATATAAATATTTTAATAATACAATATGAATATTTTTCTAGTACGTAACAATAATTTTCCTAAGTACATATGAGTATTTTTCTAGTACATAAGAATAATTTTCTACAATTTATAACAGTAAAAAGTTAATAAAAATGCTGATGTCAGCACCAAGACAGGCTGACGTCAGCAAGGCCACGTACGCGCGCGCGGGGCGGCGGCCAAGGGACGCGCCGGCGGCGCCGGTGGTGGACCGAGGCGGCGCTGCAGGGATGGCACCGAGGGACGCACGGGCGGCGAGCCGAGGTGGACTCACGACGGGCCGCGCGGACGGCCGTGGAGGCGCCGGAAGGAGAGGCCGGCGGTGCTGGATGGAGAGGGATGTGTGCGGCGGCGGATGGGCCAGCACAGACGGCTAGCTGACTCGATCGACAACGGGCGATGCGCGGAGTCGACGGGGGCCGGCGGGTGGAGTCGACAACGGTCGGAGACGATGCGGCGCGTGGGGACTGCGGCCGGAGACAGTGCGGGGGCGCGGCGGTGTCGGGGATCCGCGACCGGACGAAGGGGAGGCGCTGAGACGGCGACGGCGCGCACGACGGCGAAGTGGCCAGGGCGCGGCGGCGGTGCGGAGAAGGAGATGGCGGCTGCGCGGACGACAGCTGAAATTGGGGGAGGAGAAGGGGATGTGGTTTTGTACCGTAGGCAGTTTAGTTCCGGGTCTTGGTTCAAACCAGGACTAAACTGGCATTGGTGCCAGTTTAGTCCTGGTTTGTAACAAGGCCCGGTACTAAACTGCCACCTCCGGTGGGAAATGAAAACGAGGGGCACTTTAGTACCGGGCCTTCTTACAAACCGGTACTAAACTGCCTCACCATTAACTATTTTACTTTTTTCTCTTATTTTCTTTTTCTATTCGTGTATATTACTTTTATTGCCGTTTTACACTAATTAAATATCGTAAAGGCACATCATTTGTTGTTCAAAAATTAAAACCACATTGATGATTACATGTTCAAATTCCAAATTTGAAAATACACAAATATACTTTCCTGTTTTGAAAACTAACTATTTTGCATACTAAGAGTCTCACATACTTATAGTAACCCGTAAAATATGAAGTAATTATTACTTTTTACATGCAAAAATGTTTATAAATAATAACTTCAAAATCATCTCAGTTGTTTCTTCAAATCGGAAATTAATTGTTTAATTACGTCAAACTTCAATAATCAACACTTTTGATAACCAATAAAGCATACGAGGAATAAATATTTTCAGCATGCAAAAATTATATTGAGTTATTCGACATAACTATAAGTCCAAAATTACAAAACTACACGACACACATTACATTACATCACTTAATGGAAAATAAAGAATATGAGGCCATTAATCTTCATCTTCATCATCTTCTGCCGAGACAAAATTAATCTTCCTTCTCACGAAGGTCTCCTGGTTGTGATCGCGCATCTAGCTGATAAACATCAACTAAGAATGGAGGACATCAAATTTCAATAATCAACACTTTTTATAACCAATAAAACATACGAGGAATAAATATTTTCACCATGCAAAAATTATATTGAGTTATTCGACATAACTATAAGTCCAAAATTACAAAACTACACGACACACATTAGATTACATCACTTAATGGAAAATAAAGAATATAAGGCCATTAATCTTCATCTTCATCATATTCTGCTGAAACAAAATTAATCTTCCTTCTCATGAGGATCCCCTGGTTGTGATCGCGCATCTAGCTGATCAACATCAACTAAGAATGGAGGATGGTCATTGTGACGACCCGGATTTTCAAAATCGAAAATCCGAATCTCTGTACCCTTGTGATAGTCCCTGGATCAGTACCTATCACGTACAGAACTCATCTCAGCATAATATCATATCCATACAATGAATTTTAGATTACATAGAAGAGATGTACATCCATACCATTATGGAAATACGAATAAAGTACAAGCCCGTCGGGCTAGGCGACAAGCGGAAATCCTGCGTAGCGGTAGCTAGGCTTCAAATCTTCATCTTCGATCACACCACAGGCAACTCGAGCGAAGCACACAACCCTTCTTCAAGCATCGATCTTGTAATCCAGTTCTAACCTGCATGCTCACAAGCTATCCCCAAGGAGTGGGATAGGTTCACGTCACCATCTGTATGCAAGCTTTAAGTGGCTTAACATCTAAAGGTATAAAAGTAATTCAAGGAAAGGTTGGGGTTTCCTATGCAATAGCAGCAATAATAATCAAGGTATCATCTTCACAAACCATCCCAAATCCCACCTCACATCGCATCACCTTCTCCACACTCGTCTAAGTCGATGCGAGAGCTCCCTCCCCTCGCACCTCACCAACTACGACCGGATCCTGAAAGGAAAGGGAGCAAGCTTCCCTTCTCCCCTGTCCGTAGCTGCGAACCTTAATCACTCTGTCACTGGCTAAAATCAGGGGAGGTAGAAGATCCCAAAATATGAGAGGTAACAAGTAAAATGGGCAATGTCCATACCGAGGACGCGGCTATACGTATAGATTCTAGACTCTGCAGAGCTTGTACAACTGGACCCACTCGGGCTGCGATCGGTAGCGAACCGAACTGAGACACAACCCACAGCACAGACCCTAACCGCAACGATGCCCGCCTGCCCTTCCTGTCTCGATCCATCGGCTCGCAATCCAATGCTTCGGAAGCTGTGTCGAACTCTCCCACGTAGGGCCAGACGGGGCCATAGTCCTTCGGGGAAACGGTCTCTCCCGTTCCCGTACACCATCCACCTGATCTTCTCGCAGTGCAGGCATCGCGCTAGATAAGAAGGCTGGAACCCGTTCATATGGGTAAGCGGTAAGTACGTGGGGCCCAAATAAAGTTACCCCACTCGGTTTCAGGCCGGGGCGAGCGTCATCGTCCCAAAGGCGTATCCCCCACAGAGGAACGCAGATCGCAGTACCCACTATAGGTACCGCCGCCAAACTCCTATGCTCCTATCATACATCTGTGTACCCGCCACAAGTACGGTGTGGGACCCCCTCGAGAGCAGGGGTCTCCCGGCACCTCGATCAAAGATCGAGTTGTTATAAAATGCTCGCCCCCGCCAAGTTTCCCAAAAACACCTTCTCCTGCCAGTTTTATCCCCACACACGCCAAGAATCCTAATCCACATTATCCCATACACATGCAAGCAGCAGCATAGCAATCATATATATAGTGTTGTAGGCAATCAAGGAATCAGGATATATAAACAGGCTATGCATGGCTCAATCATCAACATCATGTAATAAGCAAAGCGCTAGCATTCTACTCAGCAATGCCTAATAGGTCAAAGAATCAGGATGGGCGTGAACCTGGAGCAAGGTCCTTTATCTCTTCACTTCAGCATAGTCGACGTCGTCGAAGTAGTCGAAGTAGTCCGGGTCCTCCGGGGATCCTATTATACGGATACATAAATAAATAATGACCACTACTAGCAAATGAACTCCAAATGAGATCCAAAGAAAATCCAAATAACAGCAAACTCTATTCTATCGTGTTCGTCATGATTTTAGAAAAATACTGAAACTGGTTTCATATTTTTCTAAGCTACGGTTGATTTATTATGATTTTCTGAAGTTTAAATCCATTTTCGAGGTTTATAAATCATTCCGGAAAAAGGAATAAAAGTTAGATCACAAGTTAGCAGCTCGAAGGTGTCAGTCATCGGCTCGGGGTTAAACCGCGAGTCGAGCAGGCAGAGGCAACGGTCTTGGGTTGATGACATCATCACGGGCTCTGGTGATGTCATCGTTGACTTGGTCAAAGTTGACTAAGTCAACGGTCAGAGGGTCACGACCTTGGTCAACGGGTCAAACTAAGGTCAACGGGGCAAGACTGACACGTTAACGGCTATCTGGTTCCACATGTCAACATGCGGGCCCCATCGGTCAGGTGGGTCCGGGCTATCAGTCACACTACAAGAAATCTTTGGCTTTTTGACATTTTATTACGTCATAATATATGGAATTTATGTCATAATTTAAGATTTATGACATGCACTTGACAAAAATTAAAATGTCAAAAAGCAAGCGTCACAAATTGATTATGTGACATCTATATATATAATGTCACAAGTTTATGACGTTGGATTTTGGTGTCATATAATTGTATGACATTACTTTGTTGTCACAAAGTTCTTTACCTTGCCACATAGGAAAATGCCACGTAGGATCAACCGCTGACGTGGCAGAAGAAAAAAAACGTCACAAAATGAAATTTGGCCTGCTAAAGCCAACTATAGCATTCAGTATTTTCATGGGCCAGATCGTTCTTTTGTGGGCTGGCCCATTATTTAATTTATAATTTTTTCCAATTTTATATGGGCTGTTGCTAGCTGGTTCAGCCCATTATTTTTCAAAACAATTGCCAATTTATTTTTCTAAATGAAGCCCACATAATTCAACATATTTTTCTAAGCCCACATAATTCAGCACAGTTACACATGTGAATCAGATTCAACATTTGGTTCCAATAAAGCATTCACATACATCCACCAGTTCGATACATATCAAAAGTCAAAAGTTTTGTGCAACCAGCACATGAACCACAAGTTTTGTGCAACCAGCACATGAACCACAAGTCCAGCAAAATAAGCACAAGCACAACAACAGCAACACAATAACCACAAGTTTGGTGTAACCAGACATGTCACCAAAATATCGTCTAAAGTCTATTTGATTATCCTACTCCTGAGCATCACCTGATGCAAACCTGTTGCCAAACAAAGTGCGAAGGAAGCCTTGTATTTCATTTCCTTGTTGTCTCAACTTCTCAGCTGCTTCTTTCTGTTCCTCTAGTTGCTTCTGCAAATCAGCCACCTCTGCTCGCAGTTCTACTGATCCCATCTTCTCAGCTTCCAATTCACTCTCAAGGTCATGTACACGATCATTCATAGCAGCAGATCTGGCATTTCTCTTCATCTCTGTGGATTCCAGGCCAACATTGCGAAGAAAAGTTGATTTGGGCAGCACATGAGCTACAGCTTCAACAAGAGTGTTCGGGTCTTTGCCTTCTTCTGTTGGTTGACCAACATAGGCCTCCATTTCAGCCTAGCAACAAATCCACAAAACAGTTCAGATTTCTATGAATCAGATTTGTACTTAACATTCATCCAAGTTAAAGAACAAGATGTAATAAGATGACCCCCCATATCCCCATGTTTCCATCACAAAAGCAATCACAAACCTATTTACTGGTATTTCAATCTAGCACTTGTTCAGTACAAATACTAAGCAACATGACAGGATTGGGAATGGAGACCTATCATAGTAACAGGATAGAGAAAGGTACTCACAATGGCATCCTTTACGTTCTCACTAAAACCTGACTTGCTGCTGCAGTGGGTGTCCTTGAAAATATCATTCGCAGTTGGTGGTGCGTCCTTAAATTTGGTTTGCTTCTGAAATTACATAGACAAAAAAGTGATTAATTGAAAACATGTGAAAAATTAAACAAATAGTAGTAGATAAAATCCCCTGTGATCCCCTAAGGCTATATATGAACAGAAGAAATAGTGAACAACACAACCACAGGACAACAGCTAAAAATCCCATTTATTGCCCTAACTGTTGTTACTACTGTAGGGTTGTAGGGCTCATTGATACTTTGTTGTGACAACTAAAAATCTCCTCACCATTTTAGCAGCAGCAAGACACTATAGTACCAGCAGCAGCAGCAGCAACAACAAAGTAGTAACAGCAACACAGTATCAGCAAGATGCAGCAATTTATCTTACCGCGACATAACATTGAGCAACATAGCTTCGAGATCCTGTCATCTGGTGATACTTCACTTGCTCACGGCTATCTTTGTTTTTCAGACATCTTTCCTATAGGAAAGAGAAACATTAGTGGATAGACAATCCGTATTCTGCAATGCAACATTTGTGTATTCTGCAATGCAACATTTGTGTTTTGTGTGAGATATTAACGAAGTATACCTTGTGCTTTGGGGTAGACCACATGTCCACAAGTTCTCTCCACTGCATGTCAGTCATAGTGGTCAGTGGTGAAGTTGTTCTAACTTCGTTTGCTGGTATGCCATTAAAGTATTCCTTCTTGTGGGTCTGTTGTATCTTCACGAGCTGAGGTCAAATCCCTTGTCCTCTGCCTAGTAATTCTTGAAGGTTGGTCTTGTTCCTGAAGTGCCAGTGCCATCACTCTCTTTCTTCTTGTTCCACTGGCAGAAGCAACTTCAGGCTCCAATTGCTGCATGGCCTCCTACATGATACAATAAATTACAAGAGAATAAATAATTCAGAACACAAATAATGTTTTTCTAACATAGAAGTTGGTTTGTCATCAACGTACCTTATCAACTACTCCTTGTTCAAGATCTTCACCATCTTCAGGTTGATACAATGAGCCAGAGTCTTCACGGGTAGCTTCACAGGTAGCATCAGTGGCCTTTGCTCTTGATTTTTTCAGAATATCTGATGCCTCTTGTAGTCCAAGACTGCGGAACACCCTACTGTTCCGCATCAATGTTTCCATCCTCGCCCTCTCATATTCAGTTATTGGAAACTCTGTGCTTGCACGAGAAATAGAAATCACACATCAGAGATATATTGGCCTTCATACTTGCGGTGAAAATGTAAATGGAGACAAACAATGAGAAAATTATATGATATAAATGCCCTCTAGAACTCTACTTTCTTGCTGGCACCTAACGCTCAGCTGTGCCCTTCCAAAGATGTCATGTGTGAGTTAGTCAGAAAACCATAACAGAGCATGGGGCTAGTTTGGCAAATGAAATTATAACAGCTATTCGTGAAATAGCCCAGACGCCTTTTGAATCTTTTCAGAATACCTTCAAAAGCTAATCTAAATACCATATATATGCATCATGCACAAGGAATCACCCTAGCATCCACGCACTAATGGGAGATATTACCCTATTCCATTTGTTTCTTCCCAAATGGGAGATAATAATTACCAACTAGTCTGAGTCGCCCTAACGTCCACGCACTAAACCCCTGGTAATTAAATCTGATAATGAATCTTTCTTTTAACCGTAAAAAAAAAACAAAGCCTCTGTATTGTGAAGAGAGGGCGGTCGACAAGTTACCTACTGGTGGACGTATGCTTGATGGCTTGGTCGCCGCTTTCCGACCAGGAGGCATCTTCGGCGGTGGAGGGCTGATGCCGGCGGTGGAGGAGTGGGGAGGACCGGCGGTGGAGGGCTGGGGTGAGGAATGAATTCGATTTTAGGGTTCGGGAGCCTCTTCGTTGGTGGAGGGTGGTGTTTCTGGCGGCTGGGTGAGACTGAATTAGATTTAGGGTTCGGGGGAGAGGTGAGCTGAATAAAGAGCTTGTTCACTATGAGGTAATTTTACTATATTGTCCTTGACCGCTGCATTCATGCTGTATAAAAATGTCTGGGTATAAATGACATTTCCTGCCAAAAGTTTGGTGTGGCGCTGAGGCATGGCGCTTACTGGCCGCCGCCAGACTTCCAAAATTTTGGTTTCGCGCTAGACCACTGCTTTGCTTTTCTTTCTTGC
The DNA here is from genome assembly GCA_015476505.1 of Urochloa ruziziensis. NCBI lineage: Eukaryota > Viridiplantae > Streptophyta > Magnoliopsida > Poales > Poaceae > Urochloa > Urochloa ruziziensis. Next base: position 1,765,068 of record CM027120.1, on the reverse strand, counting down.
TAGTTGCTATTGATAAAATTAGTACTTCGCTTGCATTTTACTTTCTTGCTACTAATAAAAGTAGTACTGATTTTTTATTACAACAAAAAAATCATAATTAAAGGATAATAAAAGCACGCGCTATCTTACTAGTGATTTGTTATGAAAATTTGATGTTTAGTTTTAAACTACAAATTTGAAGGTATGTTTTCAATATGATAAAACATGATTTCATTGTACACGTATTTTCATTGTAGTTGTTTCCAATAAGTATTTGAATAAAAAACAATTGTTGTCAAGGAATAATGAAGGACAGATCTACTTTAGTGTTTCTAATCTCTCACTAACTTTTGATGGGTTGCATTAGAGCATCACTAGTCGTTTGTTCCAATACAGAAGCCAGCATCGCCTCGGCTGCTTCGCCCGCCCGCGCGCCGGCGCTCCTCTTCCCGCCGGCGCGCCGCCTTCCTCATGGCCGGCGCCATCCTCCATCCCCAACGCCGGCCGAGCTCGAGCAGCCAAGTGGCACCGGGCTGGAGCTCCGCGGCGGCCAGGCCGGTGAAGCTCGATTCCGCGACGCAAAATCCGGCGCGCGCGGGGCGAAGGGGCAGTGTCCCTTTATAGGCGGTGGAGCTCCGGCAGATCGAGCTCCTCCGCCTCTCCCTCCGGCGGCAGTCTGTCCCCTGCATCCTCTCTATCCGAGGTCGCGGTGCTCGATCCAGCGGCCGGCGGCTCGGTCTCCTTCCCCAGGCGGCGGAGAAGGGGAACGCCGGTCTCGCTGCAGTCCGGCTCCGGCCTTCCTCCTCTCTGGCATCTCCCTCTCACTCTCCTCGGCGACGGATCGGAGGAGCAGGGGCCCGGAGCTCGACGGTGGTGGCGCAGATCTCGGCTCCCTCCTCCTTCCCCTTCCTCCGAGCGCGGGGCGGAACGGTCAAGGTGGGCCCGGTGCCACGCTAAAGTAATAAAAAGTAAATGTCTCTAAAGTAATTAGACTTAAATAGCTAAGAGAATTTGATACTCTTTTTTAGGGAGTAATAAAGTTTAACGAATAGATTGAATGGCACTATGGCCCCTGACTATTCAATGTATATATTTTATCTCGATATATAAATGTGATTAAGTCTAAAAAAATATATAAATGTGATTATATACAAAATGAAAAGGATTAATAAATTTATTAATTTCTTTGTTTCTTTTATTTTCCTTTTCCCCTTCGTTATCCTCATCCATCTGCAAGTAGCGGCCACAAAGCTCCCGTCCGGCGGCCCCTCTGCTTCCGCCGAGCGACGGTGACAAGCTCCGCTCCTGCCTTCGCCTGAAGTTCGCCGCCGTCCACCAGCTCCGCCGTACCCCGCCCGCACCCGCCTCCTGCCCGACCTGTGTCGTTCCCCTCCGCCCCGCCGGCCGCGAGCTGCTGGCTGCGCGGCGCGTGCCTCGCCGGCAACAGGAGGAACGGATGGGATGCGCGGACTGAGTTTGACGCGAGCGGATAAGTTTGACACAGCTATACTACTGTTGTCTAATACAAAAGAAATTAAAGTGCTACCGGCATCACAAGTGACCTTGTGACGCAGCGGTTTGCTCTCAACTTCACCAGCTACGTGGTCACGGGTTCGAACCCTTGTGCTGCACCTTTTTGCAATTTTTGCACCAGGATAGCTGGCGGAGGCGTGGCTGTTGGGCCTTAATATGACCCGTTTAGGGTCCATTTCGCATGCAGATAGGCAAGCGGCTTTTGGGCCTAAAGAAACACGATGGGCTAAAATAAATAAATAAAAAAAGGAAAATTAGACGTGGCATTACTGATGCCAACGCTGCCAATTTTTTTCAAATAATTCAATAAATATTTTTTGTGACATCCAACTAGTGTCATAAATTTATAACATTAACAAATTGGCCTTATGACATAGAAACTATCGTCATTGGATGATATTGGACTACATGTATGACATATGTTGTGACATACGAGTTTTTATTGTCATTAAATTGAAATGGCTAATACAAAATGTCATAAAATGAATGATATAATGACATTATGTCATATTGTCATACTAAATATGTCAAAAAGCCATACATTTCTTGTAGTGTCAGTGGGTCCCACAAGTGGTGCCACTGTCTGATGGGTCACTAACGAGTTAGCCACGTGGCGGTCGTGTGACGAATACACGGACGTCACTTGGCTAGGTCTGGAATGACGGGCTCGATTTTAGGAACCTAACGCAACTGGTTTTACGTCGATCGGAGCTAAGACGGAAAAATATGGATTTTTCCAAGGCTTAACCCCTTTTTGATATTAAGAAAAAGAATTTATTAAAGAATAAACTCTTTTCTTAAAACTGAAGGGGGTTTCTTGCAAGATTGCCATGGTGGAAGGGCCTGGTTGCGAATATGAGAAAGGTTAGGGGCCTTGGTGTAAAAGAACCAGGGGTTTAAAAGGTAAAAGGACGATCAGGGACCCTTTTGTAAAAAGGCAGAAGTGGAAGGACCTATTTGTAAAAGTCCAGGGACCTGTTTGTAAATTGTCAGGGACTTATTTGTAATTTCAGAAAAGTTCAGGGGCCTAACTGCAAAAGTGCAGTGGGGCCGGGCTGTGCTGACGTCATCATGGGCCCGGATGACGTCAGCGTTGACTTGGTCAACGTTGACCAGTCAACGGTCAAGCCCGTGGGTCCCAGCTGTCAGGCCGAAGGGCCATTCCACAAATAAAGGAAAACCCAGGGGGCTAACCGTGAAATTACAGGGGCTAAATTGTAAATAATCCGGCCAGGGTGTTTTCCAGAAAAGGGCAAAAGGGCAAGGACTGATTTGCAATTAAATAGAAGGCCGAGGGCTTCTCTGCAAAAGGACAGGGGCTCACGAGAAAAGGAGTTGGCGGCCGGGTGACGTCATTGACGGCGTCACCGGGCCACAAAGGATCCGATGCGACGGTGTGCGGGGTGGCCGGCCGTGCGGCCTGCGCAGGGCCGCGACGCGTGGCGTCCGGCCGTGTGGACTCAGTCCACCGCGGACCGAGCCAGCAGTCCACCGTGGACCAGGCCCACGGGATCCAGTTGTGGCCAGACAGGAAAAGGAGGAAGGGGGTCGGGATCTGCTGCAACGAGGTTCGCGCGGCCCGCGGTGCGGTCGCTCCTGCGCGCGACGCGTGGCGTCGGCGGGCAGAGCGCGCACGAGGTGCTCGTTGGAACGACGAGCGGGGAGCGCGCGCTCGCGGCGGCGGAGGCTCGCCGGTGGCGCTCCAACCTTGGCCAAATCCGGCGGCAAGGCCACGGATCGGCGCCATGTGACGCGGGACACGCGTTCCAGGGAGAAAAAGTTCAGGCCTTGGGCGCTAGGTCTTGCTATGGCGAGATCAAGGTGAGGGCGTTCATGCCCGAAGAGTGCTCGACGGATTTCCCCAAAGGGACGTTCGGCGAGTAAGGGGGTGGTTTAGGTTCGGGCATGGTTCGACCTCGACGGGACCCTGCACATCAAGATGCTCGACGCGAAGGCCGAGCCACAGGTAGTAGAAAGAGGCTGGGCTTGGGATGGCTTGGCTATCTACGGAGGTCTCGTCGGCGCCAATGGCGCCGGACAACAGGGAGACAAGGAGGCATCTTGGACTGGTGTGCACCTACGGGCTCGAGGACGGTGAGGTGATGCAGGGAGACAGCGGCGCCGTGTCGGGTCGAGGCTGCGCCGGCGTGACGAAGGGGTAGCAGGGCTTGCGGTCGTGGTTCAGCTCGGCGGCTCCCTGGTCCGGCACGACGGCTTCTCTTCTCGCGGGCAGCGGCGCTCCAGCAGCTCCGGCTTGGTGGCGTCCGCGGCGGCGGACTCCGATTCCTGGCGACGACGGCGCTCCGGGCTCGTGGTGGCGGCTTCGTCTTCTTCAAGCGGGCGAAGCTCCCCTTCTGCTCCTCCTCGCCTCCACTCCTTCGTGCGGCGGCTGGGTGAAAGGGGAAAACCCCAAGTGGACTCGAGGAGAGCAGGGGCGGCGGCGGCTCTTATAGCGGCGGCGCGCAGGGGCTCGCGACGCGGACGGTTGCGATGCAAGGGCACGGCTGCGGGGACATGCGGCGAGAGATCCTTTGCGCGAGGCTAGGGTTGGTGCGGCTGGGGCTGCTCGGCGTGCGGGCCAGGCACGGACGCCGGGGCAAAGGGGAAATTTCCCCCGCGGCTCCATCTAGAAGGGCGGCCACTAGGGTTTGCGGCCGAGGTGGTGGCCGAGGTGGCAAGTGTGACGCGAAAGGGGCGAGCGGCGCGACGGGATTGGATGGCGGCGGCGTGGCCCTGCCTCGCGGGAAAAAGCAGAGAGGGCCGAGGTGGAAAGGGAAAAAGCAAGGGAGAAGAAGAACAGGGATGAGGAGCGCCGACAGGTGGGGTCGGGGTGTCGGCGAGTGTAAGGAGGCGGCCGGTAGGTGATGTTGGGCCGGCGGCTTTACGGGCCGCACTGGGCCGAAGCAAAAGAGGAGAGGGGAAAGGGCCAGGGGTTGAGGTGGTTCACGTGAGAAGCTGAAGGTGGGAAGATGGACTTCGGTGAAGCTGGGCCGAGCGGCCGGTTTGGGCCGAGGTGGCCTAGTGGGTAAGATGGGCTACGCAGAGGGGGTTAGGTTAGATCGCAAGGACAGTCTAGGGGCCTGGTTTGGACTTAGGTCGAGCTGGGCCAGGCTTAGTTAGAGCTAGGGAATAGTTAGCTTTTAGTTTATATTTGAAATAGAATTTCAAATATAAACTACACTCAATAAATTCAAACAAATCCAAATGGAATTCAACAATTCCGGATAAAATCCAAATCACGCATGCATTGCCATGAAAATTATTTTATGCACAATTTAATTACTAGGAATTTAGAGAGAGCATTTAGCTTAATGTTGTAAATTAATTCATGGCTCACAACAATTCAATCAAAAATTTTTGAAATCAGGATTTTTCATACAAGTAACAGACTGCAAATTTGCGGGATGTTACAATCTCCCCCCCTCACAAGAATCTCGTCCTCGAGATTAAAGCTGCACCAGGTGTGGTGAGGGTCCTTCGCTTCTTCATTTCATCTGCACATTGTTGATATCTTCGGCTTCACTTTAGTTTGCTCTTCCAAAGGTCATGGATGATTATTCGAGGGTCTCTCAATCCATGTGCTCGATCACTTAGCTGGTATTATTCTTAAGTGGTACTCCTCACAATGTTCAAATCCGTCGATCCAAGGGTGACTCTTGAATTCTCTTCCAACTTAATTCCTCATCCAAAGGTGGTAGCCTGTTCCGGGTAGAGGCTGGTTCAAAAGGTCATTTATTAGGTATCTTAATCTGCTCGAAGTCTAGCTTTACCTCCTGGGTGTCTTTCATCATAGGTACGATATGGGCTCCCCAACGTTTCCCGGTAATCTCCAAAACTTTATCCTCTTATTCTTAATACTCTCGGTGAAATATGAGTAACTGTCTGGGCTTACTTTTGGGTTGTACCTTCATTCTAGTTTGGTTGGCCTATCTGTGCAACCCATGTTCCACGTAGTATCTAAATCTTCAATCCTAGGTCCACAGCTATCCTTAACTCCACATCTCCTTTGGCTCTTCCTTTCATCCTTGTAGGGTTTCTTCGATGTGATTCAAAACGATCTTCTTGATCCCATATCCATCTTGGACATGTTGAAGATATATATTATTCTCGTAATCCATATGTATTTCTTAGGGATTTCCAACGAGGTAGTTTTGCCACAACTTCATGGCATGCTCTGGATAACTCCATCTCAAGGGTTAGGTAGGTTCTCTTATACCCTTTTAAAAATCTCGAGGTAGGATACCTGTCTGTGTGTCTTGGTCTGATACTTCGGGTGTTCATAATCGCCTTCTCCTTCTTGTAGGATCTTCGAAGCTTCGTCAAGGCTACACAAGTTCTATGGCTAGTTCCCATACATAGAACCTTATTCGCGAGTCCATAATTCCATACCAATTTCATGCTTACTTAAATAGTCCATTCGTTGGTTTAGCACCTTGGGGAAAGACCTATCATCATTGTGCTTGTGTTATCCAATGTATCCATTTAGCTTATAATTCCAAATACTATGCGCACGGTTCCTCCCAACTTGAGGTAATCCAATTTGTAGATGGGGTCACTTGTATCTTGCACATATCCTTAAACAAACTCAGGATAGATGGTGTTTATACTTGTGAATGCCATCGCATCTTAACCAACTACCGTAGGGTGTTTATCTCACTTGTTCACGGATAACTGGGCATTTATCGGTCCTTGATGTCAATCACAGTCCTTGACAAATACCATTATCTTGTTCGTTATTGATGGCACTCTAATGTTGTAACTATCCCGGAAAGGTGGCTTCTTCCATAGTCCTTCATCTTTTCAACGGTTAGTGATGTTTGATCTTGATCGACTCTTGTTTAAGTGAGCGGTGATCCTTAGTAGTGCTCGTACTCCTTTGCTCACTTCCTTTTCCAAAGGCTAGGAGGTTCCAATGACTAGGTCTAATGTATCTTGTCCAGTAGTTCTTGGAGTTTCCTTTAAACTCAATCCAATAGGAAATGTCCTGTAGAATCTTTCTTTACTATTGGATTTATTCCAGTGTTGTGTCGATAAGGAACTCCATAGATCAACTCCATTGCGGACCTAGTAATTCTCTGAATATTCATTTGGACGATTTCTTACAGTAGGTCTTGCTTATGTTGCTTATACTTTCAGCAGACCATGACTGAGTGTGGAGGCTACCTTATCTCTTGGATGACAACTCATGTTCCTCATCTTGTATCCATCGAGTCTAGACATCCATTCCATATCCAAAAATCTCCAACAAGACCTATAGGTTGAGGAATTGTCGACCTTAAGGTATAGTCGTCCACATCCTATGCGGTAATTCTGTAGTACCATGATCTTGTATTCTTCGATCATCTTGGAGTCCTTGAAGCATCTGCAACTCCATTCCGCAGTTGAGGTAGGGTTCTTGCATAACTTTTTGGAGGGTCAACTCGTGGAATATCTGTCGGAGACTCTCTAGTCCATGTCTTCATCTTGGTTCTGGTGACTCGGTTAGTTATTGTCAGGGTGTAGTGTGGAAGCGGCAGTACTTAGTTGAAATCTTAAGGGATTAGCGATCCAATAGGAGTACCTTTTTCCTTCGTCCATAAAGTTGAGTATTGACTTCCAAATTACTCTGATCTCCTTTATATGGAATGATCTAGAGTACTCAACTGTTCTTAACCAATTCTATGCTTTCACCACGTGGCACTTGCAACTGAGGTCATGGAAGATTTCAACATCTTGGCACTCGACTCCGTGCTAGGTAACTTATTCCAATACTCACGTGGTAGCTTATTCCAAAAAAAATCATGACCTTCCAGTGCCAGTATATGAAGTACTTCTCCTTGACTCGGGTTGAGGATGATTGACTTGCTTGGAGCACTCATATTTGTATGTAAAGCATAGTGGAGGTCTCATCTAGGAGGGACTGACACACAAGCTAAAGGTGGAGACTAAAGCAAGCATGAAAACAACTACTAAATTAAATCCTACACTCATGATGAAGAACCATAACAATCAAGTAAACTTCATAAGAAGCATGCACTCAATCATTGAGAACACTAAACGGAAAAACTACTTCATGGCTCAACCAAATAGGGTGGACTCTACTTTGAGGGGTCATGATCTTCTCGTCCACAGTCTTCGGCAACTTCTGTCTTCATCTTGATTGGGTCGCGAGAGAATTGATTTGACGTAGATAAGATAGAAGATTTTTCAAGGCAGAGAGGGGCAGATTTCAAAATATATCAAGGGGGCGTATAAAATAGAGCGTTTAGAATGTCCTAAAGCTAACGATCAGTGTAGGGTAGCGTGCTACGGTCAAGTATGGCTCTGATACCAACTGTGACGACCCGAATTTTCAAAATCGAAAATCCGAATCTCTGTATCCTTGTGATAGTCCCTGGATCAGTACCTATCACGTACAGAACTCATCTCAGCATAATATCATATCCATACAATGAATTTTAGATTACATAGAAGAGATGTACATCCATACCATTATGGAAATACGAATAAAGTACAAGCCCGTCGGGCTAGGCGACAAGCGGAAATCCTGCGTAGCGGTAGCTAGGCTTCAAATCTTCATCTTCGATCACACCACAGGCAACTCGAGCGAAGCACACAACCCTTCTTCAAGCATCGATCTTGTAATCCAGTTCTAACCTGCATGCTCACAAACTATCCCCAAGGAGTGGGATAGGTTCACGTCACCATCTGTATGCAAGCTTTAAGTGGCTTAACATCTAAAGGTATAAAAGTAATTCAAGGAAAGGTTGGGGTTTCCTATGCGATAGCAGCAATAATAATCAAGGTATCATCTTCACAAACCATCCCAAATCCCACCTCACATCGCATCACCTTCTCCACACTCGTCTAAGTCGATGCGAGAGCTCCCTCCCCTCGCACCTCACCAACTACGACCGGATCCTGAAAGGAAAGGGAGCATGCTTCCCTTCACCCCGTTCGTAGCTGCGAACCTTAATCACTCTGTCACTGGCTAAAATCAGGGGGAGGTAGAAGATCCCAAAATATGAGAGGTAACAGGGAAAATGGGCAATGTCCATACCGAGGACGCGGCTATACGTATAGATTCTAGACTCTGCAGAGCTTGTACAACTGGACCCACTCGGACTACGATCGGTAGCGGACCGACCTGAGACACAACCCACAGCACAGACCCTAACCGCAACGATGCCCGCCTGCCCTTCCTGTCTCGATCCATCGGCTCGCAATCCAATGCTTCGGAAGCTGTGTCGAACTCTCCCACGTAGGGCCAGACGGGGCCATAGTCCTTCGGGGAAACGGTCTCTCCCGTTCCCGTACACCATCCACCTGATCTTCTCGCAGTGCAGGCATCGCGCTAGATAGGAAGGCTGGAACCCGTTCATATGGGTAAGCGGTAAGTACGTGGGGCCCAAATAAAGTTACCCCACTCGGTTTCAGACCGAGGCGAGCGTCATCGTCCCAAAGGCGTATCCCCCACAGAGGAACGCAGATCGCAGTACCCACTATAGGTACCGCCGCCAAACTCCTATGCTCCTATCATACATCTGTGTACCCGCCATAAGTACGGTGTGGGACCCCCTCGAGAGCAGGGGTCTCCCGGCACCTCGATCAAAGATCGAGTTGTTATAAAATGCTCGCCCCCGCCAAGTTTCCCAAAAACACCTTCTCCTGCCAGTTTTATCCCCACACACGCCAAGAATCCTAATCCACATTATCCCATACACATGCAAGCAGCAGCATAGCAATCATATATATAGTGTTGTAGGCAATCAAGGAATCAGGATATATAAACAGGCTATGCATGGCTCAATCATCAACATCATGTAATAAGCAAAGCGCTAGCATTCTACTCAGTAATGCCTAATAGGTCAAAGAATCAGGATGGGCGTGAACCTGGAGCAAGGTCCTTTATCTCTTCACTTCAGCATAGTCGACGTCGTCGAAGTAGTCGAAGTAGTCCGGGTCCTCCGGGGATCCTATTATACGGATACATAAATAAATAACGACCACTACTAGCAAATGAACTCCAAATGAGATCCAAAGAAAATCCAAATAACAGCAAACTCTATTCTATCGTATTCGTCATGATTTTAGAAAAATACTGAAACTGGTTTCATATTTTTCTAAGCTACGGTTGATTTATTATGATTTTCTGAAGTTTAAATCCATTTTCGAGGTTTATAAATCATTCCGGAAAAAGGAATAAAAGTTAGATCACAAGTTAGCAGCTCGAAGGTGTCAGTCATCGGCTCGGGGTTAAACCGCGAGTCAAGCAGGCAGAGGCAACGGTCTTGGGTTGATGACATCATCACGGGCTCTGGTGATGTCATCGTTGACTTGGTCAAAGTTGACTAAGTCAACGGTCAGAGGGTCACAACCTTGGTCAACGGGTCAAACTAAGGTCAACGGGGCAAGACTGACAGGTTAACGGCTATCTGGTTCCACATGTCAACATGCGGGCCCCATCGGTCAGGTGGGTCCGGGCTATCAGTCAGTGGGTCCCACAAGTGGTGCCACTGTCTGATGGGTCACTAACGAGTTAGCCACGTGGCGGTCGTGTGACGAATACACGGACGCCACTTGGCTAGGTCTGGAATGACGGGCTCGATTTTAGGAACCTAACGCAACTGGTTTTACGTCGATCGGAGCTAAGACGGAAAAGATATGGATTTTTCCAAGGCTTAACCCCTTTTTGATATTAAGAAAAAGAATTTATTAAAGAATAAACTCTTTTCTTAAAACTGAAGGGGGTTTTTGCAAGATTGCCAAGGTGGAAGGGCCTGGTTGCGATTATGGGAAAGGTTAGGGGCCTTGGTGTAAAAGAACCAGGGGTTTAAAAGGTAAAAGGACGATCAGGGACCCTTTTGTAAAAAGGCAGAAGTGGAAGGACCTATTTGTAAAAGTCCAGGGACCTGTTTGTAAATTGTCAGGACTTATTTGTAATTTCAGAAAAGTTCAGGGGCCTAACTGCAAAAGTGCAGTGGGGCCGGGCTGTGCTGACGTCATCATGGGCCCGGATGACGTCAGCGTTGACTTGGTCAACGTTGACCAGTCAACGGTCAAGCCCGTGGGTCCCAGCTGTCAGGCCGAAGGGCCATTCCACAGATAAAGGAAAACCCAGGGGGCTAACCGTGAAATTACAGGGGCTAAATTGTAAATAATTCGGCCAGGGTGTTTTCCAGAAAAGGGCAAAAGGGCAAGGACTGATTTGCAATTAATAGAAGGCCGAGGGCTTCTCTGCAAAAGGACAGGGGCTCACGAGAAAAGGAGTTGGCGGCCGGGTGACGTCATTGACGGCGTCACCGGGCCACAAAGGATCCGATGCGGCGGTGTGCGGGGTGGCCGGCCGTGCGGCCTGCGCAGGGCGGCGACGCGTGGCGTCCGGCCGTGTGGACTCAGTCCACCGCGGACCGAGCCAGCAGTCCACTGTGGACGAGGCCCACGGGATCCAGTTGTGGCCAGACAGGAAAAGGAGGAAGGGGGTCGGGATCTGCTGCGACGAGGTTCGCGCGGCCCACGGTGCGGTCGCTCCTGCGCGCGACGCGTGGCGTCGGCGGGCAGAGCGCGCACGAGGTGCTCGATGGAACGACGAGCGGGGAGCGCGCGCTCGCGGCGGCGGAGGCTCGCCGGTGGCGCTCCAACCTTGGCCAAATCCGGCGGCAAGGCCACGGATCGGCGCCATGTGACGCGGGACACGCGTTCCAGGGAGAAAAAGTTCAGGCCTTGGGCGCTAGGTCTTGCTATGGCGAGATCAAGGTGAGGGCGTTCATGCCCGGAGAGTGCTCGACGGATTTCCCCAAAGGGACGTTCGGCGAGTAAGGGGGTGGTTTAGGTTCGGGCATGGTTCGACCTCGACGGGACCCTGCACATCAAGATGCTCGACGCGAAGGCCGAGCCACAGGCAGTAGAAAGACGCTGGGCTTGGGATGGCTTGGCTATCTACGGAGGTCTCGTCGGCGCCAATGGCGCCGGACAGCAGGTAGACAAGGAGGCATCTTGGACTGGTGTGCACCTACGGGCTCGAGGACGGTGAGGTGATGCAGGGAGACAGCGGCGCCGTGTCGGGTCGAGGCTGCGCCGGCGTGACGAAGGGGTAGCAGGGCTTGCGGTCGTGGTTCAGCTCGGCGGCTCCCTGGTCCGGCACGACGGCTTCTCTTCTCGCGGGCAGCGGCGCTCCAGCAGCTCCGGCTTGGTGGCGTCCGCGGCGGCGGACTCCGATTCCTGGCGACGACGGCGCTCCGGGCTCGTGGTGGCGGCTTCGTCTTCTTCAAGCAGGCGAAGCTCCCCTTCTGCTCCTCCTCGCCTCCACTCCTTCGTGCGGCGGCTGGGTGAAAGGGGAAAACCCCAAGTGGACTCGTGGAGAGCAGGGGCGGCGGCGGCTCTTATAGCGGCGGCGCGCAGGGGCTCGCGACGCGGACGGTTGCGATGCAAGGGCACGGCTGCGGGGACATGCGGCGAGAGATCCTTTGCGCGAGGCTAGGGTTGGTGCGGCTGGGGCTGCTCGGCGTGCGGGCCAGGCACGGATGCCGGGGCAAAGGGGAAATTTCCCCCGCGGCTCCATCTAGAAGGGCGGCCACTAGGGTTTGCGGCCGAGGTGGTGGCCGAGGTGGCAAGTGTGACGCGAAAGGGGGCGAGCGGCGCGACGGGATTGGATGGCGGCGGCGTGGCCCTGCCTCGCGGGAAAAAGCAGAGAGGGCCGAGGTGGAAAGGGAAAAAGCAAGGGAGAAGAAGAACAGGGATGAGGAGCGCCGACAGGTGGGGTCGGGGTGTCGGCGAGTGTAAGGAGGCGGCCGGTAGGTGATGTTGGGCCGGCGGCTTTACGGGCCGCACTGGGCCGAAGCAAAAGAGGAGAGGGGAAAGGGCCAGGGGTTGAGGTGGTTCACGTGAGAAGCTGAAGGTGGGAAGATGGACTTCGGTGAAGCTGGGCCGAGCGGCCGGTTTAGGCCGAGGTGGCCTAGTGGGTAAGATGGGCTACGCAGAGGGGGTTAGGTTAGATCGCAAGGACAGTCTAGGGGCCTGGTTTGGACTTAGGTCGAGCTGGGCCAGGCTTAGTTAGAGCTAGGGAATAGTTAGCTTTTAGTTTATATTTGAAATAGAATTTCAAATATAAACTACACTCAATAAATTCAAACAAATCCAAATGGAATTCAACAATTCCGGATAAAATCCAAATCACGCATGCATTGCCATGAAAATTATTTTATGCACAATTTAATTACTAGGAATTTAGAGAGAGCATTTAGCTTAATGTTGTAAATTAATTCATGGCTCACAACAATTCAATCAAAAATTTTTGAAATCAGGATTTTTCATACAAGTAACAGACTGCAAATTTGCGGGATGTTACAATCTCCCCCCCCCCTCACAAGAATCTCATCCTCGAGATTAAAGCTGCACCAGGTGTGGTGAGGGTCCTTCGCTTCTTCATTTCATCTGCACATTGTTGATATCTTCGGCTTCACTTTAGTTTGCTCTTCCAAAGGTCATGGATGATTATTCGAGGGTCTCTCAATCCATGTGCTCGATCACTTAGCTGGTATTATTCTTAAGTGGTACTCCTCACAATGTTCAAATCCGTCGATCCAAGGGTGACTCTTGAATTCTCTTCCAACTTAATTCCTCATCCAAAGGTGGTAGCCTGTTCCGGGTAGAGGCTGGTTCAAAAGGTCATTTATTAGGTATCTTAATCTGCTCGAAGTCTAGCTTTACCTCCTGGGTGTCTTTCATCATAGGTACGATATGGGCTCCCCAACGTTTCCCGGTAATCTCCAAAACTTTATCCTCTTATTCTTAATACTCTCGGTGAAATATGAGTAACTGTCTGGGCTTACTTTTGGGTTGTACCTTCATTCTAGTTTGGTTGGCCTATCTGTGCAACCCATGTTCCACGTAGTATCTAAATCTTCAATCCTAGGTCCACAGCTATCCTTAACTCCACATCTCCTTTGGCTCTTCCTTTCATCCTTGTAGGGTTTCTTCGATGTGATTCAAAATGATCTTCTTGATCCCATATCCATCTTGGACATGTTGAAGATATATATTATTCTCGTAATCCATATGTATTTCTTAGGGATTTCCAACGAGGTAGTTTTGCCACAACTTCATGGCATGCTCTGGATAACTCCATCTCAAGGGTTAGGTAGGTTCTCTCATACCCTTTTAAAAATCTCGAGGTAGGATACATGTCTGTGTGTCTTGGTCTGATACTTCGGGTGTTCATAATCGCCTTCTCCTTCTTGTAGGATCTTCGAAGCTTCGTCAAGGCTACACAACGCCTATATTTAAACAACTTTTTTTCTAAAAAAATGGTGACCAATGTATAAATTAAAACAAAACAGAAACAGATAAAACTATCATACGACTATGATGTTGCAAAGCAAACGAACCTGCCAGCCTGATTAATTGTCAATAGTTTGCTCATGGCATAGGTAACCAGCCAGTCTCAATGCAAGTTTTATGGACAGCCTGATTAATTGTCAATAGTTTGCTCATGGGATAGGTAACCTGCCAATCTCAATGCAAGTTTTATGGACATAGTTAACTAGAGTGACACATCATCTAAGAATGTTTGAAACTGTGATGAAACACCCCTCTTTCGATGCATAGTTTCATCTTTTGTGGTTTTCTAGATTACATGCAAGACACAAGATATCTAGGCAACTGTGTAGAGAGGGTTTCATCACCATGAAACTCATTTCATCTCTCTTTTCATTATTATGCTGCCACATCATCAAAAATAGTTACATGACAGCCTATTTAGTGTCCATAAAACTCCCACTGAGACTGGCCTAATAATCTTCTAAAACCAGCATGAAAATAGCACAGTCCAAAGTGTTGAAATGGCGTTTTGTAACCGAGATGATGCATCAGTCCAAAGAGTCTTCTCAGGGTTTTTTTTTTCTTTTTCTTTTTTTTATAAGGGAGTCTTCTCGTTGACACAGTCCAAAGAGTGTAGAAGAAGCACCGGAAGTTCTGTTAGTAGGAAAATGAAGGTGTCAGAATAATCACCGGATGAATGTGCAGAGACAGAGTAAACATCCGGAAGTTTTTGTGAAAAACTTCATGAGCACTGTATTATTGCACGCCGGAGTGGAGTATGTACCACATGAATTTTGGAGAAGATACTATCATGTTTTGCAAACGAAAGCACAAGAATATGACGCACCATTGGAGTAATTCTGATGAGGAATCCGATGGTTATATAATTATATTGTGGAAATGAGGCAATATCGGTTGGATACGCTTTCGAAAATGTAACTATCAGATTATTTGGTCGTCAGTGGCTTTTTCTAACCATCGGTTCAACGAAGTCTTGCATTGCTTGGATTATTTCGTAACCTCTCTACTCGCTTATTTGGAGTTGCTAAAGTGTGCAAAGGTTCATTAAACACCAAGACACATCAAGGGCATATCCAAGCTACCAAAGTGCTAATTATTCAAGCCAATTGGTACAACGATTAGTACTAGATCAGACCTAGAGTGAGAACGGGGGCAGCTATTTTAAGGTCGCCCGCAGGGGGCGCCCCGTGCGCTCGCAGTAGCGACAAAAACAGGCGGGGCCCCCTGCGGTGGCTGGCTGGCGCACGGGCTCCCGCAAAGCACCGAGAGGAAAAACTACAGGCACGCGGGCCCCATCCATTATAGTACCATGTATGCTCCTCTATAGAAAAAGAAAGTTGTACAACAGAAAAAACAAGAAAAAGTTTTATGAAAAAATATTTTTGCACCAAACAATCTTTGTTTGCGACAAAATTTTTCAGCGCCAATTTTTTTGAGAAATTTTGTTTTAAATTTTTTTGACAAACTTTTGATTTCTTGTTTGCGACAAAATTTTTCGGCGTCAAAATTTTTGCAATAAACTTTTGCCTGCGATAAAATTCTTGAGCGCTAAAATTTTTGCATCAATATTTTTCAGCGTCAAAATTTTTGTAACAGAAATTTTACAACAAAATTTTGTCAACGAACTTTTTGAGAAAATGATGAGGAGGTCCTGAGTCCCACTCAAGAGCGCACGGCGATGCTGCGCCGCTGTCGGTGCGTGTCTCCCACGTGGGGTCCTCATGTGCGGGTGGGGGGACGCGCACAGCACGTAGGCCGAGCCGCCCGAGCGTGGCTCTGGGTCCGTGCGGGCGGACTCAAAGTTGAGATTCCGAGTGAGAACAGAGCAAAGTGTTTCCATGTGTGTTGTTCTAGGAGTGAACCAAAATAGTAAGCTTAATTAGTCTGGCATCTTGGGGACTTACTGACTCGCTATAGCAAGTCTAGCTTCTACTAATGTGATATGGTGTGGACTGGCGACGACGACCGCGCAAGGGGACGAGGAGAACCATTAGTTCATGGAGAAACTTTGTAGGTAAACTGATGTTTGGCGAGTACCTCATCTGGCTCGGCGGGAGCCTTTGTGGTCACCCCAAGTACTTGAACGCAGGTGACCAGAAGAATATCGATAGTGGAGCTCGAACTTGGACTACAGGTGGAATTTGGTCATCAATTATTTCTAATTAGCCTTCTCTCAAATCACTCTTTTACGGTTTTTTTCATTTTAAACATGCAACGTTACTTTCCAAAGTACATTAGTACAGGAGACCCTTGTTCGCATCGGCTCATTCGGCCGACAATAAACAAGCTGTTTCGAATAAGTCATTCGTATTGGTGTATACTAGAGCCGGCACAAATAACACATGATTCTCGTCGGCACTAAATAGAGCCGACACCAGTCCAAAATTGAGCTGCTTCGAATAACTAATCATTCGAACCGGCTCGAAATTAATACGCTTCAAATAGCTCTAAGGATTATTCGCGACGCCTTACGTACGAACTTGGAAATTTAAAATTTCAAAACTTTTACATATGAAATCAGATGGAAACGTACTTTATATGAAAATTATATGTTTTGACGAGATCTACAACTTTGTAGGTCGCCCTTGTTATTTAATGTTCGAGTTTTATTTATAAATTCGTAATTGTTTGATTTGGAGTCGCTTAAAGACAAATTTTATATGAAAATTTTAGGTTATGACCTTGCCTTCAACTTTATAGTTGTATGTTTTTCAATTTAAAGCCATTCATAGTTCAACTCTATTTTCCACTCTTGTTTTGCTCTTGTAAATTTGAATTTCATATTGTATTATGAATTTTGTAACTTTTACATATGGTCTCGGATGGAGATATGCTGTTAACGAAAATGGCCCCAGGCCATGTTTATGATTTTGGTGATTTGTCAACATAGTCGTTGGGACTAACTTGTTTGTCAAGATAAATATTTGTAAGTATTTTTAGATTCCAAATGATGTAATTCATATCCATCCAAGTTGTACGGAAAATCTAGAGATAGTCTTATTCTAAGAAGTGCTAATGATGGTATGTTGTAATCTAGACAAGATCTCACAAGATCATGAAGAGAATCCTACTCAGGGGGAGCACAGAGAGCACCAGAGCATCTCTCTGTGAGCACCGAATCAGTCGGTTGTCCATGCAACCAAGCCAGTGGGGGCAAGAAGAAGCGAGCACAGGACGATACGGTGCGAACACACCGGGAGCAGCGGACAAATCGGTGGTCTTCATGCAGTTCAACCGTCACATTGTGGGCTCGCTAGTGGAACCCAGTGACTGACAGCCTTGACCCGTCGACCATAGTTTCATCCGTTAACCATGGTTTTGATCCGTTGACAAAAACCTTGACCTAGTCAACTTTGACCAAGTCAACGATGACATCACCAGAGCCCGTGATGATGTCATCAACCCCAGACCGCTGCCTTGCCTGCTCGACTCGCGGTCTAACCCCGAGCCGACGACTGACACCTCCGAGCTGCTAACTTGTGTTCTAACTTATATTCCTTTTTCTGGAATGATTTATAAATCCCAAAATGGATTTAAACTTCAGAAAATCATAATAAATCAACTGTAGCTTAGAAAATATGAAACTTGTTTCAGTATTTTTCTAAAATCATGACGAACACGATAGAATAGAGTTTGTTGTTATTTGAATCTCTTTTGATTCTCATTTGGAGTTTATTTGCTAGTAGATGTCGTTGTTTATTTATGTATTCGTATAATTGGATCCCCAAAGGCCCCGGACTACTTCGACTACTTCGACGACGTCGACTACACTGAAGTGAAGAGATAAAGGACCATGCTCCATGTTCATGCCAATCCTGATTCTTTAACCTATTAGGCATTGCTAAGTAGAATGCTAGCGCTTTGCTTATTACATGATGATGATGATTGAGCCATGCGTTGCCTGTTTTTATATCCTGATTCCTCGATTGCCTACTACTATATATATATGATATTGCTATGTGCTGCTTGCATGTGTATGAGATATTGTGAATTAGGATTCTTGACGTGTGTGGGGATAAAACCGGCAAGAGAAGGTGTTTTTGGGAAACTTGGCGGGGCGAGCATTTTACAACAACTCGATCTTTGATTGAGGTGCCGGGAGACCCCTCCTCTCGAGGGGGTCCCACATCGTGCTTATGGCGGGCACATGGATGGATAGAAACACAGGAGTCGGCGGCAGTACCTATAGTGGGTACTGCGACTGCTTTCTTCTGCGGGGGGTATGCCTTTTGGACGATGATGCTCGCCCCGGTCTGAAACCGAGTGGGGTAACCACTGTTTGGGCCCCACGTACTTACCGTTTACCCATATGAACGGGTTCCAGCCAGCCTATCTAGCGTGATGCCTGCACTGCAAGAAGATCAGGTGGATGGTGTACAGGAACGGGAGAGACCATTTCCCCGAAGGACTATAGCCCCGACTGGCCCCCGAGGGAGAGTTCAACACAACGTCCGAAGCATTGGATTGCGAGCCGATGGATCGAGACCGGAAGGGCAGGCGGACATCGTTGGGGTTAGGGTCTCTGCTGTGGGTTGCGTCTTGAGTTGGCTACGGCCATCTCGCAGCCCGAGTGAGTCCAGTTGTACAAGCTCTGCAGAGTCTAGAATCTATACGTATAGCCGCGTCCTCGGTAATGGACATTGCCCATTGCACTGTTACCTCTCATATTTGGGATCTTGTACTTCCCCCTTTCTAGCCAGATTTGAGAGAAGGAAAGCTTGCTCCCTTTCCTTCCAGATTTGCCCATTGCAGCTACGGACGGGGAGAAGGAAAGCTTGCTCCCTTTCCTTCCAGATTTGCCCGTTGCAGCTACGGACGGGGAGAAGGAAAGCTTGCTCCCTTTCCTTCTAGGATCCGGTCGTAGTTGGTGAGGTGCGAGGGGAGGGAGCTCTCCCATCGACTTAGACGAGTGTGAAGATGGAGACGGGAGTCCGGTGCGCCGGAATAGCCCGATGTGATGTGAGGTGGGATTGGATGGATATATTGGAGATTTATATTTATACCTTTGCTGCTACTGCATAGGAAACCCCATCCTTCCTTGAATTACTTTTATGCCTTTAGATGTATAGGCCACTTAAAGCTTGCATACAGACGGTGACGTGAACCTATCCCACTCCTTGGGGATAGTTTGTGAGCATGCATGATACAACTTGAAGTCAAGTCCGATGTTTGAAGAAGGGTTGTGTGTTTCGCTCGAGTTGCCTGTGGTGTTGATCGAAGATGAAGACTTGAAGCCTAGCTACCGCTACGCAGGATTTCCGTTTGTCGCTTAGCCCGACAGGCTTGTACTTTATTCGTATTTCTATAATGGTATGGATTTATATCTCTTCTATGTAACCTAAATTTGTTGTATGGATATGATATTATGCTGAGATGAGTTTTGTACGTGATATCTACTGATCCACGGACTATCACAATGGTACAGGGAGTCAGTTTTTTTTATTATGATAATCCGGGTGGTCACACTTTGTGCGCGCCTAAAGCCTGAACCATCTCCCTGGACCCATGGCGGATAACCTGTTTTTTCAAGTCAATAAGTTCCGTGGGTTCTTTATATCTGGACAATCAGCAATTTCGTTATGTGTAGACAGCTTTCTGGTTTGATAGGCTGTTTCTCCGGCGTGTGTCTTTGTTTTTAGATAAGCTCTCAAACCTTGTACTCGGCGGTATTCAATCACCAATAAAACAAAATTACACACAATTTTAAATTATAACCACACAGCCAGCCGTGTGCGTGGAAAACATTATGTCCTCCTCCTTTTAATTGTCCGTATTATGTCTTTGGTATGACGCAAAATCACCGACCAGATACTGCGGACGAATTTTAAACGATTCGAAGGCCTCTTTTAATTATCTGTGTCAATTATTGTTTCTTGATGAAACTGTGTTGATTGTATTTCTGACGTTATTCTTGTTAATGGCCGTTTGCAATCCACTGGGTGACGACCAAGCCCAGTATCATTTGGACCTCTTTCCAGAACTGAAAGTGAGATCTGAGCTGATCTTTTCTGTTCTTAAACTGCTGATCATCATGCCTAAGGCCAGTTGCAAGGTAGAACTTCTCTGACAGAATTATGTACCCTTCTCTTTTCATATTGGCCATGAAACCAGGACCTGCATCAATTTGCTCTACCCAGTATTCGCAAAAAATATAGGTATTCTGATCTGACCAATTTGCCTTGCCTTTTCTCATCTAGTGCATACAAAAAATAGTAGCACAAGTACTCAGAAACTAGTGTATGCTAATCTAACCATTGCAACAGTTGATAAATGCAGGAGGTAAAACATAGAATGTGGTAGGATTTCCATACCTTTCCAAATGGCAGAGGAGCAGTGTCGTCATTGCCCTCATCTTCTTGCTCTGCTGCCTCGTTAATGGCGTCCTCTTGCTGAGAGCCTGAAGCACGGGTGCCTCGTGTGCGTGTTCTTTGACGAACGGGAATTCCTTCTGCACCATCGATGCCACGGCTGCCTCCAGTGCCATCCGCAGCAGCAGCGGCCTTGCCTGCACCGCTGCGACGGATGCCAGCGGTAGCTGCGGGCGTGCGTGGAGGGCCCATGGGTGTGCCACGGCCTGGACCGACGGCGCCATGGCGAGGAGGGCGGAATCCCAGCTGGCGGCGGCTGCTTTGACCGCCACGGTAGTGCAAGTACGCCTCCAAATTGGCAAACTCCACCGGATTTTGCTGCTCACTCGCCTGTGAGTTCAGATCCAAAGCTTGGATCCCAACTCGGGGAACATGGTCCAAGCTTACCGCGGGGTAGGCACCTTCAGGCTAGGAGAAGAAGGCGTTGTCGAGGGGAAACTGGTTGTAGCCGGCCATCGCTGCTGCATAGCTGCGTGGGAGCGGATCTGCGGGATGGAAGACTGATGCGAAGTTGTGGTGGTCGAGATCTGCAGCGGCGAGGCTCAGAGAGCGGTAGGGTCATGGGAAAACTAGAAGAGGGGAAAAGTTCAGGAAACACGGACACAGGGAGAAGCGGCGATGCCGGATCTAATGGTCCGACATGCTGCGGAGCAGAGGGAAGACCAGCGACGGGATCTGAGGTGGAGAGATGGGGAACGGCCGCGGCGGTGGAGAGGCGAGTGGAGTTGTAGCTGCGCGTGGAGAGTGAGCGAGTGGAGTGAGAGACAAGGGGAAAATATCTGGCGCGAGAGAAAGAGAGAAGGAGAGATAAACGGTGGAAATTGGGTTTGGGGACCACTTTTAGCTCCCATTATCACCCATTAGCACCCCGCCAACCTGCTAGTGGAAACCAAGTTGCTAAAGCTTATCAGCCCCTTTAGTGCAAGTACATTGGTGTTGTCTCATAGGCGGTCTCATACGTTGACACGTAATGTTGAAACAATTTAACAGACAACTCATACAATTAACGGGCTGTTGTTTTGATTGTGTCATAGTAATACCAACATCCCTTAATTTGTGGAGTCATTTTGTGAGTCATGAGACAACAACACTCGTACAATGGTAGAGAAGTAGTCACATAGTCCTAAAATTTGGCTCATGGAGCGGTTGTTTCGCGAAACAACGACTTCTTTCTCTCACATCGCTCTCTCTCCTCCATATCACCGAAAATCCTATGCGGTAATGCATGAGACGACCTATGAAACCATTTACGTGTAGCAATGTACTTGCCCTTAGTACCCATTAGCTAGGGGTGTTTATTTCATTTCTGCTAAAGTTTAGCAAAAAAGTGTCTTGCTAAAGTTTAGCAAGGGGAAACAACACAGGGCCTCAGTGCAAATGTCGAATTTGCCGTGCACAGAGTCCATGAAAATCGTCCGCTATGTTATTTTGCAACCGTCCACTATCTTATTTTTTTTAATGTGTATATCTAGAGATTCGTTCTGCTCACCATTTATACGTTTGTGTATTGTTAATTTAATCTTTTCGGTTTACATAGGAGAGGGTTGGCTGAATTGGATGCTCGTGATTGCACGGATGGATGCTGACAGTGTGGCACCATATAGAATTAGTGTAGAACACAGTACAGTTGTGATCCTTGATGCTGACAGCGTGGCACCATATAGAATTAGTGTAGAACACACTGTTGTGATCCTTGATGTTGACCGTTCACCGATTACATCGGACAAATAAAATATGTTTTTTTTAGCCTGGCATGTAGTATCTTCAACGTGGCATAGTTGCATAGAGTCTTGACATGTGCAGAAACGTTTTTGCAAATTGGATATTGCAAAGCAAACGAAGCTGAGAGCCTGATACTTAGATTCCACGTGGCATAAGTACATGTAATCCTGTAAAAAGCTGAATGGAAAATGCCAGCGGCGGACCCAGCCGAAAATATTAGGTGTGACGAAGAACAGATTTGAACATCATAAAAAAATGTAAAATATTCTTGTTAACATAAAAACATTTCACGCCAAATATGTAATGTTCAAGCCGCCGCACCGTGTCTATATGGCGATAATAATCATGTCTATATGGCTAAGCTACTACCTCCGTTCGAAATTATAGGTCGTTTTTGACTTTATTAGGTTCATAATATTTGTTATGCACCTAAATAAACGTTATGTCTAGATTCATAACAAAATCTATAAACCTACAAAAGTCAAAACGACTTATAATTTGAAACGGAGGAAGTAGTTTTCAAGCAAACAAGCAACAGCTATCGAAAACATTGCCTTGGAGAGACTCCATCAAGGCATTAAAATCGCGGGGTTTGCCCTAGATCGCGGCTTGCAAGGTGACGGCACCTGACGAGTCTTGGAAGTTTTAGTTATCTTCTCGGTTTACTGATGAGAGAGAGAGAGATTTTCTTTAATTACTCTACGGTTCAATGCACGGTGTTAAATAGCAACTTATTAATGCATTTTCTAGAAACTCATTTTCCTCGCCAGTTACAGTGTGTATTGCTAACTTACGTACTTTTTGTTGTGAAGTAAAAGTGAAAGACAATGAAATGGAATGGAAGGGATTATTCTCATTGAAGAGGACTGTTGCTTTTATACAAGGTGAAGGGACATTTGGCCCTTTGGAGGCACCCCTTGGGGAGAAGGTGCCCCTTGGAGGCACCCCCACATGAGGGGGTTTCCCCCTTTCTCTAAGGATTAACTAATTACATAAATAACTAATTAATTACAGGAATTGATCACTAATTAATCTAATTAATTTCTCAACACTCCCCCTTGATCAATTGCTTCTTGAGATCTTGTAAACAGTCCATGAGTGATTCCTTCGATCTTCAGGAATTGTATAGGAAAACTCCTCCAAAAACCCCGTGGAAAAAAAAAACCTGAGGAGAACCTAATTTTATGTGTATATGTCATCAAAACTCCTTTAAAACCCAGTGGGAAAATATAAGGAGAAAATGATATGGCAAATATGTGATTATTGTCTCATTGTAAACTTATATGAGAAAAACCTTGAAAGGAAAAATCTCAAGAGAAAGTTTGAGATCAATAGTATGATCTGTGGATCATATTTGAATAATCTCCCCCAAAACCCAATGGGAAAATATGAGGAGAAATGATATGTCTTTGAGATCTTCTTAAAAACTCTTGTAGAGAAAACAGAAGACATGACATATAATATGTCTTGAATATCATCCTTCGAAAACCCCGGTGGGGAAAATAGGTGATATGACATATATTCTTGTATTGATATTGCCTCATTAAAACCTTTATGAGAAACCTTGTGAGGAAAAACTCATATAGGAAAAGAGTACAATATAATGTCTGAACAGATTATAATTTCAGGAGAGTCTCCCCCTGAGCCTTGCAAAGTTGTTACTTTCCACTGTTGTTGGAGAAGAACTTTATGAATAAATCTGTGAGATTCTCACATATTTGATTTGCAAGATGTTTAATAAAATTAAACATGTTGAGCAATATATTTGTTGATATTGCTTTTTGAAATCTGTTATATTTATGCAATACAAGCAACATTATCTATGTAGATAAGTTCATGATTCAGAAGAATCTAATTTAATCATTCCACACGTACGTGGTGTTCTAGAATGATAGATGGAAGTAGTTATTTGAGTCTAATTTTGATGACTTCATTAGAACTATACCATCATGATATCAGTTTATGATCTAGCAAGATGGGGATCATATAGCTAGTAACTTTGAATCACTATGGTTATAACTTGATTAAATAAATCAAGCTCTTTGGTGCCATAATATATCTGTTGATATAGAGTTTGTCTCCTGCCAAGTGGCTTGATGGAGTTGCACATTTTAAGCTATAGCAAATTATCTGCAATTGCAATGTTTGGCCATTTTGCAATTTGCAAGATTTGAGTGCTTGCATGGCACTATAGTTGTCATCCCAGGGTCTAGATGATTATTGATCCATCTTTAGGGATTGACCGACCATAAGTGATGATGGATATGATTATCCAATATTATTTTGATATTGACGAACAATATGTGTGAACTGATATATGTGCTTAAGTTGTAAATTTAAGTATAATTTGGTTTTTAACCAAATATGTCATCTCAAATTCCGTCTTAAAATGATTGCTTGTTTGTTTGCGTGCTGAGATGATGGAAAATCCAGTTTGGATTATTTGTGAACACACATATGCAATCATAGTGATCTGAGTAATTCTTCTGTGGAAGAGACTCACTTAGTCAATTGTACCACAATCAATTTGACTATTTCAAGTCATGGAGTGACTTGAGTTTATACACAATGTATGTTGTGGTTTGTACTTCAATTAAAATATAAAGTCTAATGATGACTTTATATGACCGAGTTTATCCAATTTATTTGATCTGCCAATGATCGAATGAAGGAACATAATTTTTTTCACATATACCATCAGAGGTATTGCTTGGTTTTTGCGTGAAACCATGTGCTACAAGCTCTTGTTATTTCACCACCTTGCTTTTGCAAAGAATGCAATGTCAGAAGAAGATCTTACTGCGGTAAATACTTCTCACTAATGAACAAGAGCAATTCTCCTTTATTGCCACCTTTTAATATGACCCAATTTGAGTGTTGAGACACTCTGCCTAGGACTTTTGGTCTGGATCCAGTTAAAGGTGTATGGCAAATTTGAGAAGGAGTACATGTCGACAATTTGTAGTCTTAGAATGATTGATTAATGAAATCAATATAGCATGTGAAAATAATAACCTTTTAGAATTCCATGTTATTTCCCACAACAATGGAATTAGGTAGTTCCAATGATCCAGTCCCTAAATTTATGTGCACTTATACTGGACTTTTGAATGCTTGACATTCATAGGATTTGGATTTGAATATCCATAAAGTGTCAGACAACATCCATGATGTTGATTTGCATTTACTATCTTGGAGGATGTCTCCCCCTGTTTCCGCGGATGCTTGTAATAAGTTGTATCCATAGTGACCATACTTCTCCCCCTCTTATTTTAATTTGGGAGTTGAGTGATTTTATATGGTACCTTCACTCTTTCTGGTACATTAATCCATAGGGATTGGATATGATGACACTTTTATTAGTAAATGCATTTGGCAAGCTATTTATAATATATTACAAATATAAGATGTTCTAAACTTGTTAGTTTAGATATTCTTTGGTACGTGATGTGAGGACTGAATGTGATTAAATATTCTAATTCCTGGCATTCTTTATGTGGTATTAATCTCCCCCTAATGCCTGGAATTTTCCTCAAAATATAATCAACATACTGAGATACCTGAAAATCCTCTTGACGGCCTGACGATGTGAAGTCCTCGGTGAAGCCTGAAAACGAGCGCACAGACACACGCTGAACTGTATGTCCGGCCTCGTCGCCGTCAAGTAGAGGAGGGAGCCGATCATGCTCCGGTACTCCTTCTGGTCCACTGGTTCACCGTCCACATCCGCATCCAAAGCTGTAGTCGTACTCATCGGTGTAGTCATCGGCTTGGAGTCGCTCATGTCGAATTTCTTGAGAATGTCCTTGGTGTACTTGCTTTGGTGCACAAACGTCCCATCCTTGGTTTGCTTGATCTGCAGCCCAAGAAAGAACTGCAACTCTCCCATCATCGACATCTCAAATTCCCTGCTCATATCGTCTGCAAACTTGGCAACAAGATCATGAGAAGAGCCACCAGAAATGATATCATCCACGTAAATCTGAACGATTAAAAGATCATTGCCATTTCTCAGCAAGAAGAGCGTCTTATCAACCTTCCCCATCACAAACCCCTTGCTAAGCAAGAACCCTCTCAACCTGCCATACCACGCTCTGGGTGCTTGCTTTAGGCCATATAAAGCTCGGTGGAGTTTGTACACTCGGTGTGGGTATCTCTCACTCTCAAAACCCGGGGGCTGCCTCACATACACTTCTTCCTCGATCACCCCATTCAAGAAGGCACTCTTCATGTCCATTTGGTACAATTTGAACCCTTTAGCAACTGCAAATGCTAGAAGGATCCGAATTGCCTCCAAACGGGCAACAGGAGCAAATGTCTCCTCATAATCTATCCCCTCCTGCTGCGAAAACCCCTGAGCAACCAACCTCGCTTTGTTTCTCACAATCTCACCACTCTCATCCCTCTTGTTCTTGAACACCCACTTGGTTCCTATGGGATGGCAATTTGGAGGTGGTTCTACTAACTTCCACACCTGATTTCTCTCAAAGTTTTCAAGCTCTTCATGCATGGCATTGACCCAATCAGAATCAGATAAAGCGTGTCCAACATTTTTGGGCTCAAAAGACGCGACAAAAGCAGAATGAGCATAATGAGAGATGTTCTGTGACCTCGACCGTGTAGTGCGTTCATCCAAGTTCCCGATGATCTTCGAAGGTGGATGATCCCTCTGTACCAGCCGGGGAGCTTCTCGCCTCGAGATTGCCTCCCCCTCAACATCAGCTTCCACTTGAACTCGATCTGGAGCGTGACTCGACGAAGGTGTAGCAGAGGGACCGTCGTCGAACGTCGTGGTAGTAGTGGAAGTAGAAGGTACACGATCTCCACACGGTGCCTGAAATTCCTCATCATCTTCATCATCAGGCTGTTCTTCCTCAAAGATGGGCTGTCCCAAGTCATCATCACCTGCACACTCAAAAGCAGAAGAGCTACACGGAATGGTCTCGTCGAAGGTGACTTCGCAAGTCTCCATGATTTGGTTAGTTTCAAGATTGAGCACATGATATGCTCGAGAATGATTAGCATAACCAAGAAAAATTCCATCCATCGAACGAGACTCAAACTTGTCCAAATTTCCTTTCTTCAAGATGAAACACTTGCAACCAAATACCCGAAAGTGACTCACACGGGGGGAACGACCATGGAAAAGCTCATAGCAAGTTTTCTTCTTGAAAGCACGAAGGAAAATCCGATTCGAAACATAGCAAGCTGTGTTCACCGCTTCTGTCCAGTACTTCCTAGGAGTCCTATGCTCATCTAGCATCGTCCTAGCCATCTCACAAAGTGTTCTATTCTTTCTTTCAACAACACCATTCTGACAAGCAACATATGGCGAAGAGTATTGGTGTTCGAGACCAAGATCACGACAGAAGGCATCAAAACGAGTATTCTTAAATTCCGTACCATTGTCGCTACGTATAGCTCTCATGGCACCTCCATTACTCTCGTTTTTCAACCTCAAAATCAGATCTCGAACAAAGTCAAATGTCTCATCCTTCGACGCCAGAAAGAACACCCAAGCATACCGAGAAAAGTCATCAACAACCACAAGAACATACCACTTCCCACCAACTGAACGAACTCGAGCGGGGCCAACCAAATCCATCTGCAAAAGCTCCCCTGGACGCTCAGTCATAACATCTGTCAAAGGTGGGTGAGAAGCAGCAACCATTTTTCCATGCCTACAAGGTGCACAAACCAAAACTTTCTCGAACTTGAGCTTGGGCAATCCTCGGATAAGGTCAAGAGCACTCAAGCGTGTGAGTAAATCAAAGCTCACATGACCCAATCTCCTATGCCACTTCCAAAGCTCAGAAGAAGTACCAGCGATCAAACACCGTGAAGGACCAAAAGATCGAGAAAAATCAGCACGAAAAATCTGTCCCTCAGGAATGATCATACACACAAGGTCACCTCGAGAATCAAGAATTTTGAATCACCACGCTTAAAGCGAACCTCATAACCCTCATCAAGAAGCTGAGAAACTGAGAGCAAATTGAAACCAAGATTCTTGACAAGAGCAACCCGTTTCAAGCATGAAAGTATCGCTCACCTGAATAGCACCCTCAGACAACACTCTACCTCTACCCTTATCCCCGAAGGTGATGTACTGCCTGGACACCACCGGGGTGAGACTGGAGAACCACTTACCATTACCTGTCATGTGTCTCGAGCAGCCAGAATCCATCAACCAAAAGTTCTCCAAGCCTCCCACCTCATCCTCGGAGTCGGAGTCGGAGTCGTGCGCCATGGTACAGTAGTCGACGGCGGCGAAGGAGATGCCATTGAAGTTGCGGTTCAAGCTCTTCTTCTCCTTGCGGTGGCCGCGGTCTTCATCTTCACTGCTTGAGCTTGACGACGTGTTGGTGGAGCTTGTGTCGATGTCGCTCGCATCAGCCACCATCGCTCGAGATCTGTGCTTCTTGTGTCCACCGTGCTTGTTCTTGGATCTTCTCTCGTCCTTGTTCTTCTGCTTGGAGCGGTACTCGTCCTTGGGACGGTGCTTGTGGTCGTCTCGCGGGCGGTGCTTGCGGTTGTAGTCGTTCTTGATCTCCTCGGGGCACTCGGCGATGAAGTGGCCCATCTTCCCGCATCTGTAGCACGTACTCCCGGCACGCCTCGAACCCTTGCGGTTCTGGTACATCCGCTCGAACCTCCTTGTGAGCAACGCGAGATCCTCCTCGCTCAGCACCTCATACTCTTCATCTGGAAGGGACACAAGAGAAGACAAAGCAAAGTGTCTAGGAGTGTTAGCATGTCCATATCCAGAGCCACCGACTAGAGCCAGACTATGGGGATCAGTCGGACTCTTAGCCTTGGCAAGCAACTGTCTGTCCACCTCGGAAGACTTCAACTTCGAGAAAAGCTCATCAACAGACAGAGTCTCATAGTTTGCCGACTCCATGATCGCCTCAACCTTGGCACCCCATACGGATCTATCAAGTGCTTGCAGGAGCTTGATAGCTCGGTCATGATCCGAGTATGGGAGCACGGTAATGTTGGCTTTCATGTTGTTGACAATCAGACGTGAAACGCTGAAACAAAGCATCAACAGACTCTCCTGGCAAATGAGCAAAATTCTCATACTCTCTCCTGTACATCGAGAAAAGCCTAGCCTTGACATGGCTATCACCACCGTGGGCTACCTTGAGCTTCTGCCAGATCTGGCAAGCTAGGTCCTCGCCCAAAACACGCTCAAACTCCTCGGCAGACAAAGCACGGAACAAGTAGTCAACAGCTCGGGCATTCGCCTCAAATCTATCCTTTGCATCCTGGGCATCTAAGTTGGTGGGATTGACATAGTTTTCATCTTTCGTCACATCCCACAGCAACTTTCCTTTGCCTCGCAAGAAAGCGCCCATACGCGCAACCCAGTTCGGGTAGTTCTTCCCATCGAAGTGCGGAGGCCCGGAACCCCGATCTTGGTACGCCATCTTTGGATCTTAGACTGGTTAGAGTCGCAAAGACCCGTAACCGGCTCTGATACCAATTGAAGGACCGAAACGGCGACCAGAGAGGGGGGGGAGTGAATGGGAGCCGATAAAAATTCTTTCCAACCGATCCGGCTATTCTCCCAAACAACTCCGAAACCTCCGAGAGCAATCTTGCCAAGATCACGTAGCCACTGTCAAGCTACTGACCCTAGGAACAAGAAACGAGCAGCGGAACTCGAACCAATCGAAACGAACACCAAAACGACCCGAAACGCGGCTCGATCTAACACACCCAGAGGGGGGCGGTTAAACCGGCCAGGGGGGCGGTTAAACCGCCCGGGCCTGGGTGGCTCGGGAAAAAGTCAAAACAAAAGTGGATCTCCCAAACCGCTTGAGCTCTTGAGGCGAGATTTTGGTCAGATGATCTAGACCTCCAGTGGAGTGTTTTCCCAAAAGATCTCGGCCTCTAACTCAGTACAACTCCCGGAATCGCAGATCTCGCGAAGAACACCATGACCTCGAGTTCATCCCGAAAATCTCAAATCCAGAGCGATTCTCGGCGTTTGGGGGCAAAGGATCACCAGCAAAAGAGGCACAAGGCACTCATACGTGAATCCCCCAAAGAAATCCGAGAGAAAACGCCCTAGAACAAGAAGAACGAAAATCCCCCAAAAATAGCTCCGAAAATACCCACTGAAAATAGAAAAAGGAAAGGGAGCTCGGGAAATCAAATCATGGCACAAAGATGAGCAGCACAAACTCCATCACATAACCATGAATTCACCTATACAAAACTAAGAATGATTCGAAGTAGTTCTAGGTGGAGGGGATGAAGGGAAAACTAGTTCAAAGGAAAACCTAAAGAGATAACTAGAGAGATAGCAGCCACCAGCCCTGAAGGGGCCTATTAGTAGTCCAAGTGGTGGTGCTCTAAAGACTAAACTACCCCTAAGTGATACATACCCCTCAGGGGCAAATTTGACATTTTGATCTCAGATATTTTCCGGCTCGGGCACCTTCCACTGCAAGCTAGCTTCCCTCCGACGCAAGCCTTGCAGTCACGCCGCGTGTCCTCCGGATCGAAGCTCCTCGACGCCGTTCTTGGGCCAGCCCAGGGGGGGCGGTTAAACCGGCCCTGGGGGGCGGTTAAACCGCCCCTGTCAGCCTCACTCGGCCCAGCTGCCCAAGTTCGCCTCGTCGAGTCCTCGGTCCTTGGTTTTGAGGCCCAAACCAAGGGAAACCGTCCACCGATGATTTTGTGGCCAAATCACCAAACCCCGCGCGCAAACTTCGGTTGTTAGCCGCCACCTTGCGCCGGCTTCTCGTCCGCGTACGAGCTTCGGTTGTGAGCCGCTACCTCGCACCGGAACCACGTCCCCTTGCTCGTTCTTGCCAGCATGTGAACCGCACTTGATCCACCGGCCATCGGGTCCCTCGAACCAAGCCTACTTGTCTCTCCGCTCCTCGGAGGCCGCCATGGCTAAGACCTTTCGCGCCTGTTCTTCACCTGCACCAATGCAACCAAGCCGCATTCTACACCTGCAATACTTGAGCCAAGGGAAACGTCAATCCACACCACGTTGTCAATCACTCATCACACCAGGAAGCGACCATCCACCGGTCCTCGGACACACTGGGTCCTCAGTTCTGGCACAGCCTGATAACACCAAGCCGTATGACATCTACTGCGATGCTTCAGGCACAGGGTTAGGTTGTGTTCTCATGCAAGATAACAGGGTCATTGCTTATGCTTCGCGAGCACTCCGTCCACATGAGTTGAATTACCCTACCCATGATCTCGAGTTAGCAGCCGTGATCCATGCCCTAAAAATTTGGAGACACCATCTCATGGGCGCACATTGTAAGATCTACACAGATCATAAAAGTCTCAAATATATTCTTACCCAATCAGATCTGAATATGAGGCAGAGAAGATGGTTGGAATTAGTCAAGGATTATGACATGGAAATACTCTACCATCCAGGAAAAGCCAATGTCGTAGCCGATGCTTTAAGTCGGAAAGCACATTGCAATTGTCTCGCCGTCGAAACCTACAATCAGACCTTATGTGCAGAGATGAGGAAACTCAATTTGGAAATCGTTCCTCATGGCTCATTGAATCACATTTCTTTAGAACCAACTCTCTACGACAAGATAGCTACCGCCCAATCTCAGGATAAATGAATTAAGATCATCAAAGAAAAACTTTCTAAAGGGGATGAGAAGTATCGTTGTTTCAGATTGGATCAGAAAGAGGTAGTATATTTTGGGGAACGTTTAGTAGTACCCAAGAACCCAGAACTTCGAAAGGAAATTTTAGATGAGGCTCACCTCTCTAAATTATCTATTCACCCTGGTAGCAGCAAGATGTATCAGGATCTAAGGCAGAACTTTTGGTGGACAAGAATGAAGAGGGATATTGCCGCATATGTTTCAGAATGCGATACTTGCCAGAGAATTAAGGCCAGTCACCTTAAGGTAGCTGGAATGCTACAACCTCTTCCAATACCTTCATGGAAATGGGAGGACATAAGCATGGATTTCATTGTTGGATTACCGCTCACTTCCCAAAAGCACGATTCTATATGGGTTATTGTTGATCGGCTCACCAAGACCGCCCATTTTATTCCAGTCAGGACCTCTTACCGAGCCGATCAATACGCAGATATTTACTTTGAAACTATCGTCCGTCTACACGGTGTACCCAAGACTATCATATCTGACAGAGGCTCGCAATTTATGGCTCGTTTTTGGGAACGGCTACATGAATCTTTAGGAACCAAGTTAATCTGCAGTTCTGCATACCACCCGCAAACAGACGGTCAGACCGAAAGGATTAATCAGATAGTTGAAGATATGTTAAGAGCTTGTGTCATACACTATAACAAGAATTGGGACAAGTGTTTACCACTCGCTGAGTTTTCTTACAACAATAGCTACCAAGCTAGCTTGAAGATGGCACCTTTCGAGGCACTATATGGTAGGAGATGCCGAACCCCGTTAAGTTGGTCACAGTTAGGTGAGAGGCAAATCTTGGGAACAGACCTAGTGGCAGAGGCGGAAGAAAAAGTAAGAGTGATTCAGGCCAACCTCAAAGCAGCCCAATCCAGGCAGAAAAGTTACTTTGACAAGAGAAAGAAACCTCTACAGTTTTACGTCGGAGATCACGTCTACCTTAAAGTCTCACCGACTAACGGAGTGCAAAGGTTTGGA
This sequence comes from Urochloa ruziziensis, assembly GCA_015476505.1. Lineage (NCBI taxonomy): Eukaryota > Viridiplantae > Streptophyta > Magnoliopsida > Poales > Poaceae > Urochloa > Urochloa ruziziensis. Next base: position 1,732,502 of record CM027120.1, on the reverse strand, counting down.
GTGAAAGGGAAGTTAGCCCCACGGTACATTGGCCCCTACGAGATCATAGAAACTTGTGGACCCGTAGCTTACCGAGTACAGCTTCCTGAGAGACTCTCAACTGTTCACGATGTTTTCCACGTATCCCAACTCAAGAAATGTGTTCGACTTCCGGAAGTTGAGATTGTTGACCAAGACTTGGCATGGGTAGAACCTGACTTGGCTCTGGTAGAGCACCCTTTAAGGATTCTCGATCGCAAGGAAAGATGAACTAGATGGAAGATCATTAAAATGTACAAGACATAGTGGAATCATCACACAGAAGAAGAGGCAACATGGGAAACGGAGGATTATCTGAACACCAAGTTTCCGGGTTTTCTTCTGCTACATGATCGTAAGCACTCTTGCACCACACAAGTTCTTTTTTTACACTTGAATCTCGGGTCAAGATTCTGTTTAAGGGGGGTAGAATGTGACAATCTAGGTGTTAATTAGCTTAATCACCTGCTAAACCTTTTGTCTTAGCCTAATTAAGTTTATTTTGGCCCCACCTAGATTTTCACTTAAGGAATCCTACCAAAAATTCCCTTGCACCTCGGTGAACTTTTGACCTTTCACGGTTGGCATGGTTCGAATTCAAAATTTCACTTAAGAACTTGAAAATCGACCAATACAAAAGTTGTTCAGTTTTTAACGGGACACATTTTTGTCAATTGGCTCGTTTTGAGATTTTGAGTGGAAGGCACCTTAAATCCCGGTCAAAGTCAGTCAAACACAGAAGTTCACCGCAGGCTGGCACCCGAGTTCATGTTGTTTTCTCTGCAATTTTCCCCGTTGATCTATACACCTTTTCATAGGTCAACCTTTACAAAAGTTGTAGCTAGTAACCTGGAGCACAATTTGCTTTTTGGAGATTTTGAACTTCAGTTCAAAATTTCAGAGAAAATTGAGTTTGAATGGACGCCCGGCTTGTGTTCGACGAATTGCCGGTGCTCACCGGCGCCGCGCGTTTCAGCGCCCGACCGCGCCGCCGGTCATCAATGCCGCACGGGGGAGTCATTCCGACCGGCCGCTCCTGTCCCCGCCCTGTTCCCCCGACCGCGCGCGACGCCGCCGCCCCGGTTGCCACGCGGCGCGCCGCTGCTGCCGCGGCTCCGCAGGTCTGCGCGCTCGCCGCGACCGTGGTGTGACGCGCCGCCACCCCGTGCGTTGCCCCCTCCTGTCCCCGCCGGTCTCCTGACCAAGTCCGGCCGCGCCAAGCTCTGCACGCCACGTGGCCGTCGGACTCTGCCGCGCGCACCGAGCCACGCCAGCGCCTCGCGTGGATGTGACCACACGAGCGCGCCGTGCTCCCTTGCCGCGCGACCACCATGACATTCACGGCAACGCCCCGACCGGCTGCCGCACGACACGGCTCGCCGGCCCTTGCCGCGCCGCAGCCCGGACCGCTACCCCTTGAGGCTTGGCCTGGAAGCTCCCGGCAGGCCCCGCCTATAAAAGCCGCAGCCCCCCTACACGCGAGCCCCTCCGCCGCTCGCCATTGCCTCCGCCAGGCTGCCCCTCCGCCGCTCTCCGCCGTGCGCGCTGCTCCGCCGCTATTCTTCACCACCAGCACTCGCCACGCCCTTGCTCCAGTTTCCCAGAGCCCCAGCTGCCACTCTCTGCCCCGCAGTTGATTTCCCTCCTCAGATCCGCTCCGCCGCCATCCATCAAACCACTCGAGCACACAGCAAACCACTCGAGCGCACAGCAAACCACTCGAGCGCACCTGCAGCACACCACTCGAGCTCCCCCAGCCCTCAGTCGAGCGCCATTGCCACTCTAGCCGCCAGAGCAAGCTCGAACAAAGCCGCTGCCGCCCAGCTCCGCCGTCCGCCGCCGCCACGCCACCTCCGGCCACCCAATCTACTCGGAATCCACTCGAGGTGAGGCGGTGAGCACCCCTGAGCACCCTCGACTCGTTATTGTTGAGCCCCGTGGCCCCACTTGCCGGAATCCGGCCACTCGCCGCCGGCCATGGCCCAGGGACCACATTGAAAAGCCACAAATCTTTCTAGGGGCCTTAGCGCAAGTTTCCAGGGGCTAATCAGTAGATAGATTGTTCAGATCTAGGATCCAAATTCTGAAAACTTTGAAAATCAATTAAAAATCGTAGAAAAATCAGAAAAATGCAAACCCAATTTTGTTGTGCTGCCGGTGCTGTGTTCTACCTTTCCTAGAAAGCATGTATAGGTGTTTTCTGTGTAGATTTTAAGTTAAGTTCAAATCTGTTCAAACACTAAATTGTCCACAGTTTGAAATCCATTGGCTTGTTTGTGCTAGTTGTTGAGTATGTTGTAGCTGGTGAAGTATCTAGGCTGCTGTAGAAAGTTGGCACAAAGTTATACACTAGATCTTGAGTTGTTAATTGTTAGGCTGGCAGTGCACGATTGTTTCAACATTTTTAATAATTAATCTGTGAAGCTTCTGAGCTCAATCTTTTACAGAAACCTTGTGGTAACTTGATGTATGTCTGGTAAAAGTTAGAGCTTAGTTTGAGCTGGCTAGCTTGCACTTTTAATTCATACCAGTTTAAGCTTGTTTAATTCAAACAGAAGAATCTTTAGATCTTTTGAAGCTATCCTTTGGCATGTGAGCTTGTTTAGGTTAGATTAGGCTCTGGTAAAATTCTAAGGACCTTTGGATGATAGTGTGATTTCTTAGGATTTATTCTTGATGATAGTGTGCTGTTCTTGTTTATTTTGTTGTGGTAAATGTATGCTTGATCTTGGCCTAAGTTTTGGTCAGCAAATCAAGTAAACCACAAAGAGCACACAGTAAATTTTTCCACATTATAATAGTGAACCAAACTGCCAGAATAATTTATGAAAGTTTCAGTGCTAAAAGGGAGTTAAATAAGAATAAGTTACTTTAATAAATGGTTAAATAAACTAAAAATATCACACACACACACCCTAACTGTTTTGTGATGAAATCAAAGATAAATAATATATGCGTACACAATCACCCTCGACAAACCTAAATACACCGGGTTTATCATTGTGCAACTGTGATGACTCGACGTAAGATCATATTCTTATTGCATATGCATTCGTGTAGAACCTGCCCTCGCTGACGGAAACTACGAGCTGGTCCCCGCGGAAGGAGAAGGCCAAGCTGAAGGCGAGGTGAACATCGTCCAGGTCGAGCAAGACCCGAACGTTGCTGCCGAGGACTCCCAAGCTAACACTGTGCCCGAAGGCAAGCCCCGGAGCATAACCTATGTTTCTAAACTATGCAACTATGTTTGTTTATGCTTGTGCATTTACGTTCAGGAATTGAATTGAAACCTTAGTTGCATGATCCTAGGTACCCTTGCTTTGTAATACTAGTAATGACAGGTCGATAGTTGCCATGCCTTAAGGACACGGTAAAAGTCGAGTGATTTCCTGTCACTCGCGAGAACATAGGAATCTCCTGCTTTACTTATGTTGGAATCATAAGGAATAACGGGCGGGAATTTTTTTCATGTAGATGCCCCATCCGTTTAGAGAAAAAGTTGGCTAAGCTCGAGTGGTACGGTACCTATGGTTAAGTTTTTGAACGTACTAAGCACTTGTCGATTCTATGGGGTCGGTAAGTTTAGTACCTGACTGAACCGGTGCGAGACCTTTCGTTCTGCTCTCTCTGGGACTAACCTCCCCATGTTCGGATGTGGTTACAAGTGAGCGTAAGTGTTAGGCTTTGGCCGGGCATAGACACTTGTATCCAAGGGAAGTGGACCTGGAAACGCGTCGGGGATCGATGGGAACTACCTGGTAGCGCTAGCCTTTGGCTGAGTGCGATGATCCGAGTGCTTGGGTCCACCTTGCAAGGTTAAGAAATCGGTTCGAACTGTCTGTTTCTCGTAGCTAATGAGACTACTTAACCTAGCTGTCGTATTGAGTAAGAAAGTGGAACATGACGATGATGATAAACTTGATGCTTGCTTAATTGCTTGCTCTACATGCTTGTTTGGATTAGTTGCTTATCTAGAATGGTTAACTCAAACTAGAACTTGATGCTAAAATATTGAAAGTAAGGACCCACTCTTAGACGCTTTTTGGCAAAACAAACCCACCAGCCAAAAGCCTTGCATGTCTAGGAGTCGGTGATGTAGTTTTCACCCGACGGGTAAGTCTTGCTGAGTATTAGTATACTCAGCCTTGCTTGTTGAATTGTTTTCAGTTAGTGCTCTCGAGGAGATGGTTGCTGGTCTTACCTGGCCAACCACCCTTCCTCCTGGCTAGGCTGTCATGTGGGACGAGGATGCTTCCGAGTGATGTCACGACGGCTTCACGTGACGTCATTCCATTCGAATAAATTAGTTTATTTTCCGCTGCTTTCAAAACTCTGAATAATCGTTACTTTATGCATTGAACTCGGTTTGTAATAAATTACCTCAAGTGGGACCTATTTAATACTTGTGGATTGTTGTAATCTTTGGGATCCACATTCGAGTGGGTATTTGTATGACTTGTTTCGATCGAGGTAAATGTTCGTGGTTGCATCGGGCTCTACCCGACAGACTGTCAGATTACTCCGATTTAATTACGTGACGACCAATGGAAGGTTAGCGCACTTAAGCCGGATTCATTTGAGCGGTTCTGCCACACCTCTATAGCCCTTCGCGTTGGGTGGAGGTCAGTGGCTGAAAGCTTAGGCGTGGTGCCTGTGCTGGCTAGCCACCTCAGGTTGTGTTGCACCCCACGGAACTGTAGTGGTAGGCAGCAGGTGGTGACAGTCCTGTCCGTCCTTTGTACTCCACCACGTTCGGGTGCACTCATAACAGTAGTGCTGAGCCCGGAAGAACCCCTCTCTCATCCCGTTTTGAGTTCTTCCCGTTCTAGCTGTCGAAGCAGATCAGATTAGATATAGATAGTTTGTCTAAGGTAACAAGTAAACTAAATTCAAGCTCTCTACCCGCTTACCTTGTGCTCCCTGGTGGGTCCGGTTAGAAAAGTTCTAGGCTAGTCGCATCTACCGTTCCTTGGATTCAATATCCAGGTTCTTACTCCCCTGGTGAAAGGCTACATCGTACTCCATGCGCTTGCGGATTTAGTTAGGCTAAGGAGTGCCAACACTTGCCCTATCGATATAGTTAATCAATAAGACTAGTCGTGATTCTCTCTATTCTGTAGTTTGATGTTCTATAGATTGTGTTTTGAGAGAGGTCCTTGCCCAACCTTATATACTGGTTGGCAGGGTTACAAGAGCGGAATCCTAGTCTAACTCGAGTAGTAACCCATGCAAGCCTCACTATGCGAGTGCTTTCCTTATGTCGACTAGTTTCCATATCCCGTAGAGTCCTGTTGTCGCCTTGAGCCACGGTCTCTACTCGTTGCCATATCCTCCTTTGGAGTTCTTTTTGCGTTCGTGTGGGCCCTAGTCCTCCATGTTCGACAAGCCCCCGAGCGCTTCATAGCAGAGTTCTTTCCTTATCTTGAGAGTGCTTGACCTGTTGGTTCGAGTACTTTCCAGACTTTCTTGAGGATCTTTGAGTACTTCCTTGGACTGCAGTTTTTTGGTCTTCTAAGGATGAGGATGTGAGGTGCTGAAGCCCTGTGATGTTCGTTGAAGTTTTGGAATGCGATTTTGAAATCGCACTTCATATGAAGTAGCCCTTGAGCTTTAGGTTGAATCGATGATTCGAGCTGAAGGTCCTGAAAAAATCTTGAGTCTTTGGTGGAAATTTGAAGAAACTTCTCATTAGCGATCCGTGTGCCTTGTAGCCCTCGAGAGTTGAGCCACGCTTTTGGAGTGGCAAAAAGGATCGAAGTACTTGTGGCTTGTGTTGGATGGATAATGAAAGTCTCTGAATTTCAGAAAGGCTAAGATCGCTGAATAGATTTTTGAGTCTAGGAGCTCTTCTAAAAACAAAGATCTTGTGGAAGAACTGCTCAAATTAATCCGGCTTAAGTGCGCTAACCTTCCATTGGTCATCACGCAATTAAATCGGAGTAATCTGACAGTCTGTCCGGTCGAGCCCGATGCAACCACGAACAGTTACCTCGATCGAAACAAGTCATACAAATACCCACTCGAAGGTGGATCCCAGAGATTACAACACTCCACAAGTATCAAATAGGTCCCACTTGAGGTAATTTATTACAAACCAAGTTCAATGCATAAGTAACTATTATTCAGAGTTTTAAAAGCAGCGGAAAACAACTAATTTTATTCGAATGGAATGACGTCACGTGAAGCCGTCGTGGCATCACTCTGAAGCATCCTCGTCCCAAACAACAGTCCAACCAGGAGGAAGGGTGGTTGGCCAGGTAAGACCGGCAACCATCTCCTCAAGAGCGCTACCTGAAAACAATTTCACAAGCAAGGCTGAGTATACTAATACTCAGCAAGACTTAACCGTCGGGTGTTAGCTACAACACCAACTTCTAGACATGCAAGGCTTTTGGCTGGTGGGTTTGTTTTGCCAAATAGCGACTAATAGTGGATCCTTACTTTCAATATTTTAGCATCAAGTTCTAGTTAAGTTAACCATTCTAGGTAAGCAACCTGTACTAATCAAGCAAGTGGAGCAAGCAATTAAGCAAGCATCAAGTTTCTTTCCAACATCATGTTCCACTTCTTACTCAATGTAGCAGCGGGGTTAAGTAGTCTCATTAGCTGCGAGAAACAGACAGTTCGAACTGATTTTAACCTTGCAAGGGGGACCCAAACACTCGGATCATCGCACTCAGCCAAAGGCTAGCGCTACCAGGTAGTTCCCATCAATCCCCCAGTCGCGTCTAGGACCAAACTCCCCCTGGCATACGAGGTCTAAGGCTGGCCGAACCAACACTTACGCCCCTCGTACCCACATGTTCGAGGCATGGGGAAAAACGTTCCCGGAAGGAGCAGGAAAAAGTTCGCACCCTGAAGTCATGTAGGTACTAAACTTACCGACCCCATAGAATCGACAAGCGCTTGGTACTTTCAAAAACTTAACCGTTGGTACCACACCATTCGGCCTTAACCAACATTAGCATACATGGACGGGGCATCTACATGACAAAAATCCCCGCCCGTCCTCCTTATGATTCCAACATAAGTAAAGCAGTTGATTCCTATATCTCGCGAGTGACAGGAAATCACTCGACTTTTACCGGGTCCTTATAGCGGGGCAGCTATTGACCTATCATACTAGTATTGCATAGCATAGGTACCTAGGATCATGCAACTAGGGTTTCAATTCAACTCCAGAACGTAAAAGCACAAGCAAACTTAACAAACATAGTTGCATATATTCAAAACATGGGTCATGCTCCGGGGCTTGCCTTCGGGCACAGTGTTAGCTTGGGAGTCCTCGGCAGCAACGTTCGGGTCTTCAGCTTGGCCTTCTCCTTCCGCGGGGACCAGCTCGTAGTTTCCGTCAGCGAGGGCAGGTTCTACACGAATGCATATGCAATAAGAATATGATCTTATGTCGAGTCATCACAGTTGCACAATGATGAACCCGGGTGTATCTAGTGACACATTCACCTGGATAAAATTTGTCTGATCTTCCCTTTCTTTAACAAAGGTTGTAATTACTCATATAGTATTTGGGTTAGTTGATGGTGATTGTGTACACATATATTATTTATCTTTGATTTCATCACAAAACAGTTAGGGTGTGTGTGTGATGTTTTTAGTTTATTTAACCATTTATTAAAATAACTTATTCTTATTTAACTCCCTTTTAGCACTGAAAGTTTCATAAATTATTCTGGCAGTTTGGTTCGCTATTATAATGTGAAAAATTTACTGTGTGCTCTTTGTGGTTTACTTGATTTGCTGACCAAAACGTAGGCCAAGATCATGCATACATTTACCACAACAAAATAAACAAGCACAGCACACTATTATCAAGAATAAATTCTAAGAAATCACACTATCATCCAAAGGTCCTTAGAATTTACCAGAGCTTAATCTAACCTAAACAAGCTCACATGCCAAAGGATAGCTCCAAAAGATCTAAAGATCCTGCTGTTTGAATTTCTCAAGTTTAAACTAGTATGAATTAAAAGTGCAAGCTAGCCAGCTTAGACTAACCTCTAACTTTTACCAGACATGCATCAAGTTACCACAAGTTTTTTGTAAAATGATTGAGCTCAGAAGCTTCACAGATTAATTACTAAAAATGTTGAACCAATCGTGCACTGCCAGCCTAAACAATTAATAACTCAAGATCTAGTGTATAACTTTGTGTCAACTTTCTACAGCAGCCTAGATACTTCATCAGCTACAACATACTCAAAAACTAGCACAAACAAGCTAATGGATTTCAAACCGTGCACAAATTAGTGCTTGAACAGATTTGAATCTAATACAAAAACGAAGCAGAAAACACCTATACATGCTTTCTAGGAAAGGTGGAACACAGCACCAGCAGTACAACAAAATTGGGTTTGTATTTTTCTGATTTTTTTACGATTCTTAATCGATTTTCAAAGTTTTCAGGATTTGGATCCTAGATCTGAACAATCTATCTACAGATTAGCCCCTAGAAACTTGCGCTAAGGCCCCTGGAAAGATTTGTGGCTTTGCAATGTGGTCCCTGGGCCATGGCCGGCGGCGAGTTGGCCAGATTCCGGCGAAGTGGGGCCACGGGGCTCAACAATAACCAGTCGAGGGTGCTCAGGGATGCTCACCGCCTCACCTCGAGTGGTTTCCGAGTAGTTTGTGCGGCCGGAGGTGGCGTGACGGCGGCGGACGGCGGAGCTGGGCGGCAGCGGCTCTGTTCGAGCTCGTTCTAGCGGCTAGAGTAGCAATGGCGCTCGACTGAGGGCTGGGGGAGCTCGAGTGGTGTGCTACAGGTGCGCTCGAGTGGTTTGCTGTGCGCTCGAGTGGTTTGTTGTGGGCTCGAGTGGTTTGCTGCGCTCGATTGGTTTGCTATGCTTGAGTGGTTTGCTGGATGGCGGCGGAGCGGATTTGAGGAGGGAAATCGACGGCGGGGCAGAGAGTGGCAGCTGGGGCTCTGGGAAGCTGGAGCAAGGGCGTCGCGAGTGTTGGTGGTGAAGAACGACGGCGGAGCAGCGTGCACAGCGGAGAGTGGCGGAGGGGCAGCCTGGCGGCGGCAATGGCGAGCGGCGGAGGGGGCTCGTGAGCAGGGGGGTGCGGGGCCTTTTATAGGCGGGGTCTGCCGGGAGCTTCCAGGCCAAGCCTCAAGGGGCAGCGCGGGCAGCGGTCCGAGCAGTGGCGCGGCAAGGGCCGGCGAGCCGTGTCGTGCGCCGGCCGGTCGGGGCGTTGCCGTGAATGTCACGGCGGTCGCGCGGCAAGGGAGCACGGTGCGCTCGTGTGGTCACATCCGCGTGAGGCGCTGCCGTGGCACGGTGCGCGCGGCAGAGTCCGGCGGCCACGTGGCGTGTGGAGCTTGGCGCGGCCGGACTTGGTTGGGAGACCGGCGGGGACAGGATGGGGGCAATGCGCGGGGCGGCGGCGCGTCACATCACGGTCGCGGCGAGCGCGCAGACCGGCAGATCCGCGGCAGCAGCGGCGCGCCGCGTGGCGAACGGGGCGGCGGCGTCGCGCGCAGTCGGGGGGAAACAGGGCGGGGACAGGCGTGGCCTGTCGGCACGACTTCCCCGCACGGCATTGATGACCGGTGGCCTCGGCGTCCACGTTAGAACTTGGCCGACGCGTGGCGGCTCGGTCGGGCGCTGAAACGCGCGGTGCCGGAGAGCGCCGGCAATCCGTCGAACACATGCCGGGCGTCCATTCAGACTCAATTTTCTCCCAAAATTTTGAACTAAACTTCAAAATCTCCAAAAAGCAAAGTTGTGTTCCAGGTTACCAGCTACAACTTTTGTAAAGGTTGACCTATGAAAAAGTGTATAGATCAACGGGAAAAATTGCAGAGAAAACAGAATGAACTCGGGTGCCAGCCTGCGGTGAACTTCCGTGTTTGACTGACTTTGACTGAGATTTAAGGTGCCTTCCACTCAAAATCTTGGAATGAGCCAATTGACAAAAATGTGTCCCGTTAAAAACTGAACAACTTTTGTATTGGTCGATTTTCAAGTTCTTAAGTGAAATTTCGAATTCGAACCATGCCAACTGTGAAAGGTCAAAAGTTCACCGAGGTGCAAGGGAATTTTTGGCAGGATTCCTTAAGTGAAAATCTAGGTGGGGCCAACTTAAACTTAATTAGGCTAAGACAAAAGGTTTAGCAGGTGATTAAGCCAATTTAACACCTAGATTGTCACAGATCTAGACAACGTCTTTTCCTCCTTAAAAGCTGAACGATGTCTGTTATCCGAAGTAGGCACTTTTCCCTAGGAGTCTTCTTTCATTGGTTATAAAATAACCTTTTTTAGGGTTTTTTACCTTTTACCTTTGCCTTAGGCAAAAAGACCTTTGCCGTCTTCTTCTCTATTGCTGGAGGTCTGCCGCCACCGCTATTTGCTTTCCCTTGATCTTTCTTCTTTTGATTCCTTTGATCGCGATGCGTCCAAAGAAACCCGTGAGGTGGAAACCGGTGCCTAAGAAGAAACAATCTAGAAAACGCAAGCGTGCGGGTTTAGATCTGGTTCTTTCCCCTCCAAAGCTTGGGAAGGTTGATGGCCCGCGTTATCCACCGCGACCAAATTACATCAAGAGGTCACTGATAAAACATGTTGATCTTGAGCGTCTTGTGAATCTTGGTTTGTTGAAAGATGAGATGTTTTTGCAATGGTCTGCTCCTCCCCCAACTAAAAATCATCCTTTAGATCCCGTTGATAAGATTTGTATGTTTTCTTCTTTCGTGGAGAGGGACCTTGGATTCCCGTCCTACCGCTTCCTCCGTAATCTTCTTGGCTTTTATCATCTTGAACTCTAGAACCTTGATCCCAATGGGATTTTCCATATTTCTGTTTTTGTTCACTTCTGTGAAGCTTTTCGTGGGATATATCCGGATTTCGACTTGTTTCGAGAGTTGTTTGTCCCTGTTCCCTTTCCGAAAGAGATCTCTGTCTCTCCTGTTGGGAGGGCAGTTGTTCAATTTTGACTGGGTTCTAGACAAAGATATCTCGACTACTCTTTGCCTCCATCTGGTACCTGTAACGACCTGGGTTTCCGATTTCTGAAAACCCGACTCCCTGTACCATTGTGATACTCCCTGGATGAGGACCGGATGTGTCCAAGGACCGGTGGATGGTCGCTTCCTAGTGTGATGAGTGATTAACAACATGGTGTGGACAGACGTTTGCCTGGGCTCAAGTATTGCAGGTGTAGAATGCGGCTTGGTTGCATTGGTGCAGGTGAAGAATAGGCGCGAAAGGTCTTAGCCATGGTGGCTTCCGAGGAGTGGAGAGACAAGTAGGCTTGGTTCGAGGGACCCGATGGCCAGATGGATCAAGTGCGGTTCACATGGTGGCAAGAACGAGCAAGGGAACGTGGTTCCGGTGCGATGTAGCGGCTCACAACCGAAGCTCGTACGCGGACATGAAGCCGGTGCAAGGTAGCGGCTCACAACCGAAGCTTGCACGCGAGGTTTGGTGGTTTGGCCAAAAGACCATCAGGTGGACGGTTCCGTTGGTTTGGGCTTCAAAACCAAGGCGAGGACTCGGCGTCGTAGCGGGCGGAAGGGAAGCCGGCCTGCTTCAAATCCTGAGCTCTTTTTGTTTTTCCCATTTTCGGAGCTATTTTTGGGGGATTTTCGTTCTTCACTTTCTAGAGAGTTTTCTCTCAGATTTCTTTGGGGGAATCACACATGAGTGCCTTATGCCTCTTTTCTTGGTGATCTCTTGCCCCCCAAACGTTGGGAATCACTCTAGATTTGAAGTTTTTCAGATGTACCCGAGGTAGGTGTTGTTCTTCCTTAGATTTGAAATTCCCGGAGTTCTAGAGAGTCAGAGGCCGAGATTTTTGGGGCATAGTCTCTCCTTGAGGTGTATATCGTCTACCCAAAGTTTCGTCTCAAGAGCTCAAGCCGTTTGGGAGATCCATTCATGAGTTGACTTTCTGTTCGAGTTTTTCCCGAGGCTCCGTGCAGGACCAGTCCAACCACACCCTGAGGGCGGTCCAACCGCCCCTAGCGGAGGGGTGCCAGGCAAGGCCGGTCTAACCGTGAAGGACCGAATCGGCGACCAGAGAGGGGGGGGAGTGAATGGGAGCCGATAAAAATTCTTTCCAACCAATTCGGCTATTCTCCCAAATCAACTCCAACGCCTCCGAAAGCGATCTTGCCAAGATCACGTAGCCACTGTCAAGCTACTGACCCTAGGAGCAAGAAACACGCAGCGGAACTCGAATCGATCGAAACGAACACAAAACAAACCGAAATGAGGCAAAACCTTCTCTACCCAGTCAACTCGTGAGTCGATCTCCCAAACGGCTTGAGCTCTTGAGACGAAACTTTGGGGAGATGATGTACACCTTCAGTGGAGTATATTCCCCAAAAATCTCGGCCTCAAACACACTAGAACTCCCGGAATCTCAGATCTCGTGAAGAACACTTCCAACCCGAGTTCATCCAAAAATCCCCAAATCCGAAGCGATTCTTTGCGTTTTGAGGGGGCAAATCACCAGGAAAAGAGTGTCCACGACCTCATGTGTGAATCCCCCAAACAAACACGCAAGGAAACGACCTCAAACACAAGGAATCGAAAATCTCCCAAAGGGACCAAAAAGAGCCACGGGATGAACAACGAAATCACACAAAGAGGGATACAAGAAAGCCAAATCTTCCATACATCACGAGGTCAACTTCTTTACAAAGAGGCTAGCTATCCTCCCTTCATTCAACCCTCTCAAAGATTTCTCCAGTGAAGCACTTGGCTAGCCTATGGAAAACTAGAAAGAAAAACTAAAGGAAAATAGTTCAAGTGCAAGGGAAATAAAACTGGACTACTTAGATAACAGCCACCAGCCCCTAGGGGGTCTATTATATAGTCCAAGTGGTGCTGCTCTAAAGATTAAACTACCCCTAAGTGATACATACCCCTCAGGGGCAAATTTGACATTTTCCGCGAAGATTTTTCCGGCTGGGACACCTTCCACTGCAAGCTAGCTTTCCTCCGACGCAAGCCTTGCAGTCACGCCGCGTGTCCTCCGGATCGAAGCTCCTCGACGCCGATTTTGGGCCGGCCCAGGGGGAGGCGGTTAAACCGCCCCTGGCCCAGCTGCCCAAATTCGCCTCGTCGAGTCCTCGGTCCTTGGTTTTGAGGCCCAAACCAAGGGAAACCGTCCACCGATGATTTTGTGGCCAAATCACCAAACCCGCGCGCAAACTTCGGTCGTTAGCTGCCACCTTGCGCCGGCTTCTCGTCCGCGTACGAGCTTCGGTTGTGAGCCGCTACCTCGCACCGGAACCACGTCCCCTTGCTCGTTCTTGCCAGCATGTGAACCGCACTTGATCCACCGGTCACCGGGTCCCTCGAACCAAGCCTACTTGTCTCTCCGCTCCTCGGAGGCCGCCATGGCTAAGACCTTTCGCGCCTGTTCTTCACCTGCACCAATGCAACCAAGCCGCATTCTACACCTGCAATACTTGAGCCAAGGGAAACGTCAATCCACACCACGTTGTCAATCACTCATCACACCAGGAAGCGACCATCCACCGGTCCTCGGACACACTGGGTCCTCAATCTCCCCCTTGATGAGTGCATTGACAACACACACATAGTAACCAATTGATATGAAGAAAATATAAAAGAAATCGAAAACAAGACTCAAGCAAGTGACTACAAGCAAGAACAAGCCAAATCAAAGTCACTTCACAAGAGAAAGCTCCAGAAACGCCGACCCTTCAAGAAGAAGCGAAAGGGCTCAACACCATCGGCAAAAGAGCAAAAGCACAAAGCACAAATCACAAATTTCAAAACCTTCAAATCACTTTTCAGGACACTCAAAGCACTCCCCCTGGAAAGATGCAACTCCCCCTGAACAAGTGAACTTGTGTGTGCGAAAATCACTCGAAAATGGCTCAAATCTTCACAACTCGTGTGCACTCAGCACAGGGGCGGTTAAACCGCCCAGGGGGGCGGTTAAACCGCCCCTGGCAGATGACCAAGGCCAAAAATGCCAAAAAATGCACAAACCAACTCGCAACGATGCCGTTCCAACTTGAAAACCTTCCAAATATGCCCAGCAAGGTATTTCAATGATCAAACCCTCAGAAACTTCACCAATTTTCAGAAAACCTCATTTGGGCAAAACTTTCAATCTCTCACACAAATCCGGCTAAATCTAGAGCAAAAGCTTTCCTACAAATTCTGCAAAGTCTCCCCCTTGCAAAATGCTCCAGAAATTCTCCCCCTTGTTGACAATGCACACATCAAGGAAAAATGTACAAAATGCAACTACAAGCTTCTCAAATATACAATGAGCAATACAAAATGCTACAAGTTAGAGAGGAGGCAAACTAGATAGTTTATCATGTCACACGGGCATTGCCATCAAGAAGGTGAAGACATATATCCAATTGACAAAGCCATGAACAAATTGTGGATTTTTATCAAAAATGTCACCGCATGAACAAAGTCCTAAGCATGGATTGTTTAAGCAAAAATAAACTTCATCTCACCAAAATCATGAAAGGACAAGCATTCTTGACAAAAGATCATCATAAACGCCCAAGTTCTACCTCATGTCATGTCAAAGCACGGAGCCATGTGTTCACTTCTCATGGGAGACTTCTCCGGCAAACAACATGCAACCGCTTAGCACCCATGTGTGCAAGTGTGTGCAATGGTGAAAGCATAGAGACATGAGCATAATTTTCTGCAAATATATCTTTTTCTCATCTTTCTTCTTTCATGCATAGACATCTCATTTTTCAAGTTTTTCAAGTTAAGCATGGTACATGAAATGTCTTTGCGACAGAAAGAAGCTTATGCTCCTCCATAAGATAAAGCATGGGCTAAACATTTACAATGACAAAGGTCTTTGACCCAATTGAAAAGAATATCACACCCTAACATGATCTTAAGCAAGATATAGCCATTTCGGCTCAAACAAGACATGCAAAGGCATTTACTCATGGGTGAAGAAGTTTAAGTTCAGTTTGTCATTTTAGTTCAAAAAGAGACTATCTCAACAGAATATATATCAAAACCATCAGGAGCATAGCCATCCATACAAGCAATCCCTAGCCAGCCTGCCTAAACTCTAAAATGTAGCAAGTTGTACCAATCACTGCATATAGGAGAAGCTCATCCTAAGATATGATACAAAAGATGAAATCAAGATACAAAAGCAAGAAAAATCAAGATACAAAGATGGTACAAAAATATACATATGCTACAAGAGAAGCCTCCAAAACTCAGCTCAGAAAACTGCACACACACCAAGTTCTCCTCGCAAGCGGGTGAAGGTAACTTGGTCAAGTGGCTTGGTGAAAATGTCTGCAAGCTGGTTTTGGGTAGAAGCATGGGCAAGCTCAATATCAAAACACAAGCGCAATCAAAGCACAAATACAAAGCTCCCCCTGGAAGGTGCAACCAAAATGCAAATCCAAGGTTCAGGTTCAATCATCAGCTCCCCTTGGAATGTGCAACTGAAATGCAAATCCAAGGTTCAAGTGCAAATTTCAAACTCCCATGATATGCACAATAAAAATGCAAATGCAGTAAACTCACAATCTCATGCAATCCAAAAAGCTATAAGCAAAGTCATCTCCTTGTCAAACCAACTTGAGCAAATTTCTCCCCATTAAATAAAGCGAGCTCCCCTCAATCAAAGACACCTAGAAAAACTAGAAAAGGTGTACAAAAGCAAATGGAAAGCTCCATCATAAAAAGGAAGAGAAATCTCAAATGAGCAAAATGCAACAAAAGATACCAACTAAAAGGATACCAGATAAGCAAATGTACAATGCTACACAAAACATAAAAACCAAGATACAGGCACAAAACAAGCTAAATATACACAGATGAACACAAGAGTGTACAAGGGATATACTCACAATACATAGTGTACAAGGGCCACATCGGGGCCATCCAAAAAAGGTGTGGAGAACCATCAAACCTTGATCATGCAAAAGACCAAGAGTCACTAAGCTCATGTTCTCCATACCTCACACCTGCACAATCAAAAGCGAGAACGAGAACGAGCGAATGACTCGACACTGGGGTTAGCACAGAAAGAGTCAAACCAGTGTCGGGCCATCTGCTCAAAAGAGGGGTTAGCAAAATCAACTCTATCGCGTGAAACCCTCTCGTCTCTCACCATCGGACCTCTAGCACCACGCGGGGGAAAACGTGGCCTAGACTCTCTCCTAGCCTCAAAGCTACGGTCGAACCTCCCTGAACCAAACTGACCGCGAAACGGAGGCCGCCTAGCAAACTCACGAACAACTGGAACACCACGACTAGCAACCACAGGAACTGTACGCACAAAGGCGTCGCCTCTCGGCCAGGGTGAACGAGACACAGGAACACTACGAGAAGAGTAGTACCTGTCCCGGTTCCCCACCTCCTTCTCTCTTCTCACCTCCCTCTTCTTCCTCCAACAAAACTCCTCAAGGTGTCCATTCCTTCCACAATGCTCACAATGGAAGCGGACTGGCTTTGGCTTTGGGGTTTCTCTCGGCTGTGCCCTCTCTCTCGGCTAGTAAACCCTACTCCTCACAAAGGTCACTCTCCTCTGAAAGTTCTCTGACTTAGGTGGAAACTTGGGAGGATCTGGAGTGGTGTCAAGCTTGTTCAGCAGGTGGTTTGGTTTGGGTGTGAAGGTGTTCTTGAGAATGGTTTTTGGTGGGTTTGTGGGAATGTTTGCGGTGGAGCTCTCTGGATCTCTCTCTCTCTCACCACTACTCTCACCAACCTTCTCAGAACCAAGACCACAACCATCAGCTCTCTTGAAACTCGCAATCAACATCTTGAGCTGAGGCTCACGACCAGACAACCAACCCAAACACTGTCTCAGCTCATCATTCTCATCTTGCAAGCGATTCACACACTGCTCTAACTCAACATTTTTCAATGCAACAACATCACAAGCAAAACATGAATTCGCACTGGGTGATTTAAGTTGTGCTTCAAGTGAACTAATCATGGTGCATGATTCAAGCAACTGAGCATGCAAAGCAGGACAAGAAGTACAAGCACCTAGCAAAGATGACCTAGACTTCAACTCAGCAAGCTCAACTCTAGCACCCTCTAGTTCATCCAAGCAAGTCATGTGTTTCTCCTTAAGCACAACAAGATCAGCAATATGCACATCACAGAACGAGCATTCTACCTCATCAGACACAAGAGGAGCATCTTTCAAAACAGCAATCTCAGACTCAAGCGAAGCTGCTCTCTCCCTAGACTTGCAAAGCAAAGACTCAAACTCCATGGCCTTCTTTCCAGTCTCAGAAAGCAAGGTCTCATGCTCAGCCACTCTATCCTTGGACTCTCCTAGCAAAGACCTAAACTCCCTCTTTTCCTTGTTGGTCTTTCTAAGCACATCATCACGGTTATCGACCAACTGCTCTAATCTAGCAATCTCCTGACGCAAAGAGGTGAGATCAGTCAATACCTCATCCTCGGAGTCAGAGTCAGAGTCATAGTCGGAGACGTTCTTGTTGTTGGAGTCGTGTGCCATGGTGCAGAAGTTCATAGCGACCCCAGAAAGCCCGTTGAAGTTGCAGTTCTTGTGCTTCTTCTCCTTGCGGTGGCTGCGGTCTTCTTCCTCGCTGCTTGAGCTTGACGAGGTGTCAGTGTTCTCCTCCTTGTTCTTGTGCTTGGAGTGGTGCTTGTCCTTGGAGCGGTGCTTGTGCTCATCTCGCGGGCGGTGCTTGTGTTTCTTGATTTCCTCGGGGCACTCGGCGATGAAGTGACCCATCTTCCCGCATCTGTAGCACGTACTCCCGGCACGCCTCGAACCCTTGCGGTTCTGGTACATCCGCTCGAACCTCCTCGTGAGCAACGCGAGATCCTCCTCGCTCAGCACCTCATACTCTTCATCTGGAAGGGACACAAGAGAAGACAAAGCAAAGTGTCTAGGAGTGTTAGCATGTCCATATCCAGAGCCACCGACTAGAGCCAGACTATGGGGATCAGTCGGACTCTTCGCCTTGGCAAGCAACTGTCTGTCCACCTCGGAAGACTTCAACTTCGAGAAAAGCTCATCAACAGAAAGAGTCTCATAGTTTGCCGACTCCATGATCGCCTCAACCTTGGCACCCCACACGGATCTATCAAGTGCTTGCAGGAGCTTGATAGCTCGGTCATGATCCGAGTATGGGAGCACGGTAATGTTGGCTTTCATGTTGTTGACAATCGAAGTGAAACGCTGAAACAAAGCATCAACAGACTCTCCTGGCAAATGAGCAAAATTCTCATACTCTCTCCTGTACATCGAGAAAAGCCTAGCCTTGACATGGCTATCACCACCGTGGGCTACCTTGAGCTTCTGCCAGATCTGGCAAGCCAGGTCCTCGCCCAAAACACGCTCAAACTCCTCCGCGGACAAAGCACGAAACAAGTAGTCGACAGCCCTAGCGTTGGCCTCGAATTTATCTCTTGCACCCTGGGCATCTAAGTTGGTAGGATTGACATAATTTTCATCCTCGGTCACATCCCACAACAACTTTCCTTTGCCTCGCAAGAAAGCGCCCATACGCGTAACCCAGTTCGGGTAGTTCTTCCCATCGAAGTGCGGAGGCCCGGAACCCCGATTTTGGTACGCCATCTTTGGATCTTAGACTGGTTAGAGTCGCAAAGACCCGTAACCGGCTCTGATACCAATTGATGGACCGAATCGGCGACCAGAGAGGGGGGGAGTGAATGGGAGCCGATAAAAATTCTTTCCAACCAATCCGGCTATTCTCCCAAATCAACTCCAACGCCTCCGAAAGCGATCTTGCCAAGATCACGTAGCCACTGTCAAGCTACTGACCCTAGGAGCAAGAAACACGCAGCGGAACTCGAATCGATCGAAACGAACACAAAACAAACCGAAACGAGGCAAAACCTTCTCTACCCAGCCAGGGGCGGTTTAACCTCCTTAGGGGCGGTTTAACCGCCTAGGGGGCGGTTTAACCTCCTGGGGGCGGTCAAACTGGGAGCTCTCGGGAAAAAGTCAACTCGTGAGTCGATCTCCCAAACGGCTTGAGCTCTTGAGACGAAACTTTGGGGAGACGATGTACACCTTCAGTGGAGTATATTCCCCAAAAATCTCGGCCTCAAACACACTAGAACTCCCGGAATCTCAGATCTCGTGAAGAACACTTCCAACCCGAGTTCATCCAAAAATCCCCAAATCCGAAGCGATTCTTTGCGTTTTGAGGGGGCAAATCACCAGGAAAAGAGTGTCCACGACCTCATGTGTGAATCCCCCAAACAAACACGCAAGGAAACGACCTCAAACACAAGGAATCGAAAATCTCCCAAAGGGACCAAAAAGAGCCACGGGATGAACAACGAAATCACACAAAGAGGGATACAAGAAAGCCAAATCTTCCATACATCACGAGGTCAACTTCTTTACAAAGAGGCTAGCTATCCTCCCTTCATCCAACCCTCTCAAAGATTTCTCCAGTGAAGCACTTGGCTAGCCTATGGAAAACTAGAAAGAAAAACTAAAGGAAAATAGTTCAAGTGCAAGGGAAATAAAACTGGACTACTTAGATAACAGCCACCAGCCCCTAGGGGGTCTATTATATAGTCCAAGTGGTGCTGCTCTAAAGACTAAACTACCCCTAAGTGATACATACCCCTCAGGGGCAAATTTGACATTTTCCGCGAAGATTTTTCCGGCTGGGACACCTTCCACTGCAAGCTAGCTTTCCTCCGACGCAAGCCTTGCAGTCACGCCGCGTGTCCTCCGGATCGAAGCTCCTCGACGCCGATTTTGGGCCGGCCTAGGGGGAGGCGGTTAAACCGCCCCTGGGGGGCGGTTAAACCGCCCCTGGCAGCCACACTGGCCCAGCTGCCCAAATTCGCCTCGTCGAGTCCTCGGTCCTTGGTTTTGAGGCCCAAACCAAGGGAAACCGTCCACTGATGATTTTGTGGCCAAATCACCAAACCCCGCGCGCAAATTTCGGTCGTTAGCCGCCACCTTGCGCCGGCTTCTCGTCCGCGTACGAGCTTCGGTTGTGAGCCGCTACCTCGCACCGGAACCACGTCCCCTTGCTCGTTCTTGCCAGCATGTGAACCGCACTTGATCCACCGGCCACCGGGTCCCTCGAACCAAGCCTACTTGTCTCTCCGCTCCTCGGAGGCCGCCATGGCTAAGACCTTTCGCGCCTGTTCTTCACCTGCACCAATGCAACCAAGCCGCATTCTACACCTGCAATACTTGAGCCAAGGGAAACGTCAATCCACACCACGTTGTCAATCACTCATCACACCAGGAAGCGACCATCCACCGGTCCTCGGACACACTGGGTCCTCAAACCGCCCCTGGAGAGAGGTGTGACCACCCCTGGCCGTGAAGTGTTGTTTTGGGTTGTTTTCGTTCGATTCATGTTCGATTTGATTGATTCGAGTTCTGCTGCGTTGATCTTGTTCCTAAGGTTAGTAGCCTCTCAGTAGCCATGTGATCTTGGCAAGATCGGTCCGTAGGCTTTGGAGTTGAGTTGGGAGAAGCCGGATCTTGAGAAGAATTTTTATCGGCTCCCATTCACACCCCCCCTCTCTCTGGTCGCCTAATCGGTCCTTCGATTGGTATCAGAGATGGTTACGGGTCTTTGCGACTCTAAACCAGTCTAAGATCCAAATATGGCGTACCAAGATCGGGATTCCAGGCCTCCGCACTTTGATGGGAAGAATTATCCGAACTGGGTTGCGCGTATGGGTGCTTTCTTGCGAGGCAAAGGAAAGTTGTTGTGGGATGTGACCAAAGATGAAGATTATGTCAATCCTACCAACTTAGATGCCCAGGATGCAAGAGATAAGTTTGAAGCTACTTGTTTCGTGCTTTGTCGACTGAAGAATTTGAACGTGTTTTGGGCGAGGACCTAGCTAGCCAGATCTGGCTAAAGCTCAAGGTAGTTCATGGTGGTGATAGCCATGTCAAGGCTGGGCTTTTCTCGGTCTATCGCAGAGAGTACGAGAACTTTGAGCAGTTGGTTGGTGAGTCGGTTGATGCTATGTTTCAGCGCTTTACTGTCATAGTCAACAACATGAAAGCCAACATTACCACACTCCCATACACGGATCATGACAGAGCTAACTTTGAAACTTTGAAAGTTGATGAGCTTTTCTCCAAGTTGAAGTCTTCCGAGGTTGATAGAAAGCTTATTGCCAAGGCTAAGAGTCCGACTAATTCCCATAGTCTGGCTCTAGTTGGTGGATCTGGTTATGGACATGCTAATACTTCCAAACACTTTGCTTTGCCTTCTCTTGTGTCTCTTCCAGATGAGGAGTATGAGGTGTTGAGCGAGGAGGATCTCGCGTTGCTGACCAGGAGGTTCGAGCGCATGTACCAGAACCGCAAGGGCTCGAGGCATGCGGGAAGTACGTGCTACAGATGCGGCAAGATGGGGCACTTCATTGCCAAGTGCCCGGAGGAGATCAAGAACGACTACAGTCGCAAGCACCGACCGCGAGACGAGCACAAGCACCGCTCCAAGGACGAGTACCGCTCCAAGCACAAGAACAAGGACGAGAGAAGAGCAAAGAACAAGCGTGGTGGCTACAAGAAGAACAAGTCTCGAGCGATGGTGGCTGGTGCAAGCGACATGGACACAAGCTCCACCAACACTTCGTCGAGCTCGAGCAGCGAGGATTAAGACCGCGGTCACCGCAAGGAGAAGAAGCACATGAACTGCAACTTCAACGGGCTCTCCTGCACCGCTATGAACTTCTGCAGCATGGTGCACGACTCCAAGAACGACTCCGACTCCGACTTCGAGGATGAGGTAATGACCGATCCCACCTCTTTGTGTAAGGAGATTGCTAGGCTAGAGGAGTTGGTCGATAATCATGATGATGTGCTTAGGAAGACCAACAAGGACAAGAGAGAATTTAGGTCTTTGCTTGGAGAGTCTAAGGATAGGGTTGCTGAGCTTGAGGCCATACTTTCTGAGACTGGAAAGAAGGCGTTGGAATTTGAGTCTTTGCTTGGTGAGTCTGACAAGAAAGTGGCTGAGCTTGAATCCTAGTTGTCAAGTGCTAGTACAGAGATAGGAGCGTTGAAAGATGCTCCCATTGTTTCTGATGAACTTGAATGCTCTGTTTGTGATGTGCATCTTGCTGATTTGGTTGCTCTTAAAGATAAACACATGATATGCCTTGATGAACTAGAAGGAGCTAGGGTTGAGATTGCTGAGTTGAAGTCTAGATCCTCTTTGCTAGGTGCTTGTACTTCTTGTCCTGCTTTACATGATCAGTTGCTTGAATCTCGTACCATGATTAGTTCCCTTGAGGCTGAAATCTCCAATTGCAAATTCTTGCTCTGCTTGCGATGTTGTTGAGCTTGCACAATATGTTGATTGTTTACAAGATGAGAATGATGAGTTGTGACAGTGTTTGGGTTGGTTGTCGGGTTGGGAGCCACAGCTTAAGATGTTAATTGCTGGGGTAAGTGAGCTGATGGTCATGGTCTGGGTTCTGAGAAAGCTGGTGAGAGTAGTGGTGAGAAAGAGAGAGAACAATACAACTCCACCACAAACATTCCCACACCCCCAGAAAAAGCCATTCTCAAGAACAACTTCACACCCAAACCTAACCACCTGCCAAACAAGCTTGACACCACTCCTGACCCTCCCAGATTTCCCCGAAGACAAACAACTTCTAGAAGAGAGTAACCTTTGTGAGGAGTAGGGTTTACCAGAAGAGAGAGAAGCCTGAGCTGAGAGAAACCCCAAAGCCAAAGCCAGTCTGCTTCCATTGTGATCATTGTGGAAGGGATGGACACATTGAGGAGTTTTGCTGGACGAAGAAAAGAGAGGTGAGACGAGAGGAGTTGGGTAACATGGGCATGTACTACTCTTCCCGTAGTGTGCCTGTGTCTTGTTCACCCTTGCCTAGGAGAGAGGCCTTTGTGCATAAAGTTCCTTCTTGGAGTAGTCATGGTGTTCCAGCTCGTGGTGAGTTTGCTAGGCGGCCTCCTGCTCGTGGTCAGTTTGGTGCAGGGAGGTTCGACCGTAGCTTTGAGGCGAGGAGAGAGTCTAGGCCGCATTTTCCCCCGCGTGGTGCTAGAGGTCCTACGGTGAGACACGAGAGGGTTCCACGGAGTAACGTTGATTTTGCTAACCCTTCTTTTTAGCAGATGGCTGTTGGCACTCCTTAGCCTAACTAAAATCTGCAAGCGCACGGAGTCCGATGTAGCCTTTCACCAGGGGAGTAAGAACCTGGATATCGAATCCAAGGAACGGTAGACGCGACTAGCCTAGAACTTTTCTAACTGGATCCACCAAGGAGAAAAAGGATAAATGGGTAGAGAGCTTGACTTTAGTTAGCTACTCGTTACCCCAGACAAACTATCGATATCTAACCTGATCTACTTCGACGGCTAGAACGGGAAGAACTCAGAACGGGGTGAGAGAGGGGTTCTTCCGGGCTCAGCACTACTGTTATGAGTACACCCGAACGTGGTGGAGTACAAAGGACGGACAGGACTGTCACCACCTGCCGCCTACCACTGCAGTTCCGTGGGGTGCAACACAACCTGAGGTGACTAGCCAGCACAGGCACCACGCCTAAGCTTTTAGTCACTGACCTCCACCCAACACGAAGGGCTATAGAGGAAACCCCAAACAAGAGTCGCTGTCACTCGCGCAGACTCAGGTACCCGCAGATCAAGATAAATACGATAACTTGCTGAAAGTAAGTTGTAAACTAGTGAGGTACTAAAGGCAAGAGACCGAGGACTTACTGAAGATAACTCTTGAATATATTCCTCGGAGGCGGAAATGTTGAGATGAGACCGAGAGAGAAATCCCGACCTCTCTCTACAAAACTCGGCTGTCACCCAAGCAACTCACCCACTCTCTCCCTACTCTAACTCTAAAGATGAGAGCAAAAACCCACTAAGCTACTCTTCTCTCCTTTGGATGATTTGATGGATACTTTCTCAAGGTGAACGAGGTTCCCTTTTATAGTCTTCAAGGGCGGTCACAGGCGTCAGGATTAAGCTAACCCTCTGCTTAACTGCCACGCGAAGGGGGACATGTGGCGGCCTCTGGGGGAGGCCAGCCTGGCCTGGCTGCCCCGTGGCACCGCCTTCTTAGGGACGCTCTGGATTGCTCCCTGAGGTCAGTAACGGTTGCTTTGGATCAAAGCTGTCCGAGAATCCAATGTTGGTGGGCCCTTCAATCCATGCAAATGTAGCTTAGGCCTTTCGGTTTCTTGGATCAAACCGACGTTGATCGCACGTCTCATGATCATTTGTGTTGTGTTTGTGATCTCCTGGATCAGTGACATGGCAAGTGGCCACATAAAGGGGCCGGTCGACCTGGCCTAGGCCGGCGGGCCTGGCTTTGTGCCCAATGTGGCTCAGCTTTTTCTTGCTTGCTCCTGCACTCACAAATTATACAAAACTTGTGGAACTCATTAGAATTAATCAATTTTACTTTGTTATGGGCAAGATGAGCCTGAAATGTGACGGAATGTTGGTGGTGAAACCATATCGTAACGACCACCAACAATGGTCCAACACTGGTTTAAGTCTTTTTGTGCTAACCCCAGTGTCGAGTCGTTCGCCCATTCTCGTTCTCGCTTTTGATTGTGCAGGTGGGAGGCATGGAGAATTTTTGGTTGATGGTTCTCCACACCTTTTGGATGGCCCCGATGTGGCCTTTGTACACTTTGTATAGTGAGCATCTCTTTTGTACACTCTTGTGCTTACTTGTGTATGTTTGGCATGTTTTGTGTTTGTATCTTGCCCTTTTTGTATAGCGTTTTGTATATTTGCTCTTGTTGTTGGTTTCGTATATATCATGGTAGGCTAGCCATCTTTCTTGTTAGCATGTATAATCTTCATGTGTATGTCCTGAGATGCTAGCTTTGTGATGGAGCTTTCCATTTGCTTTTGTACATTGTTTTCTAGTTTATTTGGTGTCTTTGGTTGAGGGGGAGCTTGGCTTTTTTTGAGGAGGAGAATTTGCACAAGTTGATTTGAAAAGGAGAAAACCTTGCTTATAACTTTTGGATTGCATGAGATTGTGAGTTTGCTGTGTTGGCACTTTGGTTGTGCATATCATTGGGAGTTTGATGTTTGAACTTGAACCTTGGATTTGCATTTTGGTTGCACATTCCATGGGGAGCTTTATATTTGTACTTTGATCACGCTTGTGTATTGGCTTTTGAGAGATGCTTAGAAACTTTGAACTCTTTGGATTCGAGTCCCTTGCTTTGTCATGATCCTTTCTGAGCTGAGTTTTGGAGGCTTCTGTTGTAGCATTTGTATACTAGTGTATTTGTTTTTGGGTTTATCCATCTTTGTATCTTGATGTATAGTTCTTTTTGCATCTTGTGATATATCATGCTACATTTGTATCATATCTTAGGATGAGCTTCTCCTATATGCAGTGATTGCTACAACTTGCTACATCTTAGCGTTTAGGCAGGCTTGCTAGGGATTGGTTGATGATTGGCTATGCTCTTGATGGTTTTGATATATATTCTATTGAGATAGTCAATTTTTGAAGTAAAATGACAAACTGAACTTAAACTCTTTTCACCCATGAGTAAATGCATTTGCATGTCTTGTTTGAGCCAAAATAGCTATATCTTTCTTAAGATCATGCTAGGATGTGATGCTCTTTTCAATTGGGTCAAAGACCTTTGTCATTGTGAATGTTTAGCCCATGTTTTACCTTGTGGAGGGGCATAAGCTTCTTTTTGTTGCAAAGACATTTCATGTACCATGTTTAATTAGGAAAACTTGAAAAATGAGATGTCTATGCATGAAAGAAGAAATATAAGAAAAAGATACATTTGAGAAAAATTTATGCTCATGTCTCTATGCTTTCACCATTGCACACACTTGCACACAAGGGTGCTAAGCGGTTGCATGAGGTTTGCCGGAGAAGTCTCCTTTGAGAAGTGAACACATGACTCCGTGCTTTGATATGACACGAGATAAATTTTGGGCATTTGTAATGATCTTTTGTTGAGAACTCTTGTCCTCTCATAATTTTGATGAGATGGAGCTCATTTTTGCTTGAACAATCCATGGTTAGGACTTTGCTCATGTGGTGACATTTTTTGATAAAACTAAACAAATTTTTTTGATGGATCAGGAGGGGTTTCCCCCTACTGGATATCTATTAATAGGGGGCTTAGCAGCCTAGCAAAAAACCGTACAAGAAGGTTCAGGAAACAAAAAAGAAAGAAAGAAAATCAATCTAGTTACAACAATATCTGTATCCATAAATCCATGAGCGGTTTGTTGATTTCCTTTGCTCTCAGAATAACCAGAGCAAATTCATTCTTGAAATAGGACTTCACATTCTGCAAGGAGGGGTCAATGCCCCTAAAAATTTGATCATTTCTTGCCATCCAGATTGCCCAGCACATGATGATCACAATATCCATGAAGAAAGGTGTGTTGAGCTGTAATTTGAGAGCTTCAGTTATGTTAGCTGGTTCTTCCAAGGGAGCATGCAGACCAATGAGACCCCAGCAAGCCTGGGAGAATGGGCACCGGAAGAAAAGGTGATCTAGTGTTTCTTCAAGGTTGGCTGAACAGAGTACACAATTATATGAAGGCATGTCCATATTTTTTCTTCGCAGCAAATTTCTTGTACTTAGCCTGTCCTTGAGCAGTAGGCAAAAGAAAACCTTATGTTTATGTTGTACTTTTGATTTCCATAACCATTTGTAAGTTAGACGAACCTGTCTGTGTCCTATGAGCTGTTTGTAAGCTTTTACTGATGTGAAATAAGGTGTGCCCCAAAGGTAGGTCCAATGATCATACTCCGTTGTGTCTTGGATTTGATCCACAAGGTTTGCGAGATCAATCAATTGGTGGTAGGCATCTTGTGACAAAGGTAGGTGAACCAATTGGCTACAAGATTCAAACTGCCTGGCCTTTAACACACAAATATGACTGTTCTTGGCGAAGGAGAACAATTGTGGATATGCCCTTGATGGTATTTGCCCTGCCCACATATCATTCCAGAAGAAGGTGGAATTACCTGACTGTATTGTTACTGCTGCTATTCCTTTATATTTATCAATCAACTTTAGTATGTCTCTCCACCAGTATGATCCTTTCCTTGTGTGGTTGGGCAGTCGGCCATTGTTGTAATGTTTCTCCCATATAAGATGGACCCAAGGGATATCTTCATGGTTGTAAAATTTATGCAGGATTTTGAGCAATAATGCTTCATTCTGTACCTCCAGATTAAGTACTCCAAGGCCTCCTCCCTTTTTTGGCAGACATACCATTTCCCATGCTGCTTTTGGTGGGTTTCTAGCATTGATATCTGCACCCCTCCACAAACAATGCTTTCTAAATTTATCAACTTGCTTTATGTTAGTCTTATGGACCTTGAAAAGGCACAGGAAGAAGGTAGGCAGAGATGTATAGACAGAGTTGGTCATCTCAAGTCTTCCAGCTTGTGATAAGAACAATGAGGTACTTAAAAGCCTTTTTTCACACCGAGCAACTAGAGGCTCGAATTCTTCCACACTAGGCTTGGTGAGACCTAAAGGGAGGCCTAAGTATGTAAATGGCAAGCTCCCAATGCTGCATCCAAAAGTGTTTGCTAAGTGCTGCAACTTGTGAGCATCCATGTTGATTGGAACCATCATTGACTTTGCATAATTGACTTTTAGACCTGTTGAGATGGCAAAACTGTGTAGCAGACTTTTCAGAAATACCAGTTGTCTTGCACACCCTTCCATGATAATGAGTGTATCATCAGCATACTGAAGGATGGGAAAATCAGAGCTGTACTGCAGTGGATATGGCTGTTTTAGCAAGTGGAGTGAGCATGCCTTGTTGATCAGTGGTTGCAGTAAATCTGCAGCCAGGACAAATAGCAGTGGGGATAAAGGGTCCCCTTGTCTAACACCTCTTTTACAGTGAAAAGTTTTACCTGGGACTCCATTTAGTAACACAGAAGAAGTGCCTGAGCTGAAAATACTTTCCATCCATTTTAGCCAATTCTGACTGAATCCCTTCTGTTCCATAATTTGTAACATGACAGCATGTTCAATTTTATCAAAAGCCTTTTCGAAATCTAGCTTCAGGATAATGATTTCTTTTTTGGACTGGTGGCACAGATGTAGATACTCCAAAGCCCATGCAAGGCAGTCATGAATGCTTCTAGTCTGAATGAAACCATACTGGTTTTTATGCACAAGACTCATGATCACAGCCTGTAGCCTATTGGCAAGTAGCTTGGTGATTATCTTGACTGATATGTTGAGAAGGGAAATTGGCCTGAAGTCTGAAACCCCAGTTGGGGCATCCACTTTGGGGATCAGGGTGATGTGTGATCCATTGATACTTTGCAGACATAGCTCACCTCTTTGAAATGCGTCACAGAGGTCATAAAAATCTCCCTTAATTATGGGCCAACACTTTTTGATGAAGTCTGTGTTGAAGCCATCTGGTCCTGGGGATTTATCAGAGGGTAGCTGCTTAATAACTTGGTCTATTTGTTCACTAGAAAAAGGATCATCTAGGCAGCCCAGTTCTTCTGATCTGTCCAAAATATTTTGTAGTTGGAATTGCATATCCACAGACTCTGAAATGCCAAGTCTATCCTTGAAAGCTTCCCACAAAAGATTAGCTTTACTTGCATGGTCACTGACAGACTGTCCAGTTTCATTTACCAGGCTGGTAATGAGGTTTCTCCTGTGCTTGATGGTTGCATTGGCATGAAAGAACTTTGTTCCCTCATCCCCAAACTTTACCCATTTAATAGTTCCCCTTTGCTTCCAGTATATTGTTTGCTGTTTGAGTAAAGAGGATAAATGTGTTTCTAAGACTTCCCTGAAGTTCTATTCTTCCACAGACAGATCACTGTATTCCTCTAATACTTGTATTAAAGATAAGGTGACTTTAACATTATCAATGTTTGACCTCAGGTTGGAAAGGGTAGCTTGCCAACCTCTTAGCACTCTTCTCAGATTTTTGAATTTGGCTGTGATAATCTTTGCCTTATCACTTTGTTCTGTGGGCAGTGCCCATCCATGTTGTACAACTTGCATAAAGTGATCATGTTCCATCCAGTAGTTTTCAAATCTGAAGGTCTTGCTTTTAGGGATGTCAGTGGAAACCTTGATAACACGGGGAGTGTGATCAGAGGTTTCCATTGCTAGAGGCCAAGCACTTGTCTCTAGATATGATAAAGTCCATGAATTGGAGGTGAAAAACCAGTCCAGTCGTTCTAGTAAGGGTGGGTCTTGTTTGTTTGTCCAAGTGAACTTCCTACCTTGCAAAGGGATTTCCACCCAACCTTGGGTACTAATTGCTTCATTAAAAAGGAACATTTCCTGAATATTCCCTCCCAGCCTATTTCTGTTACTTGGTTCTCTTAAAAGATTGAAATCACCAACAACTAACCAGTCCATTTCTTCAGGCATTTGAATTTGCTTTATCCAATTTGTGATAGATATCTTGCCCTCAGCTGTGCAGGGTCCATAAACATTTGTTATAATCCACTCTTTGTCATTGTGCTTTGATTTCAGATTTATTGATACTGTATAGTCATTCATGAAAGCTAAGTTTCCTTCAAAGAGAGAGGACTTCCAGATTGTGAGGATACCCCCACTTGCACCCACAGATGGAAGGTATTCAAAACTGTCTAAGATAGGGGGGCAGAATTTTTTGATGTACTGTGCATCGAACACCTCTCTTTTTGTTTCTTGTAGGCATACAATGTCACTGTTACTTTCTTTGATTCTATTTCTGATTGCATCCTATTTGGTATCACTGTTGATTCCTCTAACATTCCAGCACAAAACATTCCATAATCTAGAATTATGAGAAGCATTCATTTATAACAACCTGGGTAGAGGAGTGTCTTGCAAGACATGGTTAACATGTCTGCAGTTTGGTAGAAGTTCCATAAAGATATTGCACCCATGAGTTTAGGTAGGAATATTACAGACCAGATAATGAATGTAACAAAAGGGACACAGACAAGACAAAATGGCAGAGTCCATAGCACAAAATAAAAAAGCAGTATCCAAGAAGCCTGCTTGCTGTCCAAATCTTCACTTCTTTGGTTTCTTCTTTGTCTTTGCATCATCCTTATCACCATTTGAGGACCCAGTGTGTCCGAGGACCGGTGGATGGTCGCTTCCTGGTGTGATGAGTGATTGACAACGTGGTGTGGATTGACATTTCCCTTGGCTTAAGTATTGCAGGTGTAGAATGCGGCTTGGTTGCATTGGTGCAGGTGAAGAACAGGCGCGAAAGGTCTTAGCCATGGCGGCCTCCGAGGAGCGGAGAGACAAGTAGGCTTGGTTCGAGGGACCCGATGGCCGGTGGATCAAGTGCGGTTCACATGCTGGCAAGAACGAGCAAGGGGACGTGGTTCCGGCGCAAGGTGGCGGCTAACAACCGAAGTTTGCGCGCGGGGTTTGGTGATTTGGCCACAAAATCATCGGTGGACGGTTTCCCTTGGTTTGGGCCTCAAAACCAAGGACCGAGGACTCGACGAGGCGAACTTGGGCAGCTGGGCCGAGTGAGGCTGACAGGGGCGGTTTAACCGCCCCCCCTGGGCTGGCCCAAGAACGGCGTCGAGGAGCTTCGATCCGGAGGACACGCGGCGTGACTGCAAGGCTTGCGTCGGAGGGAAGCTAGCTTGCAGTGGAAGGTGCCCGAGCCGGAAAATATCTGAAGATCAAATGTCAAATTTGCCCCTGAGGGGTATGTATCACTTAGGGGTAGTTTAGTCTTTAGAGCACCACCACTTGGACTACTAATAGGCCCCTTCAGGGCTGGTGGCTGGCATCTCTCTAGTTATCTCTTTAGGTTTTACTTTGAACTTGTTTTCCCCTTCATCCCCTCCACCTAGAACTACTTTGAATCTTTCTTAGTTTTGTATAGGTGAATTCATGGTTATGTGATGGAGTTTGTGCTGCTCATCTTTGTGCCATGATTTGATTTCCCGAGCTCCCTTTCCTTTTTCTATTTTCGTGGGTATTTTCGGAGCTATTTTTGGGGGATTTTCGTTCTTCTTGTTCTAGAGCGTTTTCTCTCAGATTTCTTTGGGGGATTCACGTATGAGTGCCTTGTGCCTCTTTTGCTGGTGATCCTTTGCCCCCAAACGCCGAGAATCGCTCTGGATTTGAGATTTTCGGGATGAACTCGAGGTCATGGTGTTCTTCGCGAGATCTGCGATTCCGGGAGTTGTACTGAGTTAGAGGCCGAGATCTTTTGGGAAAACACTCCACTGGAGGTCTAGATCATCTGACCAAAATCTCGCCTCAAGAGCTCAAGCGGTTTGGGAGATTCACTTTTGTTTTGACTTTTCCCGAGCCACCCAGGCCCGGGCGGTTTAACCGCCCCCCTGGCCGGTTTAACCGCCCCCCTCTGGGTGTGTTAGATCGAGCCGAGTTTCGGGTCGTTTTGGTGTCCATTTCGATTGGTTAGAGTTCCGCTGTTCGTTTCTTGTTCCTAGGGTCAGTAGCTTGACAGTGGCTACGTGATCTTGGCAAGATTGCTCTCGGAGGTTTCGGAGTTGTTTTGGGAGAATAGCCAGATCGATTAGAAAGAATTTTTATCGGCTCCCATTCACTCCCCCCCTCTCTGGTCGCCGTTTCGGTCCTTCACCATTGGAGGGTTTGGTTGGCTTTTTCCTGATCAGCTTCTGCCCACCAGGAGCATTAGCAGTTTTCTTCTTCGCAAGGACTTCTCTGGTCAGCTTTTCTGGTGCTATCTTGCAGAAAGTTTCTCCTAGATTCCTGATCAGAGAGGGAGGCAAATTTGGAGGGGTAAGAGAGCATCCTAGACAGTTGTTATCTTCACACACTGACTTCCTGAACCCTTTGTTGCTCTGCTACTGCCTTAGACTACGCCTCACTGCAGTGTCAGAGAATTCAATTTGGGCCTGTTTCTTGGCAGCCTTGTCAAGAAGAGCCTTGGACCAGGGTCCAGTAGAAGGAGAGATCTTGATTCCCCTTTTCTCAGCAGGTGTGATTGGTGGAGGAGCTTTGTCACTGCTTTTTGGTGTCCCAGCATTGGTTGGATCAGGGGTGTCAATTTCGCCTGCTGGGGGAAGGCCTGTGGGGGGTGTCATCTGGGCCTCAATTGTCAGAGCTGCTGGTAGAGTTTGTGGAGCCTGCTGCAGACAAGGAGGGATATCTGAGAGCAACTCTGGTGGAGTCAAGGAGAATGGTAAGCCTTGAGGATCATGTTGATTAAAGAACTACCATGCTGGGGATGACAGCATACTCTTGGCCCAAGATGACTTGTGTGGGTTAACCAACATAGTTGTGAAGAAATCTGCCCATACTTTGGGACTTGCACATATGGAGCACCTACTGTTGGTGTAAGCCATTTGGCCCAGAGCCTTACTGCCTCTAGGTTTTGCCTAAAGCACCTGGAGGACATGTAATGCTCATAGACAGGATCTTCAGCTGGTTCTATCAGTTCCACAAAGCCAAGTTGGATTTGTTGGTCAGCAATGTCTATGTTACCTTCCTGATATCCATTTCCATCAAAATCCTCATCAGCCATGAGTTCATCTTCAGGCACTACATCTGGGTTCACTTGCAATGGGATGTCCCCATCCATGGGGATGAACACCTCCACCTGGGCATTGAGATCAGGCAATTGTGCTGCAGGTTGCTCTACTTCCTCTTCAGCCAAACCATCAGGGTTGTCTGCCAGGATGATATTAGCTTGGGCTATACCCAGTGGCACATTGTCTGCAACCTCTTCCCCCAAAATAGCCTCTGCATTTAGTATAAAATCATCTATATCTCCCAAGTCTTCTGGGTCAGGCCCCATAGGCAGATTTAGATCAAAGCCAGCCATGTTCCCATTCTGCTGCACAAAACCATTAAGTCCCAGAAAAGCTTCACCTTGTACCATGTTATCATTATTCTGCTGCTGCTGTTGCTGCACGGGCTGTGGCCATAGACCCCAACCCCCTACATCCCCTGCCTCTTCCTGCTCTGCTTCTGGCACAGGTGGGTGGCCATGTGCTGGTTGACCATACCCAAAGTAGTCAAACAGCTCTGGGTTGACATCATCAGGGTCATTAGGGGGGGCGTCCTCATCTCCAGCCTGACCTCCAAGCATGTTGCTCTGAATTTCCACTTGAATGGTCCATGAGTCACCATCAAACCCAGGACCAAATGTCTCGACCACAAACCAGGGGATGTCTTCAAGTGACACCACCCTGGCTTTTACGAGGACTCTAGCAAGGTGATTATCATCCTCTTCCCAAGCTATAATGTGACCATGATCCCAACAACTTTGTTAACATGAGCATCTGTCCAATAATCAACAGTATGTCCTATCAACATGAGCCAAACCTCATAATTCAGAGTGACAGCCCTATGATTCCACCCTCTATCATGCTCAGTGAAGGAGATGGTGTAATTCTCAAAAACATGTGGGCTATTATGAACTAGCAAATCTCTGTCATGGAAGTAACCGAATCTAACATATGCCTGGCCATATGGGCATTTCTGAATGTCCTTGTACCCCATATGCATTTGTCCATGGATGAAGTTATGGAGAATATTCTGAATCTCCACAAAAGGTACCTAATGGTTGGGGAGGTGCTCGATCGTGGCGATGGCCAGGTCGTAGTTTCTCCGATGCGGCCTTTCGAGGATCACCCTGGACATTGGTTTTCGGCCGTGTACCATCACCCGATTGAAACCCGGCGGTATGAAAGGGGTCAGGTCAACGAACCTGAACGTCATTGATGTTTTTTGAGGGGAATCTTGGAGAGATGGCTCTAGAACTGTAGCTTGAACTGGGGTTTTGATGGTTTCGAGGCGATGGGTGGGGCGGCGGTGGAGGGAGGCGCAAGGTGCGGCGGAGCGAGGGTGAGGTCGAGCTCAGAGGCGGGGGGGGGGGGGGGGGAACTCTGGTTGGTAGGAAAGGGCCTTGATTGATTTCTTGACGCCGGTGAATGTGGTGAAGGTTCCACAGTAGCCGGACCTTGCCAAGGAATTGTGAGCGCCGGTTGTAATTCCCTTAAACCATTTGTTACTTGTGCCATCTGCCCAAAGGAGAGAACACCACTGGCCCAGGGCTATTGGGGCCACCCGTCGGCGAGCGAGTTTGCCTGAACCAGCTTGAGCAATCAACTTGTGCCCAGGCGGCGGAATTAATTTCAGAGGAGAACACACGCTGCTCTGTGAGGCCCGGGAACCGAGGCAGGAAGTTGCAGGAATTCGCAAAATGCCCTTGTCTAAAGCAGGAAAGGCAGCACACCCATTGATTGCAGGCCGGCCTACTATGTGAGTTAGAGAAACATCGCGGACATGGGCCTCGGTGAAAGGCTGATTGGGCCTGAAGAGTGTTAAAGGCTCGGCGGCGAACCGGCGTTGAATTCGCCCCAGTTAAGACAGCTGGTTTTATGGATTTCGAATTGGAATCCGGTAACGGCCTGCCATCATCAATCTTGGGGCGCCAAACACGTGTTGTCTGATCCGAGAAAGACGCGGCCTGATGAACAGGTCTGGTCTGTTCATGAACAAGGCGGTGATTTGGTATACCACTGAAATCCAACCGAGAGAAAACCGAGGAGTGGGAGTTTACTTGGAGGTCTGATTTGATCCTCTAAAAAGCTTTTGAGGCCGGCACATTACGCTGAGAAGGTAAAGATTTCGCAACTTCAGCATATGAGCGATGATTTCTCTTGGGGCGTGCAGGAACCCAATCATAGCGGGGGCCTTGATCTAAGAGAATTGAATCTCTTGCTTTTTGTAAACCAATTTCATTCCAGAGATTAAAAAAACCCAAAACAAGGGCGAACCAAAGGAGCGCAGGCCATAGATAAACAACCCAACTTGTCTGTTAAGAACTGTGAACTTGAAAATCCGTTCTTCAATATCCACGACCGAGAAAAGATCAGATTGGCCACCCAAAACCGACTGGAGAATGGAACCGACAGAAGAAGCGTCCAAGTGAAAACGAGAGCGACTGAAAGAGGCGAGTGGCCAGAAGGAGGAGGCATCATCTGGCGTGGGAGAGACCACACCTAGCCCCACCTGTGAGCGTACCTTGGCAGAGAAAGTTTTGCCATGATCCTGATCGAGCTCCATGGGGTCCATTGTCGACGAATAGGAAGAGTCGGAGGGAAGGGCTGAGAGGGGGGTGGACGTCGGTGTCCAGGAGGGAACCCCGGCGGCGGATAGCCGTGACCGTGAGGGTCACGGGATGGGGTCCCTCATCTCAGCTCTACTACCCTATGCCAAACTCGGCCTTCTTTTTTCAGATAGCGTGTGTCCACTAGCAGATTGTTGATACCGAATCTTCTTTGTCTGACAGTGACAAATTTTGGCACAGGGGAGGGCAGTGGAATTCAGGAGGGAGATGCCACATGGAGACCGAGCCAATCTTCAGTCAAACATATCTTACCGAGTACCAAATTGGTCATGGCTTTGTCAATTGGCTATATGTCTTTACCTTCTTGATGGCAATGCCCGTGTGACACGATGAACTATCTAGCTTGCCTTTTCTCTAATTTGTAAACTTTGTATTGCTCAATGTGAGAAGCTTGTAGTTGCATTTTTTTTGCATTTTCGCTTTGATTTGTGCATTGTCAACAAGGGGGAGAATTTCTGGAAAGGAAAACATTGCTGGACGCTTTTGGAAGGTTTTTGAGTTGAAATGGCATCGTTGCGAGCGTTTGTGTGTGACTTGCATTTTTGTGCCTTTCCTGGGCAGGTCCAACCGCCCCTCCCAAGGCGGTCCAACCGCCCCGGTGCTGAGAGCACAAGGTTTGTGAGGATTTGAACCATTTTTGAGCCATTTTCACACGCACAAATTCACTTGTTCAGGGGGAGTTTGCATCAATGCAGGGGGAGTGCTTTGTGGTTCCTGAAAAGTGTTTTGGAGATTTGTGGGTTGTGCTTTTTGATTTGCTCTTTTGCCGATGGTGTTGAGCCCTTTCGCTTCTTCTTGAAGGGTCGGCGTTTCTGGAGCTTTCTCTTGCGAAGTGACTTTGTTCTCGGCTTGTTCTTGCTTTTTGTCACTTGCTTGAGTCTTGTTTTCGATTTCTTTTCTATTTTCCTTTCATATCTATCGTGATTACACGTGTGTTGCCAATTGAGGACCCGGTGTGTCCGAGGACCGGTGAATGGTCGCTTCCTGGTGTGATGAGTGATTGACAACGTGCTGTGGATTGACATTTCCCTTGGCTCAAGTATTGTAGGTGTAGAATGCGGCTTGATTGCATTGGTGCAGGTGAAGAACAGGCGCGAAAGGTCTTAGCCATGGCGGCCTCCGAGGAGCGGAGAGACAAGTAGGCTTGGTTCGAGGGACCCGATGGCCAGATGGATCAAGTGCGGTTCACATGCTGGCAAGAACGAGCAAGGGAACATGGTTCTGGTGCGAGGCAGCGGCTCACGACTTGAAGCTCGTACGTGGACATGAAGCCGGTGCAAGGTGGCGGCTCACAACCGAAGCTTGCACGCGGTGTTTGGTGGTTTGGCCAGAAGACCACCGGATGGACGGTTTCCCTTGGTTTGGGCCCTCAAAACCAAGGCATGAGGACTCGACGTAGCGACGGCCCGGCCTGCCAGCCAGGGGCGGTCCAACCGCCCCCCAGGGGCGGTGTGACCGGTCCCACCTGGGCAGGTCGCCCGTGAGCGTCGAGGAGCTTCGATCCGGAGGACACGCGGCGTGATCGCAAGGCTTGCGTCGGAGGGAAGCTAGCTTGCGGTGGAAGGTGTCCCAGCCGGAAAAATCTTCACGAAAAATGTCATATTCGCCCCTGAGGGGTATGTATCGCTTAGGGGTAGTTTAGTCTTTCGAGCACCACCATTTGGACTATATAATAGACCCCCTAGGGGTGGTGGCTGTCATCTCTCTAGTTATTTTTCATTTGGCTTGTTTAGTTTCCCTTCCCTTTCATTCTCTCCACCTAGAACTATTTTGAATCATTCATAGTTTGTATAGGTGAATTCATGGTTGGTTGATTGAGCTTAATCTCTTATCTTTGTGCCATGATTTGAATTCCCGAGCTCCTTTCTTTTTCCCATTTTCGGAGGTATTTTCGGAGCTATTTTGGGGGATTTTCGTTCTTCACTTTCTAGCCCGTTTTCTCTCGGATTTCTTTGGGGGAATCACGCATGAGTGCCTTGTGCCTCTTTTCTTGGTGATCCCTTGCCCCCAAACGCCGGGAATCGGTTTAGATTTGAAGTTTTCGGGATGAACTCGTGGAGGGTGTGTTCTTCGCTAGATTTGAAATTCCCGGAGTTCTAGGGAGTTAGAGGCCGAGATTTTTGGGGCATAGCCTCTCCTTGAGGTGTATATCATCTATCCAAAGTTTCGTCTCAAGACTCCAAGCCGTTTGGGAGATCCGTTCTCGAGTTGACCTTTTTCCCGTGCTGCCTGGGAAGACCGGTGTGACCGGTCCTGGAGGTAGGTGTGACAGCCCCTGGGGAGTCAGACCGGTGTGACCGGTTTTGCATGTAGGTGTGACCGCCCCTGGCCGAGATTTGCTGATTTGTGTTGTTTTCGTTCGATTCTTGTTCGATTCGAGTTCCGCTGCGTTGATCTTGTTCCTAGGGTCAGTTGCCTCACAGTAGCTACGTGATCTTGGCAAGGTCGGTCCATTGGATTTGGATTGAGTTGGGAGAAGCCGGATCTTGAGAGGAATTTTTATCGGCTCCCATTCACTCCCCCCCTCTCTGGTCGCCTAATCGGTCCTTCAATTGGTATCAGAGCCGGTTACGGGTCTTTGAGACTTTAACCAGTCTAAGATCCAAAGATGGCGTACCAAGATCGGGGTTCCGGGCCTCCGCACTTCGATGGGAAGAACTACCCGAACTGGGTTGCGCGGATGGGCGCTTTCTTGCGAGGCAAAGGAAAGTTGCTGTGGGATGTGACCAAAGATGAAAACTATGTCAATCCCACCAACTTAGATGCCCAGGATGCAAATGATAAGTTTGAGGCAAACACTAGAGCTGTTGACTACTTGTTCCGTGCTTTGTCTGCCGAGGAGTTTGAGCGAGTTTTGGGCGAGGACCTAGCTAGCCAGATCTGGCAGAAGCTCAAGGTAGCCCACGGTGGTGATAGCCATGTGAAGGCTAGGCTTTTCTCGATGTATCGCAGAGAGTATGAGAATTTTGCTCATTTGCCTGAGAGATCTGTTGATGCTTTGTTTCAGCGTTTCACTTCCATTGTCAACAACATGAAAGCCAACATTACCGTACTCCCATACTCGGATCATGATAGAGCTATCAAGCTCTTGCAAGCACTTGATAGATCCGTGTGGGGTGCCAAGGTTGAGGCGATCATGGAGTCGGCAAACTATGAAACTTTGTCTGTTGATGAGCTTTTCTCGAAGTTGAAGTCTTCTGAGGTTGACAGACAGCTGCTTGCCAAGGCTAAGAGTCCGACTGATCCTCATAGTCTGGCTCTAGTCGGTGGCTCTGGATATGGACATGCTAACACTCCAGACACTTTGCTTTGTCTTCTCTTGTGTCTCTTCCAGATGAGGAATACGAGGTGCTGAGCGAGGAGGATCTCGCGTTGCTCACGAGGAGGTTCGAGCGGATGTACCAGAACTGGAAGGGTTCGAGGCGTGCCGGGAGTACGTGCTACAAATGCGGGAAGATGGGCCACTTCATCGCCGAGTGCCCCGAGGAGATCAAGAACGACTACAACCGCAAGCACCGCCCGCGAGATGACCACAAGCACCGTCCCAAGGACGAGTACCGCTCCAAGCACAAGAACAAGGAAGAAAGAAGGTCGAAGAACAAGCACGGTGGACACAAGAAGAACTGATCCTGAGCGATGGTGGCAGATGCAAGCGACATCGACACAAGCTCCACCAACACGTCGTCGAGCTCGAGCAGCGAAGATGAAGACCGCGGCCACTGCAAGGAGAAGAAGAACTTGAACCGCAACTTCAACGGCATCTCCTTCGCCGCCGTCGACTACTGCACCATGGCGCACGACTCCGTGAAGAGCAAGGATGACTCCGACTCTGACTCCGAGGATGAGGTTTTGACCGATCCCACCTCTCTGCGTAAGGAAATTGCTAGACTAGAGGAGTTGGTCGATAACCGTGATGATGTGCTTAGGAAGACCAACAAGGAGAAGAGAGAGTTTAGGTCTTTGCTAGGAGAGTCCAAGGATAGAGTGGCTGAGCTTGAGACCTTGCTTTCTGAGACTGGAAAGAAGGCGTTGGAGTTTGAGTCTTTGCTTTGCGAGTCTAGGGAGAGAGCAGCTAAGCTTGAGTCAGAGATTGCTGTGTTGAAAGATGCTCCTCTTGTGTCTGATGAAATTGAATGCTCGTTCTGTGATGTGCATCTTGCTGATCTGGTTGTGCTTAAGGAGAAACTCATGATATGCTTAGATGAACTAGAAGGTGCTAGGGTTGAGCTTGCTGAGTTGAAGTCTAGATCATCTTTGCTAGGTGCTTGTACTTCTTGTCCTGCTTTGCATGCTCAGTTGCTTGAATCATGTACCATGATTAGTTCACTTGAAGCTCAATTGAAATCTCCTATTGCAAACTCTTGTTCTGCTTGTGATGTTGTTGCTTTGAAGAATGTTGAGCTAGAACAGTGTGTGAATCGCTTGCAAGATGAAAATGATGAGTTGCGACAGTGTTTGGGTTGGTTGTCGGGTCGCGAGCCTCAGCTTAAGATGTTGATTGCTGGTTTTAAGAGAGCTGATGGTCGTGGTCTGGGTTCTGAGAAAGTTGGTGGGAGTAGTGGTGAGAAAGAGAGAGAACCTGAGAGCTCCACCACAAACATTCCCACAAACCCACCGAAAGCCATTCTCAAGAACACCTTCACACCCAAACC
This sequence comes from Urochloa ruziziensis, assembly GCA_015476505.1. Taxonomy (NCBI): domain Eukaryota; kingdom Viridiplantae; phylum Streptophyta; class Magnoliopsida; order Poales; family Poaceae; genus Urochloa; species Urochloa ruziziensis. The sequence continues at coordinate 1,692,759 of CM027120.1, read as the reverse complement.
CAACCTCCTGCTAAACAAGCTTGACACCACTCTAGATCCTCCTGAGTTTCCACCAAAGACAAACAACTTCCAGAGGAGAGTGACCTTTGTACGGAGTGGGTTTACCAGAAGAAAGAGCCGAGAGAAACCCCAAAGCCAAAGCCAGTCCGCTTCCATTGTGAGCATTGTGGAAGGGATGGACACCTTGAGGAGTTCTGTTGGAGGAAGAAGAGGGAGGTGAGAAGAGAGAAGGAGGTGGGGAACAGGGACAGGTACTACTCTTCCCATAGTGTGCCTGTGTCTCGTTCACCCTGGCTGAGAGGAGAGGCCTTTGTGCGGACAGTTCCTTCGTTTGGTAGTCGTGGTGTTCCAGCTAGTCGTGAGTTTGCTAGGCGGTCTCCGGTTCGTGGTCAGTATGGTTCAGGGAGGTTCAACCGTAGCTTCGAGGCGAGGAGAGAGTCTATGCCACGTTTTCCCCCGCGTGGTGCTAGAGTTCCGATGGTGAGAGACGAGAGGGTTTCACATGGTAGAGTTGATTTTGCTAACCCCTCTTTTGAGCAGATGGCCCGACACTGGTTTGACTCATTTTGTGCTAACCCAGTGTCGAGTCATTCGCTCATTCTCGTTCTCGCTTTTGATTGTGCAGGTGGGAGGCTTGGAGAACTTTTGGTTGATGGATTCTAGCTGTTCGACATATGACAGGTAATAGGAAGTGGTTCTCCAGTCTCACCCCGGTGGTGTCCAGGCAGTACATCACTTTCGGGGATAAGGGTAGAGGTCGAGTGTTGTCTGAGGGTGCTATTCAGGTGAGCGACAATTTTATTTTGAAGAGGGTTGCTCTTGTCAACAATCTTGGTTTTAATTTGCTTTCAGTTTCTCAGCTTCTTGATGAGGGTTATGAGGTTCGGTTTAAGAGTGGTGATTCTCGAATTCTTGACTCTCGAGGTGACCTTGTGTGTATGATCATTCCCGAGGGACAGATCTTTCATGCCGATTTTTCTCGATCTTTTGGTCCTTCTCTGTGTTTGATCGCTGGTACTTCTTCTGACCTTTGGAAGTGGCATAGTGAAGGACCGATTAGGCGACCAGAGAGGGGGGGAGTGAATGGGAGCCGATAAAAATTTCTCTCATGAATCCGGCTACTCCCAACTCAACTCCAAATCCTACCAACCGATCTTGCCAAGATCACGTAGCTACTGTGAGGCTACTGACCCTAGGAACAAGATCAACACAGCGGAACATGAATCGAACAAATCCAACACGAATCGAACGAAAACCACACGAATCACCAACTCTCAGCCAGGGGCGGTTGCACCTCTCTCCAGGGGCAGTTGCACCGCCCTTGCCTACCAGGGGCGGTCACACCGGTATCCGAGGGCGGTCGCACCGGTTTTGCAAGACAGCAGGGAAAAAGGTCAACTCGAGAATGGATCTCCCAAACGGCTTGGAGTTTTGAGACGAAACTTTGGGTAGATGATGTACACCTCAAGGAGAGGCTATGCCCCAAAAATCTCGGCCTCTAACTCC